>JAMXBD010000433.1:0-600000 GCA_024138025.1 Combretum micranthum | reverse complement strand
AGTGCAACTCCACTAGGGACAACGACACACAAGGGTCATCAGGGTGCCTCACCAGTATCATTGTCTACCAGGTTTTTACTGATCAAAGCTAATGACAAGGAAAGGTCGTACCTTTTCTAATTCCAGGAACAACCTCTCAAAATCCACAAATTCTTAAAAACAACAAGAAATCTCCCAATCTCCTAAATATAACTTATAATAAAAACAATATATAAATCATCACATCAAAACCCTCATTATCCAATTCTCCAAAATCATCCAAAACCCTAACCTCTAAAGAAATCACAATTGTAGAATCTCTTCGATCAATTCCCTAGAAAACCCAAATCTCCACAAAACCTTAATTGCATAAATCAACAAATAAAAAAAATCCATCGTTCTAATTCGATCTTTTAATGAATCTATGATTTAGAGGATGAAAACTTACTTTGATTTGACTCTAAATTCGGAAAATTGCCAAAGACCATAAAGAAACTGTGACCCTAGAACATCACCAATCATGAATGAACAAAACCCTAAATCAGAAATTATTTCGATGAAATCTACATATGTAATTAAGGGATTTAATTACCTTGAATGGATCTCAAATTCAGATCTGATCTTCAACGGTTTCTCTCACAATCCTCTTCAAAAACACGAGAAATCTATTATTACGATGTTGATTACATGTTAAATCGTATACATCTCATATAGATCTACTTACCTGAATTGAAGACCTTGATTCTTCTTTGATTTCTCACACCAAACACTTAAGAAAGAAAGCCCTAGGTCGCTTTGGAGAAGAACTCGGAGGAAAACAAGATAAACCTTAATTCTCATCATAAACTGCATATATATAGAAAATAGATTTAAGCCGCCAAGTAAGCCGGCGGCCTAAGTGCCATATTAGGCCCATTTTCTATAAATTCATCCCGTCTCGTTTGTGACATTTTTCTGTGTCCAAAATTTACCTATTCAAAGACAAAATTACCCTTTTAACAACACTTAAATTTCACCTCTACCTTTCATTATAACTTATTTATTTGTATATTACACTGAAATATTAAATAGTAATGCTAATATTGTTTTGTCTCCTTAATACTATTTAGGGTTCCTTAAGTTGGTGGGTCTTTCACCTTGACAACCCTTCTATATCTCCTAAAATTTCAAATAATAGTTTTGCTCCCATTCCACTATTGTGGAGTGTCTATGAATGAGAAGTCATCATAAGATGTATTTAAAGTGGTATGATCATAAACATTACCCATATTTATCCTAGGCTTTCTCATCTAGATATCATTTTGTCAACATTTTATAAGGTCTTTTACTTATGCCTATGCTTATGCTGCTTACTTTTGTCTATAGTTGTGCTTCTTGTTTCTTATCTAATGATTATGGGGTAAATTACATTAAAAGATATCAACGTTTAGAGGTAAGTTCATTTAAGTTATTAATATTTGGGTAATTAAAAAGAGTTATCAATGTTTGAGAGATAAGTTCATTTAAGGTATCAACATTTTGAATGATTAAAAAGAGATATCAACATTTGGAAAAGTGAGTCAAACAAGATATTAATAATTGACTATTAATGGAAAACTAAAGAGATTTAATTGATAATCCATCCAACTATTGATATCTTAAATGAACTTTATAAAACGTTGATATCTTATTTGATTGCAAAATGTTTGTACCTTTTTTTAACTACTCAAAACATTAATACCTTAAATGAACTTACCCCCAAACGTTTATATCTTTTAACATAATTTACCTAATAATTATTTCTATTTGTTTCTTCCTTCTACCTACATCTTTTTAGACTCTTTGGTTTATACAATACTTCAGCTTTTTGCATCTTGTTTAACAATAATGTCCACTTATTTATTCCTTCTAGAGAGCTTAACCTTTCAAAACTCATTAAACCATTGTGATTCTGCTTATGCTTAGTCCTTCCTATTTTTGCAACATGTATTCTACTTCTTTCGTGGGCTAGCTTCTTCTTTTCACATTCCATGTACTCTAATAAGGGTTATTAGCTTCTTTTTAGATATACTAATATTTTGTTTAATTAAATTCTTTTGAACACTTAAGAACTTATTAGTAAATATATAATATAGTTGTTTGTTATCATCAAAATCCTTTTGGAAGCTTAAAATTACTAAGAAACATTCATATAAATCCTATAGCATAATCTAAAGGGGCTTCAACTTGTGATTGATATGTGAGAGAGGCTTAAAATTATATATATTATTATATAGGGGAAATTGCAAATTACCTCTAAACTAAAAACTTAGGTGCAAATTCATACTCTGAACTTTTAAAATAAGCTCTTTGACTCCTTAAACTTTAAAAAATTTGTATAGTTAAAGACACTTCACATTTTTCGTTAAAAAATGGGAGGAGTTGCAAAAAATTCCTTTGAACTTTCACCTATGTGCAGATTTACTCCCCGTCTTTAATTGTGCTAATTTAATAAAAGTATAAGGGGTCAAAAAGTTCACTTTGAAAGTTATGGGTAAATTTGAAGCTTGATAAAAGCTTAGGGGGTAATTTATAAATTCTCCCATAATTTTTTTGGCTTAGTGAATCTAACTCATTTATTGAGATAACTTAGGAAGATTTGGCTTTGTAAAGTCAAAACAGGATTTGAAAGACCAATTCATCTACATCCAACTTCTCTCACACAAGCTCATGCACACAAAAGGATAGCTATTGGTCTTGGCTAATAACAAACTCATTTAGGATAAGATGAAATAAGCTTTGCTCTATCTCATCCATTAATTACTGAGATAATTAGAAAATCATCTTCTACTCCAAGCACCTAACAATATTTAACGATTCCTCATTTGTAACTTCTAAAGAGAGAAGACAAATGACATTTTGTATAGAAAGCTTACTCTTAAAGATCAACCGAGAAAATTAGAGGAGCACCAGTTTAGTTGCAAGGTTGACGTGTGAGGCTCCCTCAAACTCCTTAGCTTGTCACTTGTATATTCGAGATACTAAGATTGTATGTCTTTCCTCCTCATCATTCCTCTAAGCCATCCATTAAGTGTCATCTCCTTGTTGGTATTTTGAAGTCACATATAAAGCAAGGGACTTGTGTGATACGTGTGTCATCATTCTAAACAAAACCCTACATCTACAATATGCATTAATAAACTTAATTTGAGAAAGTTTAGAGAGGGTAGTCAAATTTTGAAGGTCCATAACAAATTTCCATGGTTCTAATGAAGTTCTTCCAAGTCAATACATCCACTAAAACCATCAAAGTGTATCTCCTTCAATAACAAAATAATCTAATAGTCTTGGTGGTTGCTATTTCTAATAATTACATTACAACTATAAGCCTAATAATTGAGCCCCATGTAAGCCTTTTGACAATTGTAGCTCAACAACATCTATATATGCATTGTATTTTGGCAGATCTATATAAAGTAGAAAAGGAAGGTAAATTGTGGAAAGAGATTGAGAAGAAAGGAAATCAATATAAATATATATTTGTTTATGTTTGGATACAAGATTAGCATTGGAACAGAGGTTGAAACAAAAGGGTTATTTGACTAAAGTGCCTAAAAGTTGAAAAATGATTTAAGCTTGGTTAATGATAATTTTGTAAATTTTTTGTCTTTTTGATTGGTTTTTGTCGATCTCCAATTTTAGAAAGAAAAAACCAAGGCCCTTTTTTCTATTCAATTTTGTCACATGCATCCCATTTTTAGAGCTTTTTAAATTATCTAAACAACCAATTTTCATCCCTTTCATCCATTTTCTATCTGTTTTTATTGATCCAAACACTGCAATAATTTCTTCGTTCTTCCCTTCATGTTATTATAATAAGATTGCTCAGCTACCAAACTAAAATTAGAAAATTTTCACCAAAATCTGATTTAGATATCATACCTCAAATTTGAACCAACAAAAGAACATTCAGCTACTGAGAATCATGCAAACAATGAGATCTCTAATGTCCTTATTGGTTAGACTTTGATCCTATCGTAGGAAGGAAACTGAAATAATAAGCTATGGCAATGATTTTAGGTCATTAGTTGCGATTAGAAGTCCAATGACAGCCACCATTTTAGTCAAATTAAAATATGCTAGATTCTTTTTGTATAACTCTTTCATCATTTTTTTCAATGGAAACACGACAATTATATATAAGATACGGAGGAGAACAAAACAGAGTACAAACACAAGGGCTCAAGCCTTGTAGAGCAGTTAGTTCGGTGCTTTTATGGCACCATTTGCATTACATAAAAAGTAAAAAAAAAAAAAAAAAAGATAGAGGTTGAGCATGAAGAACAAAACAAGAGCTAGAGTTGCATTTGTTTATCATTGTCAAGAGCCCAATTTATGCCATGAGATCTGTTAAGGTCTTGCAATATCGGGGAGCATACCAAAGCCCCACTTCCTCTAGAGAGTCCATTTTATCCTACAGTAAGACACAATGTTAAAAAAATGGTGCTTAAATTAGGAGAGTGCCAACGTTTATCAGGTGGACGACATTCAAGGAGTCTGATTCCATAAGTATATGGGATAGATTCTTTTAAGAGGCTACGGATAAGGCTTCTAAAATTGCAAGGAGCTCTGCTTTAAGAGGAGAGGCCCAGGTGATTCTTTTGTAGAAATCCATGGAGAAGAGTCCTTACGGGTTCTAGTAGATAGCCCTAATAGACGCTTGCTTGAGTTTTGTTCAACTCCATGCATCACAATTAAATTTATTCCAACTCGATGGTGGTGGGCTACTATGTGAGGAGAAATCGAGGTTGAGAAGGTAGAGTGTTTGAGGTGTAAAGCCTACCATTCATAAGCTTTGGTTATGGTGGAGCTTTTCTAGTCTAGGTGACGCTCAAAGAAGATCTTTTTATTCCTATTAAGCCAAAACTCCCAAAGGTAAAAAAAATGAACACACACTACCGTAATAGTCCTGTTTTCGTTTGTTTAGAGTTTAGGTTGGCATTCTATTTTAGCCAATCCTCAAAACTTAGATTAAAAGAGGCTTGCAATGAATGTGTGTGTGTGAGAGCTGGGGGAGGGTGTGTGTGGTAGGTGCCTTGCCACCAAGCTCAGGTTTAGGAGCATGTCTTGAAGAGTTGAGAAGTTGTTTCTTGGCTCTCTTCGTAGAGAGGCCATGTCATGTCTAGTTGGATTCCTTTTTCAGCTAGATTGTGGCGAGTAGGGATAGCATTATGCATGAGTTCCCAAATAAAGCTTTGCATTTTCAGGTGGCACGGAGCTTTTCAAATCCAGTCCCACCTTAGGTTACCCTCTTCTCTTTGTGGCTTTAAGTGATTATATATATCTTTTACTTCGATACTTTGATTTTAACCAAAAGATTAGGATTCTCACTTAACATCAGATGTATTTCAGGTATATATTTCCTACGGTATAATGGCTTGGTTTGAGGGTATTGGAAGGTGTCCTCATTCCAAGAGGCTACAGAGGTCCAAGCATCTCTTAGGGAGATATGGGTAACGTCTTGGGAGTGAGGTTCAAGAAGCTGAGTGGAAGGGGGGCTGTTTTTATTCATTTGTCTATCCAAAAAGAGATCTCGCGTTTGGATGTTGATATAGAGATTTTCTTTGTTTCAAGTAGGTTATTATCTTTTCTAGGGGTTTTGGTTAGCTGTGATCCCCTCGTCTTAGGTTCCCCATTTCTTCTTCAATCCAGCTTGTTTTTGAAGATTACTTTCCTCCTGAAAGTACCCGTACAAATTTTCCATGCAAGTTTGATCATCCATGCTTTGTTATGTAGATGTGCATCCATCATTCCTAGACCCCTTTCCCATCTTTGCTTCTTCAGTTTGCTCCATTTAGCCCAGTGAATCCTTTTTTGTCTTCCTAAGAACCTTATAGCAAGTGTCTGCATTGTTTGTCTACTTCATTCGTGATCTTTTTTGGCAGGGGTATGAGCTGAGCAAAGTATTTGATTACTCCTTCGACTTCAATGATAATGACTAGCCATTTGCCTTTTAGGCTTAGAAATTTTGTCTTCCAACTAGCTAGTTTGTTCTTCACTTTTTCCAATGTTGACTCTAGGCCAGAGGTTAAAAACTAACAATTTTCCTTGGTAGGGATGCTGAAGTATTTTCTTAGGTTAGTTCTTTGAGTAATGCCAAGATAGCAATAATGTTGTTCTTCTCCTTAAAGGAGATGTTCTGAGTGAAAATAATGGTTGATTTGTTGCAATTTAGCTTGCTAGATCCTCGAATAGGTTTAGAATATTGTTCATGGTTCTAGCATTTTGCTGTATGGCTTCACTGAAAAGAATGGTGTCATTCGCGAACATTAGGTGCGTGAGTTCAACTCCTATTCCCTTCAGTTTTAGAGGCTTCCACTAGCCTTGATCTTTACCATGGTGGATGATATGCTAATAAGCTTCAATACCAAAAAGATGATGTGCCTAAAAGGATTTGATACCAAAGATGATATTTTTATGTTTATATTTGGATGCAATGAAATTTAAAGGATATGAATGGCATTATTGATGGATATTACGCACCAAAAATAACCTAAGCTACACACACTCTCTCTCTTGATATAACACACAGAAAAGATTGAATGGTTGTTCACCATGATCACAAAAAATCGATGAGAACTAAAGGTTGTTCACCACGATCATAAAGAATCGATAAGAACTCAATGGATTTGCTCTGAAGCTTAAATGACAAATATAAAGGAAATGTTTTTGTCAAAGATCTCAAAACTAGGGTTTACAACATGAGAGCGGGTATTTATATAACCCCTCTAAATGGAATACTTATAAATACTTCAAAATAAAATAAAAATAAAACTAAAGCAACATGTTTCTTAAGAAAGCCACTAGCCTGGAGAAGCAATGCCGCTAACCTTAAGAAGCAACATCGCTGGCCTTTATGGGAAAGCCGCTGGCCTTAGAAGGAAAAGTCGTCGGCTTTGAAGCTGGCTTACAATGAATATTGCCTGCTTCATTTTACACCCTGAATGGTCTGATTCCCATCACATCAATGCATGGCTGTACTAAGGATTTCCATACAAAGGATGAATAAATAGGGTGAAAAAAGGATCTCTTTGACATAGGCCTTTGCTTGCTTAAAAAGGTTCAAGGGTGGCACCATTAAAGAGAACATCGTAGTTTATCGTGGCTAGGCAGCTTCCTATAAGAATGATCCAATTGACCAAAAGTTTAGGATTTTTAAGGCGCTCCTTATAAAATCCCTCTAAATGCGGCCATAGCCTTTCTCGAGATCGAGCTTAATCATCATCCATTTATGTTCCCCTTTCATTTTATGTATATAGTATAGGACATCTTGGATTACCACTAGGTTGTCAACTACTGATCTTCCTGGTGAGAATCTGGCTTATTTTGGGCTGATCAAATCCTCTAGGAAGGGTCTAAGGCGGTTCACCATGACTTTAGTTATGATTATGTATATCGATATAGAGGTTGATGGGTCTGAATTCCTTCAACTTATTAGCACCTTTGACCTTGAAAATAAGGGTTATTAGAGTACAGTTGAGGCCCTCTAGAATATGTTCCTCCTTGCAGCACTTCTTGATATTGTCGCAGATAGAAGGCCCAAAAATTATCCAGTAGTGCTTGTAGAAGCTTGCATGGAATCCATCAGTACCAGGGGATTTGTTGTTGGCGATACAAGAGAGGGCTTTTCTAATTTCCTTAGAGGAGACATGTTGGGTAAGGAGGCTGGAATGCTCAGTTGGTAGTACAGGTCCACTATTCTCCTAGGTGATCATGTTATCAATGTGGAAGGGTTTTTCAGAGGAGTAAAGACTTTGGTAAAAACCCTAACAAGGGATTTTAGTTCTTCTTCTTTACTGATCCATTCTCTCATGTCATTAAACATGCTAAGAATTTTGGATTTAGATCTTCTTGCAATCATCATACTATGGGAATACTTTGTATTACTTTCCCCTTCAAGATCCATTTTGATTTGGCTTTGGTAGCCCATAGTTTTTCCTTTGCAGATAGGATGTCGTTTAATTCTTTCTCGAGATCCTTTTCTTTGTTTAGGAGACCTTGAGCAGGGTGGTTCTGGATATGAGATCTGGTCTCCTT
This sequence comes from Combretum micranthum, assembly GCA_024138025.1. Lineage (NCBI taxonomy): Eukaryota > Viridiplantae > Streptophyta > Magnoliopsida > Myrtales > Combretaceae > Combretum > Combretum micranthum. The sequence goes on along the minus strand of JAMXBD010000433.1, from coordinate 591,966 downwards.
TAGGAGGGTCGTCACAGCTTCTTTTCTTGTATGGACAAACCCAAACACTTCCTTCTTCCATTTCCTAAGTTTATCAGTGAAGGGTTTAAGGATTTCAAGGAAAGGGATATAGGGAGGGTTCTAGCTTTCTTGAACAAAGCATTTGAAACCCGGTGGTCAAGCCACATAGGTTGGAATCTAAAGGGCATTTTGTTTCTTGGTCTAACTTGGATTTCCGGGGGCGGAGGGGGGGGGGGGGGGGAACGTTGTTACAAAGATAAGGAGGGTAGTCTGATCTATGGTAGTTTAAGCGAAGAAATTTTGATTTAAGAAAACAACTTTGGTCCAAGTGAACTTTGGTCCCACAAGGCTTAAGTCACTCATCTTGCACATGTTCGTGTAATCTTTAGAAAGATTGGTTTTGGTCTGACTAATATGATAGTTCTCTCTTTTCTCACTATTTGTCAAAACTTTGTTATCATTGGCCGAGGACCACCAACATGATTCGACAAAACTTTTAGATTTTACCAAAGAATCTTCCTTCTGGCCCAATCAGTACTAACATAAATACCAGAAATGAAAAAGGTAATGTTAGAGTTTTTTACCTTAGCTATAACATGAATAGTTTGAGCATCAGTGGCTATTTCCTACACATGAATATAGTTTGGGCTCAAAAGGACCATAATACCCCCATGAATCTAGCGGCTGCCACACAGATCATTTTTTAGAAGTGCAGATTTTGTTTGAGGGCTTCTTCTTTTGTTCTATTGATTTTGGTCTCAATAAGGATGAGCATCTCCGAGTTGTGAAAAGAGATGAGCTCAAGGATCATTTTCTTTATCTTGGTTGAACTAGCACCTTTGACATTCCATGCCATTACCTTTAACGAGACATATAAGCTTATGGATCATAGAATATCCACAAAAATTGAGTCAGCTATAGAATAACTAAGATGGAAGAAGTTAGAGTTATCTAGATGGTAGCTTTTGACCTCTAGCCACATCACACTCGGTCTATATCTCATTCGAAACACTATTATGTTCCTCTTCCAAGTGGGCAAAAGCCATTGTTTTGTTTGTCCCACTTCCATTGGTTGTTGGAAGAGGATGAACTTCATGGCTGTTGGGGTGGCTGCCGCCATCATCCTAAAGGTGGCAATCTCCTAAATGGTCCATTCCAGCACGTTTAGTGTTTCCTTGTCTGGTGTCCATTCTAGTTGGGCTATCTCCACCTGCAGATTCCCTTTATTGAAGGCTTTGAGTCTTCACACTGACAAGGCTAGGGTTCTCTCTGAAACTTCATGGCTAGGATTCTTGCCAGTTGATTGCTTTAGGTGATATCGATTCAGTCCATTATTTTTGCAAGGATTCGGGCTCTATCGTCCTCTGTCTATACCCCCAGATTCTTTGGCTGGGGTTGAGTTGAGGCTTTAGGGAGTGGTGGCTAATGAGCAGGAGGGTGACAGTTGACTAGTAAAGGGTGGGCCATGAGATGCACAAGATGAAGGGAAAAACTTGGGGTGGTTTAACCGTCATTTGTAGTAGGAGGAAGGACTTTTTATAGAAGAGAGGCTTGGGGAAGTAGAGAGGGATGGGAAGGGAGGGTGCACTCGATGCAAAGGGAGGGGGTAGGTATATCTATTCAAAGATTTGGTATTCATTAGAACTCAATAAAAGGTTCAGACTTCCAAAAGGAAATAGAGGGTGGTTTTGATGAGACACATCTTTGTATAAGGTAAGGGGCTCAAGGGGCTATATTAAGCCCCATCACTAGCCAAATTAGGGTCAGATTGGGTAGGATTCTTAGCATAGTATTTTGATTTCCTTGGGTGGGGCATTTGTTAGGAGTCTTGCTTATCACTGTTTGCTTCACTATTCCTTGTCTTTTCAGTATGGGTGTCTTTATTTCCCTTATTATTTCCAGTCCTATTTCCATTTGATTTTTTTCTTCAGTTGACAAGAATCCATTCTTTGTACGGACTCATTTGTTGGTGTTCTTCATCGCCTTTCCCCGCTGTTCCTGATCTTTCCTCAGTTTCGCTGGTTATGTCCCTCTGCATTGTGGTGGTTTTCCTTTGTGTTATTTCCTCCCTTGCTTGTCCTATTACTTGTCTTGCTTGGTCCTGTCCTCATTGTTAAGATTTTCTTTGCTACATGTTTAAGCAAGGTGTCCAACACATCTACATTTTTTATAGATACGGGTTAGACCCTCGTATTGTACCTTATAGAGCTTTCCTTTAATGGCTATCGTGTGAATGAGAGGCTCATTTAAGTTTAGTTAGACACATATGCGGGTGAATCTCCCATGATCAATAGTAGAGGTGTAAGAGTACTGTTTTAGCACTGGGCTGATGGTTTGTCCTATCTTCCTGATAACTACAGGGGAGTAGTATTTTGGGGGAGACCATGTATTCTAATCAATATGGCTGTTGACTCAATGCCGTTTGATGATGGTTGAAGTCCAGTTCCCATTTCTTAATAGCTAGGCAACAACCATTTATAAACCAAGGTTCATGTTGAATAAGCCAATTAGAGTCAATAGAATCCTTGAAGTTGACGAGATAATGTCTCGAGCCCACATTGACTACCTTAAACATTTTAGGAACTTTCCACAAGTCTTTAAATTTAGATTCCATGGCTTTGGACCCTAGGTTCATGTTCATGAGTTTGAAGAAGAAAACATTCTTCTAAGGAGCTCGGATGTTATCTAGTTTAGATTTTGAGAAGGAGATAATATGGAGTCCCAATTGTTGTTGCACTGCTATCAAGATTGTGTTCTTTCTCATTTTTTATGTCTTCATCCACTTCTACATTTCACCTACCTTTTCCTTCGTTCCAAAGCATATTAGCATATGCTGCTGGGACATTTGTGCAAAGGGACTCTTCATAAGATTGGGATTTTCTCTGTATCTGGTGTCGCTCCTCCGCAGTTTCTTTCCTGTCTTCATGATTGTCGTTGAGATATGCTCTTTTTTTTTCCTGGTGTAGAATGTCAGCCTTTTTCTCTTTTGTCGCATGCAGAGGGTTGTCAATCATCATATTCTTGACAATGGATAGTGTTATAAAGCATAGCTCTTTCATCAATTTGCCATTGTGTTTTTGTTATTTTAGTGGTGATATGTTTTAACATGACCTTAGATTAATTTAGTTTTTAAATACTGATATGGCTTGTGGATGTTATGAGTAGAAATAGGCCTAGGTAGTGAATACTGGTGATGAAATTGGATGGCATAAGACTAATAATGTATTTACTTATTGATTGATATGACATATGAAGATGTCTAATAGTTAATTATAATTCTTAAAATCCAAATTTTTGTGAAAAAAAACTGTATCTTGGTACATTTGTAATCGTTTTTCCTTTCTTTCTTTATTCATTTATTTTTACGCTTGAAGATTTGTTATGGACCGGATTCAAAACATATCTAAAATAGGTGTATTTAGTCCTCAGCTACATGTAATCTTGCAGTATTACATGTAAGGTTATCTTAAAAGAAAGAGTTTTGTATAATTGTTTGTCTAAACATGCCTTAAGGGTCATTCTAAAAACATCTCATTAAGGGAAGTATTATACATAACTTTACAAAACTATGTTATCTTTTCTTCCACAAGATGAAGGACTTAACTCATATATTATACATAGACATTACAAACATAGGCTTAAGGTCAAATCTATAACAAAATACACAAAACTTTGAAAAGATCTTTAAGAAAAGAAATACATTATCCAAAAAAAAAAAAAAAACTTTTCCTAATCTATTACAAAATGGTCATCATCCTTATCGAGGTTCCTAATCTTCCCACCCGTCCAGAAAATCCTCAAAATCCATCTCATAACCTAATTGAGAATAGAACTCATCTTTATCCACGCCTGCAATTGGAAAAATCATGAGTCAAAGGCCTAGTACGCAAGTAACACAAGCAAATACAAAGTAACAAGTACAATTAAGCTAAACGCAATGCAACAACCATCAATTTATTAACTATTAATTAAGTTCGCAAACAACATAGGAGTATTCAAACTTCGGAACAAGCTATTGGAAAGCTAAGGAACCTAAGTAACAACAGACGCTCAGGGATTGATATAGGCACTCCAAATACCTATTTCTCCCATATGATATAATTGAAAAAGAATAGTAGCGCCCTTTTAGCACAATCATTTCTTATCTCCACTTAACTTAATCCATAATATCAATTTGTTTAGCTGGTCTCATAAACATGAACTAAATCATATTATTTCCTCTTAAAATAAGTAAACGTTATGTCAATACCGTTAGCCCTATTGACTGCCCACTGAGCTACTTATAAGTGTCATTGTATCATGATTAGGGTGGCCTAAGTGTTTAACTACCATGTTAACTTTATTAATAGGATTGCTGCTCCTTGGATCGAATTCAATGGCGCATGCACAAACAATTTTCAAACAACTTTTAATTTATCTTTGATTAATGTCGATTTAGGATATGCTTATCTTAGCAAATAACATCCGAGTTACTACGTACCTGATCAATTTGATATCCACAGCAAAAGACTAGTAGTTAAACTCAACGAGGTAGGATGATTTGATAAAAGATATCAATTCATAAAGAATTTAAAATTGATTCACAAATAAAGTAATACTTACTCAAATATCAAATTCTAAACGAAAACTCATATCAAACATAACTTAGCATATATTTGTACACATATTTATACGTCACTCTATTACCTTTAATCCTTGAAATCATCATTATTTTATTTTGATTTTGAGTTTTTCAAAAACAAGGCAAAGAGATTGACCACGACCGTGATTGAGACCGTGATCTCAATCATGCCTGTGATCAAGGTGGGAGTAGCCATCACATACAATCATGAGTTGAATAACGCCCGTAATTGTTCATAACTTTACAACCCAAGCCTATTAAGGACAACATCATGCCCGTTACATTTGGATTTGAAAAATTTTTGAAAGACCTGAGGTTAACAAGGGCTAGGTTACGTTCATGATTTTTGTAATTTTTCCAAAACTATGAAAGTTTCAAAATCAATCACGCTTGCAAATTTTACAAATCAGAGGCTACCAAGACCTTGGTCATACCCATGATTTGTGAAAAGCTAATGAATTCGACTCTTCAAAACCCATTATCACGCCGTGAGTTTTGTCCCAATGCTTTATAAAACACGTTTTCCCCTTGTTTTGCTTTGTTTTCGAATTTTCAAACTTAACTCATTTAAACTAACTTAAATACTTCAAATTAACATATTCACTTACTACACACACACACACACACACACATATATATATATAGATAATCCAATCATTCAATTATCCACAACACTCACAACTACATCTACTTCACTTCTCAAACCACTCAACATACAATCATCAATCCATTTACTCTTCCAAACCAGCTTCAATACTTACAACAACTTATCCACCAAACTTCAAGGATTTAATTAACTCTATAACTAACTTAAATCACCAACACTACTTACAACTCATATAGGAAATATTAAAACAAAGATTTCATGCTCATGAAGAAGCAAACACATTAAAGATCATATATACAAGCAAACCTTTACCTTAAATGACTTTAAGCAAAATTGGGGATTTGCTTTTGGGTGTTGAGGCTATCAGTTTTGGCCTGTTTTGGATTTGTGATATTAGTTAAAGTAACTTTATTTTTGTTTCGTATTTATCTTTCCTGCCTTGATTTTTGAGGCGTCAAAATTAGTGAAGGAAAAACCTTGTATTGGACTCGTGTTTAATGTGTGTCGGCTTGGGTTTGTGGTTTAAAAAAAAAAAAAGAAAAGAAATCTGCTGAGGCTTCTTCTATAGAAAGCAAGACAATTCAATACAACAAAATTTAATGCAAATACATAATCACACTAACATATACAGTTTATCAACATTTATAAATATATATGTAATGATTATTATTATTTCAAACATCAAACAAACAAACCATGTCCATGCATAATAATTAAGTTTAAAATAGTTTAAACTTATTTCAGTATGGTAGAGATTGAGCCAATATTGCACTTGCTGAACTGGAGTTCAATTCTATTCATCTCCACCATTTCAAACAAACGGAAAAAAGAAGATAAAAAGTTAAAAATTTATATAACAACTATGCTCAAACACTAACGTCATCAGTAGACTTGGAACTTTGTGATGTTGCTTTAAGTGGTCTCACAATCCATTAATTTTACTTAAACCACCTCATACTTATCCATCTCTTATTCAATTACATCTTAGCTGCGTCTGGACAGATAATCTTACATCACACTGATCTTTAATACGTAAAAGGGCAACTAGGAAAAGAACTTGTCACCGTCCCCACGTTTTCCACGAAATGAAATATTCAAACGTGTCTGGTGTATTGTCCAATGATGGCAATCGGTCAACTTTCAGATGCCATTATCCCTGCTCTGCTCAAATCACTCAAAACGACGACATTCCATCCAGAGTCACTCCACATAAAAACGTCAGTTCTAAATTAAGTACGTCAGAAGAGTTGGTAATCTACCATTTTGTTCCTTCCTGATCCAGCATGTGGGACCTTCTTGTACGTAAACATTAGCAATAATCCACCCAAAAATGAGACCCCATGTTGCCAAGAATTGGTATAAGATTAAAACACTCTTTAGTGATAGCTTTTGGGGAAAAAAAAAATATTTATATATTTTTAAAAAATTATAAAATATCATTAAAATAAAAATAATTTTAATTTTAAAGAATTATTAAAAAAAATGAAACCATAAGTGTTTAATCTCGTTTCTTAATGAGACGATACTTTAATATGCGGTGGTTTTACACTCCTCCATACTCTTTCCATGTTCCAACTTCCGTCTTGTACCGTCTCTGTTATTTCGAATTCTTCTTCGTTTTCCTTTGTTCGACCCAATCATCAGAGTCCTTTTTTACAAAATTCGACCTCCATGGATGGCCTTTCATTCTCAAACTCTCATGATATACAATTCAATTAAAAGGAAAAAAAAAAAAAACGAAATCAATTCACAGATATCGCCATTTCACACCTTCGATCTCAACTTTGTTGCATAGTGAGTAGGGGTTACGAGCTCTTAAAATCACATCGTGTTAGTACGCTCACAGCTTTTGCTTGAGAAGAGGGTAGTATAAGTGCTTACTTCATCTCTTCAAGAGACGAGGTACCTTTGAATTTTAAAATTTTATCTTTTAAAAAACAATATCAGGCACTTTTGATCCCGTTTCTTGAAGAGACGATATTATATTATCTAAAACTAGAATTATTTTCATCCGAACCGCATTTTTGTAATTTTTTTTAAAATATAAATATTATTTTCATTTTCCCCTGGCAATTCTATGTAAATTTTTTATTATATCCCATCCGTATCTATAATTTATTTGCATTTAATTTTATTGATTAATTTATAGATAATACAATCATTTAAAATTTTAATATTTCATTTTGTCCTATGATCCGATTAATTTTAATGATGAAATCATAGAATTTCCCACTTGTTTCATAAATTATTGGACAGCTTATATCAATATTTGATCCTCCTCGAACCTTTTATAACGAGCTACACGACACAACAATTGGATTATAAAAGTTCCAATATGAGATAAGGGAAGTTTTGTTTTTTCTTTATAAATTTCCTAATCGAAGATGGAGCTGTTGCTAAACTTGAAGAAAACTTCCAGTTGTCATCTGCCTTTTGTAGGGGATTGATTTGTGAAATGTATATCATGAGCCAAGCGTAATAACAATTAATCATGTATAATTTAATTTTTTAGATTAGTAATAGGATTCAAAGAATTAGATTTATTTTATTGGAATGATTTAGAGAATTCTTGATTGGTGGGTTTGAACTATGGTTCGATAAGATTGTGGTACATAATGTTATCTTTTTTTCAATAGGTTGTTTCAATATCAACCAGCATCCATTATGTTTGTTTAGATATTTTTTCTCTTGATTAAGCCACTGTGGTTATTAAACCTTAATATATATTATCTGTTGATATTAAGATGATTCCATGTCTTAACTGATAGTATACGTACTCTTGTTATTGCTTATAAAAGAGGAAAATTCGGAACCTAACCCTCTATTTACCTGTCGGGCTGTCACAAGTACTTGACTTGCTAAATTTGTCTGTTCCGCCTTTCTAATCTCTTTCTAAACCATCATTTTTCTCTAGTTTAACAATTATTCTAATGCAATACTAAACCGTTTTTATTCATGTAAAGCCCCATACATTTACACTTTTCCTCTTTTTTCACTTGTCTGCTAATTTGTATTTAGATATGGAGCAATGGGAAAAGGAACAATGTGAAGCATCGCGTGCAATGTAAGGAAGCAACGATTCACTTGTTGATGCTACATTTCTGTTGGGACCGGAAGAGGAGTTTGTTGATTTGTTGATCCCGAACTCCTCGTATGTATGTTCTTGTTACTTATGAAGATTATAGAAAACTCCATATCTCTTCGAATTGCAGGCGAGAGAAGCTCTTGCTCTCATTCGTGCTCAATCTTAAACTATTATGGCTACAAATTATCGAGAAAATGTCACAATTGGTCAAAAGTTTAATTTATTACCTGAAATTTCAATTAATCAAATTTAGTATTCTATTAAAGCTTTATGTGTCATCATCTCAATACAATTTAACATCTGTTTATTTAATAATCTCTTTCAACTTATTATTATTGTCGAGATTTGATTGATTGAAAATAATTGATCATATATAAAAACAATGTTAAGAGTACATACTGCAAGTTGTGATGATAATATAGAAAGTTTTAATTAGGTGTCAAATTTAAATTAATTGAAAGTTTAGGTAATGAATTGAATTTTTTATTGAAGTATATATAGATAGTATTTTATGACATTATCCCTAAATTATTGGTAAAGAAGGGATTTATAAGACTTATTGTCCGGAGGCACGACAAGTGGATAATTCTGTTGGCATTAGCCATTTTATTTGTGGAGGAATAATCATACAATAAATCTTGTTTAAATGATACATTTTTAAGATGGTTACATGGTATTACCCCTATTAGCTTTGTCTCTATAAGTTGTTGCTCATGTTGTCTTGTCTTATGCACCCATGACCCAACTTTGTTTCTGAAGCATTGACTAGTGTCTTGATGATGAACATTGACATCGGTCAAAAAACCGTATGATTCATACCTGAATTAAGTGCGAGTTGCTGTGAATAAATAGTTATACTGTAATTATAGAACTCTGTCTCGCAAGAATAAATTAGTGGCAGATTTAGGATTATGACTAAAGCGGGATGTGGATATTTATTTTATTTTTAAATTTCTCTGTCACACTGAGTTTACCTTTCATAAATATAATTCTCTCGTAAGGATGTATTGGATTTGAATGTTTACCTTTCACAACCTAAAAGTTGGGGGGATTCGGTTAAGTCGTCGATTCCCACTCCGTTGTCATCACTACAAGTTCTAATTAGGTGTTTATAAACATAGAATGCCACTCTTCCATGGATTTACTGAGAGGTATAATAATCAAACATGAATTTATCACTAGCCATTGGATTGGTCCAAGTTGTGGTAAGCCCTCGCTATCTAATGTCTGTAAAAAGTGCAACTAAGCTACAAATTAGCCGAATTATTTACGAGTTATTCATGATTGGCTTACTTTGAACTTAGTTTGGTTCAAACTTGAGCTTTGATTTAGACCATGAGCTAGCTCATGAACAAACCTATTTAGACTTATAAATATGTTCGCAAGTAGCTCATTATTAGGCTTATGGACAAGCTCGTTAGTTTTATGTTTATGATATATTATATATATACTTAAAATAATAAAACTAATTTCTATTTAATATATATGTGTATATGTTTAATGGCTCTTATAGGATGAAACACATGTTTGCTAACTTTATAGAAAAAAATTATATAAATTCAAATTGTACAAAAATAATTATATAAATACCTATGTAAATCACATATTGAACAGGTGTTTCACAAATTTACACATGAAATGCCATTTGAAGATACGATTCAGCCAAAACCCTAAATTTAAACGTATTGAATTGATTGTATTTTTAAAGGTCAAATAGACAAAAATATGTAAAATTACAACTTTATAATTCTATACTGATTTTACTTACGATTCTACTATGTAAAATCATGATTCTACACGCGTTTACTCAAAAAATAATTTTATATGCGAGTTAAATCGAAATCCCATCATCAACCCATAAACTCGTAGAAATATATGAGTTGACTCACAGGTTTGATAACCAATGTTTTCACCTCTTTAAATTAGAATTTTTTATTATGGTCAATAAGACGAGATAATTATAAACCAGGATGTGTAAATAAAATTTTACATGATTAATTATCCAGTTTAGATTGGTTGGACTTGTTTATGAACATGTCCAAGTCCAGATATAGCATTTAAACCGTGTTTACGAATCTGTTTAATAAACAATTCTAATAAAATCATTTAAGATTAATATTCCTTAATATTTTATAATTTAATTTATTTTGTAATACGCACTTCTCTCTGGATCTAGTGTCATCTCTTTATGCGTCCTCTCTACTTGTAGTCTTCGTCCACTTTGAATTTAGGTCTCCACGTCTACCTCTTGACCTTTTGCTTTTCTAAGTCATTTATTGCGTCAACTCACTAGTTACTGACATTCTCTTTGTGGTTATAATCTTTATATACTTTGAATTCTATTATAGTAGAAGTAACATTTTTTAATTTATGAGTGTATTAATACTCTAATTCTTAATTCTTAACATTTTAACACTCCCTACCCCACCATCTATGAGACCCCCTAAATTTTTAATAATGAAATATAGATAAAGTTAAATTAAGTGTAATTTAATTATTAATAAGGCTCGAAAATATCAAAATGCTAATAACTTAAATACTTAATGAATAAATTATAATATATGATCACTAATATCAAAGCTGAAAAATAAAAATTTTAAATATATCATAATGTCCAAAATATTTAACACAATAGATATATAAATTTTCATTAAAAAAGAATTATTAAATAAATACGATACCCGAAAAATATTTAAATTTTACATGATTAGTCCACTTGCTCGCCGACTCTAGCATATTGACGTCAAAACTACCTCCTCACCTTTGTATTTCGTGTCAACCAAGGCTTCTTAACACATGCACATCATACCTACATGTATATAAGTTATACGTACGTAGGGACACCATTTCTTCCATCTCTTTTCTTTCATTCTCATAAAATTTCAATCATCAGATTATTTATCTGCTAACACTTCCTTCAAATTTCTAAAACATTTAACTTTCACATACTTCAACTATTTTCAGTACTGAAAGTCACATTAAAACCGTAGAATAGTGCTGTTAAAAAAAAAAAATAGTCTTGGTGAGATTTTATTCACTCTATAAATCCCTATTAATAGGAACATCGAATATTAAATTTTAGGTTATTAGTTATTATAAAATTATATTTAAATACATTAACTATGGAAAAATATTTATTTCATATTTTAGTTGAAAACTTTGATTTTTCAAATCCGGCACATGATTATTTTAATTAAATGAGGCAAAGGTAAGTGGGATATTCGATCATTTACTACAATATTTGTTGATTTTAATTCTTTGTTTGATGAGATATTATCAATGCTATCATAATATGTGAATTAAATATAATTTTTGAAATATTTATTTAATGAAATATGTAAGGTAAAAATGTCTTAAGATAGTATTGAAAAAGGAGAAGCTTCTCCGGTCCTATCGACGGAACCATCTAATCATTCATCTAACTATTAAAATAAATATAGTAATTGAAATATTAATTATTTTAGGGATTCGATCACTATTAGGTATGGTGTGAGTTGTAGGATGGTGACGGGACCGATCCCGTTAAAATTAAAAACGACATGTCCCTTTGTCCTTCCACGAACATTTAATTTCATAATCTATACATATTGTAATGCCCTAAAATTTAATCAATGCATATACAGTCACGTAAAATACCTCACGTTTTATACACTTAGGCTTCCTTAAAAGAATTTTATTTATGTTGAATATTGCTAGTCGGTTTTAAATTCATAAATTGTTTAATTATATTTTGGACAAAACTGGATTTATGGTGGGAAAACAAGCTTTATAAAAACATCGCTAGCTTCCACTCATTCAGGAGTGGATTAACTTTCCCAAAAACAAGCTTTATAAGCTTAATACAAACATGGGCTTTTAAACTAAGCCTTTAAAGAAAGCAACAAACTTTTAAAGAAATAAATCCAGTTATTCTAACGAAGCAAAATAAAAACAAATACAAATAATCCATCAGCCATATCTCACTTCACTTCTCCTCTCAAACCTCCAAAATCACCCATAATCGAACCAACATCATCATCATCCATATCAATAACATCTATCATTAACATCCCCATCATAAAAAACACAGTACATGGAAAGAAAATAACAACAACAACAGTAATGAACCAAAGCCCAGTACACAATAACCCAATCACACACGAAGTGACGCACGGGTTTAACTATATACAATGCACCAATAATAGTTTATTATCTTTAAATTAAATTAAATAAATCAACACTGGAGTACTCACACTCCAAAACAATCTTTAGGAACTAGAGGTCCTGAATAACAATAGTTGCTTAAGGGATTGATATAGGCAGTCCGAATATTTATATTTCCTACATAACGTTATAAGAAAATAGACTCATCTAGGGTTTACACCCGTTACCCAGTCTTTAGTCAATCTTAGTCCATAACATCATTTAGTTCAATCGTTCCCATAAAAGTGAACAAAGTCATGTTACTTCACTCCAATCTTAAGTAAACATTACGCCGATACTGTTTTCCCCATCAACTACCCCCTAAGCCACTTATAAATATCATTGCATCATGACGGGGGTGGCCTAAACACCTAAACTACTATGCCCACACTGGACAAGTTTGTCTTTCCTCGGACCAGATTAAACGATATAAGCACAAGCAATACTCATTTATTTAAGCCATCTTTAAGTTTTAGTTCATTAGGAATACCTATCCTAGCAAACAACAAGCACGTCACTACATACCTTATATCAATTTCAACTGTACAAGATATTGAATCCCAGTGATGGTGTCCATTACTTGATAGAAGCTCAAACGAGGTTATTTCTTTTTGTGAGAGAAAGCCACCAATTCCTTTACAAATCAATTAAAGATCCAAATATTTGTTCAAAAGGTTAAACTATATAAGCAATTAAGTTATTTACTAATTTACACCAAAGTCTTATCAAAAACTCATTTTATGTTTCATTTAATCAGACATGGAAATAGGAACCTTGCCCTGTCTATGAAGATTGCCTCATCAATATGTGGACAATTCTCTATTGTCTATCAAATTGTTTCTTTTATTAAACAAAGTTTTAGTCTAACATATTTTATAAATTACGTACTCCTTATCATTTAAGGTTTAGCTTAACATATATATCTAAACCAATCATAATTTATTAAGTCTATATTATCTTGATTTAACCAAGTTAATTAAACTTAATCAATCTAATTCATTTCAGGTCATTAAAGTCTATTTGGTTAAGTTGAACTTTAAATTATAAACTAAGTTCATTTTATATTTTGGAAGTATGTTAACCCAATTTAATTATTAATTTTACTAATCATGAACTCATTCCTAATTATACAAGCACTAACATATCATTTTATTTATCATGCATCTAATTTATTTCATCTTTCTTTCTTTCCTTTCTTCTTTTTTTTTTTTTTTAAATAAACAGCTCCAGGGGACAGATCACGCCCGTGATGGTCATCATGGGCCTTGTCACGCCCATGACCAAGGGAAAATTCTTGATCAGAGGGGATCATGCTCTTCATCACGACCGTGATTTAGGCCGTTACTTTTGAAAACGCATGATCAAGGGAGATCACGGGCCCTTGTCACACCCATTATCCTCTTTAATTTTGTTTTCCAATTGTACCACTAGCCATGATATAGCCATGATGGACAATGGGATCTTGTTACGTTTTTTCTTTATCTTTTACTCTAATTTTACCTACTTGTTTTCACCACACATTAACAAAAACAATTTGTTACTATTACACCCATGCATAATCTTACCCTATAAATACTTCTATATATATATATATATATCTATATCATATTTTCTTAAATCGTTCCATCAAACTCTTAATCTCCACAAGCATATACATATCCATGTTTTAGCATATATGTTCATATATTACAAACTTATCGATTTTATCACAAGTTCTACATCTATTTAGTTATAATTCAACATTTACATACATAAGCAACGACTGAAGCACGAAAAATAACAAAACTTATCTCTTTAGACAATTTAAACATTTTGATCTTTCTACCCTACTTCTCCTAAGTTCTTGAAGTTGTTTCTTGTATAATCTCCATCATCTATCTTGTTTTTCTATCTTTAATTTCCTCTATAATCTTTTTGGATTTGAGATTTGGAGTTTATTTTTGGAAGGAAAAGAAAAATGAAAGAAGAAGAGGAAGAAACGTAGAAAGAAGAGGAAGGAAGAAGGAAGAAAAAAGAAGAAGAAAAGAAGGGACAAGTGGGACAAAGAGGATGAGAAAAAAGAAAACGTAGAATATAAAGATATTTTAAAATATAGGTATTAAGTTTAGACCACTTTTCATATTTATTTTAAAGATCATAATTAGTTAGAAAATAATTTGAATATATATATTAGAAATTTATTACTTGATATGAAAACACAATTCAAAAGTATCCTCTTAGCTCATTATTGAGTTAAGTGAGTGGATAAAGAAAAATACATAACAAAATAGACATGCATATAAAAACATATATAAACAGAACAATTATGAAGTAATTATATGCCATGCTAATGCATGTGACATGTACTAGTACTAGTATCTTAGCCCAACCTAGCTTTTATCCAGTTAGTTAACATTCTTGGCATTTAGATAAGAGATCTAGGAACCTAGTGCTACAATGAGTAGCCATGGAGTAGTACCCCTTATAAATCCAACCTAGCCGACTACAATAGTAGCAAGAAAAATCAATATGTAAAAAATCCAACCTAGCATAATCAAAATTTTGCAAATATGACCCATAGGTCCTCTTTTATGCCATGACATTAATGCATTAACAATAAAAGATGATACAAATTTCCTATCAATAAGGATTATAATATCCAAGTCATCAATAAATTAAAGTTTTATTATTTTCACTTGGACCTACATATAGGGTTATACATAAGTGAAATGTTATAAGGTCAATCCTTTATAAAAGAAATTATCAAGTCACCAATCACAAGTACAACTAATAAAGAAATCACTCATAATTATTCAAACAACAAAAACATACATAACTTAAATCACAAAATCAGTAGACATAAGTCTATTGTTAGCAAAACATAAAATCCATTGACCTGAAGTCCAACAGTACTTTATTCCTATTCCTTGGTGTACATATGTCCCTTAAGTAGTTTCCCTAAAAAATTAACATCTCTCATTAATACTCGGTCTATGGTTTTAACCAAATAGCTAAGTTGGTTTCCCATTAGTTCTTTTTTTTTTTTTTTAAGTGTTGTACATAGTTTTTAATATAAATTTTAAAACATGTAGGCAACGTAGCATAGCGTTTATTGGGAAACTCTCGTGGTCTTCTACCTAGGCTTATGTTTTCACAAAAATGGCATATTTGTCCTAAAATTTTCGCTTTACACGAAAAAAATGATCTTCTAGTTTTATAACAGTAGTCTTCTATAACATAACATACATATCTATAGATATTCATAATTGTATCCTTTTGTGCCATTTTCTTAGTTATGTAGACTTAAATTACACTATCTAGGGTAGTTATACATACATACATATAAATATATATATAGATATATTTTTTTTTTTTTGAAGCCTACGATGTAGTAATAATAATGAAACCAAGAGTCTCCTATTGGAGATATTAAATAGAAAAGGACTCATTAAAAAGAAATTGGTAAGGAAATAGACTAGTAAAATATATGTTTAGCGAAATTGTATGGCCATAAGAAGTAATCAATTTCAGGTCCAATATATATGATGTCACATGTTAAGTTAATGTTTCAGTATATAACTTAGACCTTGTTTATTATGTGCAAAGAGTTCAAAAAGTTAATTTCTTAAAGTTGACATAATAAATACGAAATAAAATATAGAGATTTTAGGTAGCTCTTTAGTATTGTTGTTGAGTAACGTAAGTGGAATGTTTTGAATCATTAAAGACTACTAATGCTTTGTTATTATCCAAACCAATATTCAAAAGTATAAGCAGGCCAAGGAAAAGGTTTGGGGAGATAAATTCTAACAGGTATTATTACTATTTATAAACTTCTTCATAACCAAAATATAAAATTATTGGTAGAAAAATATATATTTGTTTATTGGAATTTATCCCTTCAGCCAAAAGAATTTAGAATTGTACTTTGCTTTATAGTAAGGCTACAATATAGATAATTCATAATGAACCCATATATATTAAGTAATAAATAATCCATTCATAGAAAATTAACTTCCGTACACATACAAAACGGGATCGAAAATTACCTTATATTGTAGTTTGGTGAATTAAAGATATCATTCACTAAATTTGGACACTTGGTGGCTATTTAATTCTCGTAAAATTGATGTGAAAACAATGGTGCTATGATAGTTTCTTTTTCCTTTGGAAGTATTTTTAGACTGTAAATACTATTGCTATTTATAATAGGGAATAGAATAACCCAGAATGACCAAATGCTGTCATATCATATGTGTGTGTGTGTGTGTGTATAGGTGTCATTTATATAGGAAGTTGCTATAGAAAATATCTTAACACCAATGCAAACATGCAAAGTTTAATATGGGAAGTTACCATAGCTGTCAAGAAAATTACATGTGATGTTGATAACACTTCTTCATCAAGAATGTAATCATATCTACTCATCCGCCATTAATGTTTTATCATACCTTTGGCTCTTGCATCTATCAAAACTAATGATGTGGTAGAAGTAAAATCTTTACATATTAAGAACTTGATTTTTTTTGCAGCTTAAATTATTTATATTTTAGTCTGATTTTACGTGGCTCCTCAAATGACATTTTGTTTGAATTTATCACTTGTAAACGTTTCATGGTATATTTAAAATGATAGAATTATATACTCAACATTAAATCTTAATTCTTAATATTATTGGCTCGATTTGCAAGGTCTCACATCCCCAAAGCCTTAAACTATCCATTGTTGTGGGTCCTTTCATGAGTTTTATGGACTTAGGACTCAATTTAAGGTACCCTAAATTAGTTCAAGATTGTATTTAAGGTATCATGAGCATACTTTGGACTACATTTAAGGTATTTGTAAGTATTAAGAGAATTATTTGGACAATCCTTCTTATGACCGCATTTAAGGTATCTTAAGCAGGGCTGCATTTAAGGTATGCTGAAACTTGTGAGATAATAGAAAATTGATGGATGACTTGGACACTGATGGAACTATTCATTCTCTAACCCAAGGTTAAAGGGAGGTTATACCTTAGACTTCGTGCTGGTTACAGGAAGACTACATGTGATGGTTGCATTGCATATGCTTGTTCATGCATATCATATGATTAATAACTTATTCATGCTTGAAGTAGTAATGAAAATATTGCACTCTTATCTTACTAAGCCGTGGTTTTGCTCACCCCTATGGAATGTTTCGCAGGTAACCTCATAAGAATAGAATGGGATAGGGGTAGTGTGAATGAGTGCAATTCAACTCCAAGACAGTTTCCGTCAAAGCCTAGGAAACTAAGTAGTAATATAGGTGGTAATTATAGTGTCTTAGTTGTGAATATGTTTTCTTTTTTCTTGGCCTGGTATAAGGTACATGTTTTACTGCTTGGTAAGGGATGCTGACTCTTTACAGTTCTACCAATCTATGGGAACTTAAGATTTCATAATTATTTTCGTATAAAAAATATGTATATGTATATTATCATTTGTTGAAACACTTAAGTGTTTTGGTAGAGCTTTGTAATCTCTGACTCATGAGATGGCTCTTATGTAATGGGTGCACATGTTGTATGATAGCTTTTAGTGTTTTCTACTAGCCCCCCTTACGAGTCGTTACACCTTTGGTTTGGTGTTTTTTACCCTTCTTTCATTCTCTTAAATAATGGTTTGAGTCAGTTTGGATGAAAATATTAATTAAAAAAATAATTTTGCCCTAAAGGTTTATACTTATATGGACATTTAAATAAGAAATAAATAGAAGAATACCATATATTTATACACCATGCATATTATGGGGCTCTGTTATTAGTATTTATATGGAGCAAATTTCAAATAATATATTTTCAAAACTATTCCAGTCAAAAAATAAACGAGTAAATAAATATACTATTTCTAGAGATAACTATGTAATTTTTTTTTTTCTGAATAATCATTCCACAATGGAAAAGCGCTTCATTGGTATGGCTCTATCCATCATATATTTATAACATGCTTCATTCATTACTTAGAAATATATTGTGTTTTTGTTTCCTTCAAAACTTTGATACTTTTGATATTTTAATTCATTGAAAGATAACACTATAACAAGAGAAAAATAAAAACTTTGGATTTTAAAATGTTGTCATTTGAGCCAATGGATCAAAATTTATTCATTTCGAATGTTACCTTCTTTGCCAAAATTTATTTCCAAGATTTGAATGAATAGTTATTACAAATCAATAGCATATTGTTGTCAATGGTAGCAGCAAACATAAATTGATCCCTTGATCTCAGATGGTAATTTGTTTTCATGCACAACCTTGAGGAACTTATCTTGGTATGTATTTTTGCAATCTTTTTGACACGATGCTCAAAGATTAACTTAGAAAAGAAATGGACAATCAACTCTTGTATTGATAAAAGTTAAATAAAAACCAAAAATCATAAAATATTTTTTTACCTAATAAACAAGTCTTAATCCAATATAATAAGCATACCATATCAAAAATCTATTTTATGTATAAAAGAGTAAAGATAGAGAGTGGCTTTTACTCTTTAGATTTATAATTTTTTAAATGTTTTGGGAATGGTTTTGTTTGGATTTACAATGAACCAAACCATAATATGTTATGAGGGGTCTAATTCGAACCATAATTTGAATTGCTTATAAAAAAATTGTAAGTTCAATTTGGTTTGCTTTGTGGTCTAATTCGGTTCAGTCCTTTTTTATTTTTTTTATCCTTATCGTCATTGGATGGTACATCAATTAAATTTTACCTTATTTCATTTTTGGTGTACTCACTGCTTTTTTTTTTTCTTGGGCTATCACAACGCGGAAGAGAGGAATCGAACCTAACACCTCTTATTTATGTGACCAAGAGAGATACCACTATGCTACTAAGCCATTAGTAGCGTACCTATTGTTTGAAATCTAAATTGGAGATTAGACATTAATGAGATCCCAAATAAAATAATTTGGAAGTCTGAATTTCTTACACAAAAGTCTTATAGAAAAATGTAGTTATTACACAAAAGCATCTTGGAAACAAAAGCAATTTATATTCGCATAAGGAATTTCAGGATAGTAGATTGTCGAACACTAGAGTAAAGTAACAGTAAGTAGTCTATATTAATTATTAAGTAAGTAGATTTAGTGCTTCTTTATTTTGTTATAATAACAATTTTATTAGTTTGATTATTCTAAAAAGGTCAATGTTTTGTTACTAAAAATATTAAATAATTATTTACTAGCTTAATACTTTATCATCATGATGATAATTATAATTTATATAGCATGCGCTACTAGCCTACCATCGATGTCATAGTTTCATGAAATTATTCTTTTACATGATTTTTTTGTATAAAGTACTAAAGATAATATATATATTAGTTGCAATACACAATATAAGCACTTAAGCACACCCCTTCTTTTCCAAATTCAGTTTTCTATCTCAAAACACTTTGAAAAAAAAAAAAAGGGTAAAACATAAAATTAGCAAAATATGAATTAAAAAAAATTCAATTTCCAAGCCCATTATACCATTAGAAAAAAAAAAAAAGAAATATCTAAACTCTTATAATTAAAAAAATGGAAGAGGGAGAGAGACTCAATAAATCTGCCACTTATAGTGTTTACTATTTATCGATAAAAAAAAATATAAAAAGTGTATACTATTTAGTGATCTTCCTAAATGTTTATTATTATACTATTTGGATTATTATCCATATTATCATAACCACATTCACTCTCCCCACTTACATACTTAGGAGTCTACCCTAATGACCAAACTATGACGATGTCATCGGCGTTGTCTCCCCCGTGCAATCTACATCCAGACTCGCTGAACTCATTGTCGGCCAAATAAATGCCGGCTTAAATGGCAGAACATAAGGTGGAGCCATCGTTCCTACCAAAATCTGCTCTATTGCATGTGTTTTTGGTCTCTCCGCTGCTATGGGGTGTGAGCACGCCAACCCTAGAAGCAATACCCTCTCTGCCTCCTCCTTCACGTAATCCTTCCCTAGCCTGCTATCCACTGCCTCCAGGATCCTCCCATCACGATGGAGGAGCCATATCCATTCCACTAAGGAATGAAAGCCCTCTACCTTTGACGTCGGACGTAGCCCCAAAACAACATCTAGTAATACAGCACCAAAGCTATAGATGTCGACTTCTTCGTAGCCTTGAATGTGTAGAGGCACTCTGGGGCTATGTAACCTGTAGTGCCCGGCATGCCGTCGAGGTCAGAATAAGAGGTTTTATCATTATCGATGGCACGAGCAAGACCAAAGTCGCCGAGCTGAGAGTTGAAGCTAGAGTCAAGGAGGATGTTGCTAGCTTTAAGGTCACGATGGAGGACTTTTTGGTCATACTCATCATGGAGGTAGTGAAGGGCGGAGGCTATGCCAATGAGGACCCTAAAGCGGAGGTTCCATGCTAGGGTTGGTTTGTCGGGACTGCAGAAGATGTGTTGTCAAGACTGCCATTTGGCATGTACTCGTATACTAAGATTTGGACTCCATTTGTATGACACCAACCTATTAAAGGAAGAAGAAGAAGCGCAAAAAATTATGTTATGTTAGCCTAACCATTTTATGACAAAAAAACCAACCATTTTATCAATTTCATATACTATAAAGCATTTTCAATGTGGAAAAATATTTATTACACATGGAAATGTACACCTAGTGAAAACTATTAATCATAATTTAACATATAGAAGAGATAGTTACCAAGTAATTTGACAAGATGCTTATGACGAAGCCTGCTGATAATTGTAAGTTCAGCTAAGAAATCATCTTTACTCTTGGTGTTGTCTCTGCTAAATTTCTTCACAGCAACTTCCAAGTTTTCCTTTACAAGAAATCCTCTATACACCACCCCAAAACCACCTTCACCTAACTTGTGCTTCTCATCAAAATTGTTAGTCCCTTTCTCTAAATCCTTGTACCTAAAATCTCTAGGAACTCCTGGTAAGCTCTTCAATGTTTCTAGTGTGTTTGGATCACTAGACGCCTTTCTCTTTTGGTACACTAGATAGTACCAAATCAATGATCCAATTACAAGAATCACAGCAACAGGGACACCAATAGCCAAAGCAACTACCAAACCTACAGGGACTGGCATGGCTGGCTACTGCTGTAATAAAGAGTTTAAGCACACAAGTTTAATGAGATGGTTAATGAACAATTTGACTGGATCTAAAGAATTCTATATAACACTTGAAATATCCTTATTTTTTGTCCCTTAATTATATAAGTCCTAAAAAATTATCATGAAAAGATAAATAGTTTTGGTAACAAAAGCAAACAAATTAAACAAATTATTTAAATTGTCCTTTAATTAGGTTAGTAATTAAATTAGATAACTAAATTAAAAAAATTATTTAAAATGTGGTAAAAAAAATTTAATAATCTATCATAATTGGTTAGTAAGTGGATTTAATTGAAATAGAGATACCAATACCTCAATTTCCTATTAGAAAATTTCAAATACCTCAAATCATTATTACATACTATCGAGCTTGAATTTTTTATTTTTTGGTTCGATTTCCTTTAATCTGATTCATGCTAAACCCTAAACTGTCTAACACGAACTCTTGACTAAGAATTAAAGAAAACTTATTAAGATTGCAAAAAATGGAGTTGCCACTCGACTGTAGTCGGGAAAAACATAAATTAGGACTAATTTGTAGGTTAGCCCTAATTTTGTTATTGATCTGTGAAAGTAATTTGAGAAAATAAAAACCAGAGATTAATTTATGTATGGGAGCTATCCTATTAAAACCTAAATAATTATTACCTTTTAATTTTCCAATTATAAGTTGCTTCTTATTGTGTCTGATTTTAAATGCCCATATGCTATTTACAAAGAAATATTTACCAATCTTAATATTTACAAAATTATACAAGTTTATCAATTTTACAATAGCAATACAATTTAATTATTATTTTCTAAAGACTAAAATTATTTACAAAGTATAAGAGAATATTCACAAACTCATATTAAATTTTACAAAAGTGGAAAAGAAACAAAAAAATTACATTTTTTATGTCGTTTGTTTAGTGCCTATGTATCCGCTAGTTGGGATCAGACTTAATATATTTCTTTTATATTTGATGAAAATTTTAATTTGTTGGCTGATTTTAGAATCTTGAATTCTTATCACTCTAAGTTTATTAATTTTTAATTTTTAAAATGATTTTTATTGTGAGTCCTAGACCTAATAAATTAGATTATTTATGATTTTATAAAAATAATTTTTTCTAAGTGGCAAAACTTTGTACCATAAGTACCATACCAACCTATGTGTTATTACAATTCAAATCAAGGTAAAACCATGTATTCAAATTCATGGTGTAGTTAAAGTTTATACATCATTAAAGGTACACTATCAATGATAAGATATTAATATAATTTCATAATATGATACATATCGATTCACCCTATATGTTATTAGGAATGAAATTACTATGCTAATTTTAATAAGACAAACATATGTAATTGACTTCATCAAATTTCATATATTGCTTGAATATCAACATTATAATGAAAACTCAATTTTTTAGCACTGATAAAATTTTGTACGTCGTCATTATTATTATAAATGGTATTGTGATAAAAGATCAATTCATATAATCTCATAAATAGTACATGATACATATCATAATAAGGATAAAATAATTAAGGAAGTCACATTATTCACAAAAATATTTCAATTTAATATTTGCAAAGGTCATAGACTATTACAACAAGGTTTGTATTCATTAGATGGTTATTATAGCAAAAGAGAAGTAATTTCATTAATCTATTACTGTTACACATACACAATTAGCTAATTTTTTTTATCACACGTTAATTACATATCAATTATTACTATTTTTTTATTTACCTAGGATCCACGAACAGTAGGCGCACGAGTAGGAATGGTACCAGAAAATGGTGCTTGGGGCTTCTTCGTCAATGGCGGTCGGCAAAGATCCAACAACGGTGCTTCGGTGGTCTTCAACACAATTGAAATGGGGTCTTTGAAGGTTTTATGATCCTAAGTACTCTTGTGAAGTCCAAGAGCTTCTGTTTTCATTGTAAAAGATAAAAAAAATTAAAGTTAGAAAATATGAAACGCTAATTTCAAAATTAAGAATATGAAAAATTAAAAATTAGAGGGAATTGAGAGATTTCGAACCTTGTTACCCCTTTGAATGGAGTATGGAAGTCCTATTTATAGCACCAGGACTAAGGATTACTACTCAAGTCTTGCCAATTAAAAAAAATTTCAAATTTAGGGTTCTTAAGGCAAGTATTTGCATGAAATTAGGAGTCTGACTAATTTAAGATGCAACTTTCCAATTAAATGTGATATTTGACATGATTACAAAATTTCAATGTAGATCATATCTTTTAAGTTTCCCAAAAAATCAATTTTGACAAGGATCACTATATTTTTGGAAACTCACACCTTTGTTATTTCCAATCTTTGAGCTTTAATTTGATGCACTTAACATTTATGAAAATATGCAATTTTAGGATCAAATGAAAGCCCTTCATTTCATTATCAACATTGCACCAAAATTGGTAAGAATATACCTTCTAAATTCTCTTCTATCTTTTACCTATATCAATACTATTTTTATTTTTTTAAATTCCTATTTCAATTAAATAAAAGGTAATATTGGTGACTAAGAATTAAGATCAATACCAAAATCATACAAACGAAGCTCTAACAGATAATTTTCGTAGCAGTGGCTTGAAGATTAGAAGATCTAATTGACGATTTTTGCATTTCTAGTAAATTAATTTTAAAATTGTGATGAAAACATAATATATATATATATATATATATATATGTTGAATGAGTGGTTGATTATCATTATCTAATTATTTGGTGATTCTAATGTTAGATTTAAACATTAATTAATCACATACACATATATATCATGAATGTTAAACCATGTACAAATATATATATAGAAATATGATTTTCAAGTTAATGAAAATGATAATGGTATCATCTTGTTGAACCACATGAACATAGGCAAAGGTTTGATTTGATAAATAATTAATAAAATGACTTCAATTATATTTTATCTACATAATGTTCGATGATGAATTTATATAACAGAAAAAAAAGATTCATATGTAATATCCGACGGCAATTACATATCCACATAAAATGATCATAGTTATATGCTTGAATATTGAATATACGATTTAAAGAATTCTATACAACACGTGAAATATCCCTATTATTTGTCCTTTAATTAGATAAGTGCTAATAAATTGTTATGAAAAGATAGATAGTTTTAAACCTCAAATAGAATTTAGGTTAATAATTAAATTAGGTAACTAAATTAAATAAATTATTTAAATTGCGGTAAAAAAATTAATACCCTTTCATAATTAGTTAGTAATTGGATTTAATTGAAATAGAGATATCAATACCTCAATTCCTATAAAAAATTTTCAAATATCTCAAATCATTATTGCATACCAAACTAAGCTTATATAAATTAAATTTCTAAATCTAATTTGTAGAAATTACAGCCTATATCATTCTTACACACCCTCTTTCTTACTCCACCAATTCCACAGAGAATCTATCTCTAAATATTTCCAAATTCGAATCCCATTCATTCCATTATCACTATTGCACCAAAATTGGAAAGCGTACGCCCTCCAAATTGTCTTTTATCTTTTACCTATATGAGTACCCTTTTATTATTTTTTAATTCCTATTTCAATCAAATAATAGGTAACATAGGTTAGTAGGAAGTAAGATCAACACCGAAATCATAAGGAAGAAGATCTAACAGATAATTTTGGTAGTAATAGCTTGAAGATCAAAAGATCTAAATGATGATTTTTGCATTTCTAGTAAATTAATTTTAAAATTGTGATGAATATATATATTTTAAGGAACCAGATTCACTACATATTTAAAACATACAAATCCAGTCCCTAGCCACATGTAACCTACGTATTACATGTGAAGTTGTCTGTAAAGAAAGAGTTTGCATCAATTGTTTGTCCAAACTTGTTATAAGAACCACTTTAAAAACATCTGATAAAAAGAACTTCATACATAATATTACAAACTTCCTTATCTCTTTCATCAACAAGATAAAAGGATTAATACAAATATATACAAACATAAGCTCAAGGACAAGCCTATAACAAAATATATATAAGTTTTATAGAATCTTATACAACTATTGCATTTATGCATAAAACTTTTTCATATTCTATTACAGAAGCTTCCTCCAAAAGATCAACATTCATAATCCTCCCACTCATCCAAAAAGTCCTCAAAATTGGTTTTATATCCCAACTGAGTATAAAAATCATCTTCATCATCATCTGAAATAGAAGATCATGAGCCAAAGGCCTAATACATAAGTAATACAAACAAATATGAAGTGACAAGCACACTTAAACTATATGCAATGCATCAACCATCAATTTATTATGTAATAATTAAGTTTGTTAAGCAACAAAGGAGTATTCAAGCTTTGGAGCAAGCCATTGGGAAGCTAGAGGTATTGAATAATGATGCGATGCTTAGGGGATTGATATAGGTAGCTCAAATACCTATATCTCCTAGATGATATAACCGAAAAGAAAAGTAATTTCATCAAGAGTTAATAGTTGTTACACAACTTTACTTAACTTAATCCATAATATCATTTAGTTCAACCAGTCTCATAAACGTAAATTAAATCATATTACTTCCTTTTAATAATAAACAAATGTTACACCAATATGATCTATCCTATCAATTACTTGCCGAACCACTTATAAATTATCATTGCATCATGATAGGGTGGCTTAAGCGTCTAACCACCGTGTCCTGCTAGAGACAAGGTTGCCGTTCCTTGGACTAGATTCAATGGCGAAAGCACAACCAATACAAACACTTTTTTAAACCGTCTTCAATTAAGATCAAGTTAGGATATGCCTATCCTAAAGAAACAACAACTAAGTTACTGTGTACCTTACTTATCACGTAAAGGATCAGTAGACGCACTCAACTGGGGATATGAAGTTGTAGTAAGAAATTTATTTTATATCAACATCACTAACTCTCATTTGAATATTAATCACAATTAGTTGCTAAGTGCTTAAAATCAATCAAATTCAAATAAAACTCATATAAAAGCATAACTTAGTATTCATACATATAATATGTTCATATAGGCTTTAATTTACCACAAAACTAAGTAACAAATAACGAAAGACATAGAAAATAAAAATTATAACAAAAAAAATCTAAAAGAAACGCTGAGGAGAAAGTTGGCGGTGTAAATTAGCCAAGGCCGGCGGTGTAAACGTAAAGGCCGGTAGCATACAAAGAAAGGCCGGTGACATACATGATCAATAAAATTTTGCACGAAAGATTAGAAAGTGAAACGCCTTGTCATATGAGCCATTTCAAAGGTCATTTAAACCCAGGAGAAATACACAAAAGGCTCAAGAAGGTGAAACACCCTTGCATATAAACCGTTTCAAGGGGTGTATAGCCCATACCCCTTCCAAATAGGCCATTTGACAGGGTGTTTGAAATTTTTTAAACTTCTCCTGTTTCAAACTCTATTTTTACACATTTTTAACATATCCTATCTCATCTATAGATCTACACAAGCATCATACAATATATCAGATGCTCTTAACAACTCTAAATATACATAAACTTCACATTCCCAACATCAAACAACTTCTTAATCAACTTTTCAACAATTCACAATTATCATCAACTCATTCACTAACTCAACTACTCCTACACATATACAACTTAGCCATCACAACTTATCTATCCCCAAACACTTAAACACTTCCATGTACTTATTTACTACACTTCAAGAACTTATACAACACCATAGGCTTACTTAGATCATAACACTACACACAATTCATATGGGAAACATCAAAACAAAGTTTTCATGATTAAGAAGAAAACAACGACCATTCAATCATATAAAACTTATCTTAAGAAGCTTGAACTTGAGACTTGAGTCTTAAGGAAGAATTCTTAGCAAATTTGGCTAAGAACAATTTGAATCAAAAGATGGAATGGAATGGAATAAAGGCACTGTCGAGTTTGGCCTGTTTTTGGCTTGTGAAATTTAGCAAAAAAAATGAGTTGTGTTTATCCTATATGTGTTTGACTTTTGGAAGCAGGTTTTTGAGAGAGAAAAGAGAGGCTTAGGGTTGCTTTTTGCTAAAGACTTTAGTTTGGTTTTAACTTGTCTTTAGGCTTGGTTTGGGGCTCTTAAAATTTATGCTATGCTTAGTTTGGATTGGATTTTTTTTAGATGTAAGTCTTGATCCAATATACTCAAGGCAATAACAATTCTACACAATACAATTACTACATCACTCTAACACATTAAATTCTACTCAAAATAAATTAACATATATATATATATATATATATTAAATCCAATTATGCATGAAAGTTAAGCTACTTCATGTGTGTGTGTGTGTGTGTGTTGATTGAATATTTGACGATCATTATCTAATTTTTCGATGATTCTAAGGTTAGATTTAAATATTAATTAATCACACACACATATATATCATGAATGTTAAACCATATACAAATATATATATATATACAAATATGATTTTCAATTTAATGAAAATGATAATGGTATCGTCCTGTTGAACCATATGTGAAATACCCCAAACATCCACCCAAGTTAAAAATTAAGTTTAGATAGAGTAAGCAAGTTAAATAAATTATAAGATGTAATTAGACAAGTTGACATAATTAGATTAATAATTAATGAAGTTGAAATTTGAGATTTCAATTCCTAAAACCCTAAACATGTTGTTGAAATGTTTAGTGGATTCCAAAACCCTTAAACTTTAACCTAAGTTCTAATTCCTTAATCTTTATAAAATTTGAGCTCATCTGCTTGTATAAAAATATTATTCTTAAACCCGAACTCAAATTAAAGATCATTTTAATCTAAATTAAATTCCTAAATTAAGTTCTTATTTTAAATTCTTAATTTATAACCTATTGATTTTGAAATCATCTTCTAAATACTTCTAGAACAAAAAATATTGATATGAAAGTTCTAAACCTAATACTTTTATTATAAAATATCATAATTTTATCCTTATCTTTCCTTGTATTCTTTTTTTTTTTTTTCCACTGCCTCCTTATTCTCTTCCTTTTCTTTGTATTTACGTTTTCTTGCTCTCCTTCTTTTCTTTCTCTTCTCTTCCTCTGCTTTTATCTCTCCCATCTCTCAAATTTATCTCTGTAAATCTCAATTTCAAGAAGAGAAAAAGAGAAATCAAAGTTAAAAGATGAGATAGGAGAACAGAAATCAAAGTTAGGAGAAGTTCAACAACAAGAAAGAAGATCAAAGTGCATATGATTGCCAAAAAGAGATAAGTTTTGCTTTTTCCTTTGTTTTAATTGTTGTTTTTGTTTGTATGTGTTGGTCTAAGGGTTTTTACATGTTGGGTTGGTGAAGGAGATGGTGGATAGTTAATATGAGTTTGATGGAATGGTTTGGAGGTGTTTGATGTTGTTGATTGGGTATAGAAGCGTTGGAAGTATGAAAACTAGCTTGTTTGGTGTTTAGATGATGTTTTGACTGAAGTATGATGTTATAAGTTGATAAAATTAAGATAAAAAGACAAAGGAAAATGTAACAGGATTCCCTGTTCATCACGGCCATATCATGGCCTATGATCTCCTCGGAGCAAGAATTTTCGAATGAAACAAGCCAAATAATGGCCGTGACAAAGAGGGTTATCTCCTTTGATAAAAATTTTCTAATGCAACACTATTTTGTAATTTAATTATAACTTTTCATCCTGAATCGAATTGAGGTGATTTAAAATGCTTTCGAAATCTTAAAAAGAGATCTAAGGCTTTCTTATTTCAAGTTTTTGCAAATTACAAAAGTATCATGGCCTAAATTTTGATTGATTCGAGCTCCTACATTTTCCAAACAAAGTTAAAAACTTGTGTTTACTTGTTAAGTATGTATAGTTAAGTATAAAATGAAATTAGCTAATAAACATAGATTCAACTTGACTAAATAGACATAAATAAATTAAAATAAATTAGATTGATTAAATTTAATCAACTTTGCTAAGGTTAAGTTAATGTAGACTTAAGTTAATATAAATCTTTGATATGAAATGAACTTAGTTAAACAATCTTATTCTAACTTGACTAAATAGACTTTAGTAAGCTAAAATGAATTAGATTAATTAAGTTTGATCACCTTAGCTTAGTAATGGAATCAAATGATTAATCCTAGTTAATTTGGTTAGGATTAAGTTAAAATGGGTTAATAGCTAATAATTGGATTAGAATGATGAGTTAGGATAAACCAAGAATAACATTGGGAATATATTGTTTCAAATATGTGTTTGCTTAGGAAATGAATGTTTTTGTATATGAATGCTCTGTTGACACTTTTGCAATAAAATACTACAATTAAAGTGAAAAGAGATACTTTGATAGACAAAGGAAAACTGTCCATATTTTGGCAGGATGATTTTCACAACCATAGCAGAGTTCTTATTTAGTGTCTGATAAAATAGGATAATAAGACAAGTTTGAGATAAATGGATAATTAATTCAATTTCTTATATGAGTTTAATTCTTGAATCTACAGAAATGGATACATGATTTATCTTTTTAGATGGCTTCTGAAACACCCTTTGAGTCTCTATTTGGATTTCATATAAAAGGTACATAGTAACTTACGTAAGGATGTCAGTATAAGCATATTAAAATGATTTAGAACTTAAAGAAGACTATTATAAATGAGTGCTTCCTTGTGCTTGTGTCGTTGAATCCAGTTTGAGAAGCGGTAACCTTATCATGATGCAATGGCATGGTAGTTAGTCAATGAGATATCATGATGCAATGGCTGATTTATATGTGACTCAGTGGTAGCTAATAGGGCAAATAGTATTGGTGTAACGTCTATTTAAGCTCGAAATGAAATAACATATTTATAAGACCGGTTGAACTAATTGATGTTATAGACTGAGATGAGTATAGTATGTGTAATGGATGTAAACCCTATATGAGGCAATTTTCTCTTTTTCGAATAGGTATAGGGTATATAGGTATTTAGATTTCCTATATCAACCCCTTGAGCAGCTACTGTTATTCAGAACCCCCAGATTCCTAAAGGCTTGTTTCATAGTGTGAGTACTCTCGTGTTGCTTTTTTTATTTAAATGAAAGATAATAACTTGTTGTTTGTTGCATTGTATTTAGCTAGGCTTTTGTGTCATTACGTCTGTGTCAACATTACTGTGTATTAGTTTTCGGCTTATTATTGTTGTTGTTGTTCTTTCTCCAAGCATTGTGTTGGTAACGATGATGATGAGTTGATGAAGATGATTGGTGGTGATGATGATGTTGATATCTGATTTGGGTTATGGGTGATCCTAGAGATTTGAGAGGAGAAGCAAAGTGAGTTAGAACCGAAAGGTATATTTTATTATGTTTATATTTTATTGTAAAGAGCTGGATTTATCTTCTAAATTTGTATTTTCTCTTAAAAAGGCCTAGTAGTGTCCATATGTTTGTAAATATTGATCTGCTTATGAGAGTAGATTATAAAATATTTATATAAAGTTTTGTTTCTTAAAAAGTTGGTATGCTCCGATGAGAGTAGAGATTTATATATTGTTTTTATAAATTTTAATTCACCGTTATTAAATCTAGTTATTTTAGAAATCTAAACAAATAATTTTATTAATTAAAATCGGTTAGCAATGTTCAAAATAAATATATTATTCTAGGAAGCCAGAGTATATAGTACATAAATTATTATGCGTGGTAGTAATACCTTAATTACATTTAAGGCGTTACAGAGGGCGTTACAATATGAACATAGGTGAAGCTTTGGTTTGATAAATAATTAATAAAATGAATTCAATTATATTTTATCTATGTTGTGTCCAATGATGAATTTATATAACAAAAAGAAAAAAGGATGCATATGTAATATTCGACGGCAAGTACATATCTACATAAAATGATCCTAATTATATAATAAGATAATTTTGCTTAAATATTGAATATATGATTTAAAGAATTCTATACAATACGTGAAATATCCCTATTATTCGTCCCTTAATTAGATAAGTGCTAATAAATTGTCATGAAAAGATAGATAGTTTTGAACCTCAATTAGAATTTAGGTTAATAATTAAATTAGGTAACTAAATTAAACAAATTATTTAAATTATGGTAAAAAATTTTAATAACTTGTCATAATTGGTTAGTAAGTGGATTTAATTGAAATAGAGAGATCAATACCTCAATTTCCTATTAAAAATTTTCAAATACCTCAAATCATTATTACATACCAAACTGACATTACATAAATTAAATTTCTAAATCTAATTTGTAGAAATTACAACCTATATCATTCTTACACACCTGCTTTCTTACTCCACTAATTTCCATAGAGAATCTATCTCTAGAAATTCATAAATTCAAATCTTATTCATTCAATTATCAATATTACACCAAAATTGGTAAGCATATACCCTCCAAATTCTCTTCTATATTTTACCTATATCAATACCCCTTTTATTTTTTTAAATTCCTATTTGAATTAAATTATAGGCAATATTGGCAAATAGAAATTAAGATCAATGTTGAAATCATACGTGAATATGTGTGTGTGTGTCGATTGATTGTTTGATGATCATTATCTAATTATTTGGTGATTCTGATGTTAGATTTAAATAATAATTTATCATACACACATAAATATTACGAATATTAAATATATAAAAATATGAGTTTCAATTTAAGGAATATGATAATGGTATCTTCTTGTTGAACCATATGAACATAGGTGAAGCTTTGATTTAATAAATAATTAATCAAATGACTTCAATTGTATTTTACATACATAGTGTCTGGTGATGAATTTATATAACAAAAAAAAAAAAGAAGGATGCATATGTAATATCTGACGGCAAGTATATATCCACATAAAATGATCCTAATTATATAAGAAGATAATTTTGCTTAAATATTAAATATACGATTTAAAGAATTCTATACAACACGTGAAATATTCCTATTATTTGTGTTTTAATTAGATAAGTGCTAATAAATTGCCATGAAAAGATAAGAAGATTTTGGACCTCAATTAGAATTTAGGTTAAAAATTCAATTAGGTGACTAAATTAAACAAATTATTTAGGAAAGTGTGTTACTGTCCTCTGTTATATTTGTTCATGAATAGGAGTTTAGAATTTGCTTGAGGACAAGCAAAGAGCTAAGTTGGGAGTAGTTGATAAATGTGTATTTTCTACATATTTATCTCACATTTTTATTCATAATTGTGTGCTTTTAAAGTGAAATTCTGTTATAAATAGATAAATTTCATGATCTTCGATTGATTGCAATTGAAAGTTCAAAATCTGTTAAAAGGGATCAAAAGGAGCTAAAAAATTATAAATTCTTGCTATAAATGACAGAGTACATGATTATGGATCACTTGTGTTTAAATGTGCAAAACATTATTGAGATGTTTGAAACTGTGGTGTGTAGCTTGATCAGAATTTCATCACCACCAACAACGGCAAGCAACGGAAGTACTGAGTTGTCCTAAGTTGTCCGAGTTACTATTGAATCATGTTAAGCACTGACTAAAGTTCACCAAGACTGCACTTGCCTTAAAAACAGGAGCTGCACATTCTTTGCAGACAAACCCGAGCTGCTCCGTTGTCTTAAGTTGAGCACTCCACGAGCATCACAAAAGAGATAGCAGGCAAACCTCTTTGCCGCATGAATACCGACTAAATAGCGAACAGCATTTGACCAAGACCATGACAAATGCAACAGACTCAAGCTACCAAGCACCTGCTCCAGATCATCATCGAACACTCTGGTAAGACTTCACGAGCTGCACTTGTGACCAACCTCTACACGCACAAGCCTCGAACATGGAGCGCCCACTAGCCAACCTAAGCAAGTTCCAAGCATCTTTAGAAGCACCCATATCGATCAGAACAGGTAGAAGTAGAAGCTCCACCATCCATATCAGTCAAAAGCAACCGAGCTCCAAGCTACTAAGTCTGACCAGCTAAGCTCCTGAGTCCGACCGGCCAAGCTCTAACACTGACCTGCTTGAGGAACCGAGCTTGATAGACATCAGCAAAGCACAGTCGAAGCTCCTACAAGTCTTGTCGAGCAATTCAATGAAGAAAAACTAGAGCTGATCAAGACCATCACACAACGGCCATTCAACTTTCACATCACCGTACCACTTCATACCAACTTATCTTTCACATACCCTATATATAACATTTGTTATCTTCATTTTCTTTTGTCCTTCATCTTCGAAAGACCAAGTCTTGGTCTTAGTATGACCTTCTTGGGTCTAGATATTCCATCATCCACTACTCCATCATTCTCCATATTTTCATTCACCCACTCCATTCACCGACCTTGACCTCATCCATTCGACCTCGACCCCACTTCATATCATTTATGGCACTATTCATTTGAACATTCATAGTAGACTTGGACTCTAGAATTACTAGAACACATTCTGCAATTTCTAGGTGATTTCTCTCCTTTATCTTTTGTAATGGATTGCATTTAGATTTATATGAATAAAATTCCACTCTTCAATATGAGCTAAATTTATCTAATGGTATCGTGTGATGGTTTATGAATTTCCTAAATAGTTGATTAGTAATTTATAACGGATTTTGTTGATTTGGAACCTTGGTTATTTCTATTTTAATGTTTACAAGGTCAAAATTTATCTATGAATTTCTTATAAATTAGAGCTCAAGATACTCTTGAGGGATTCTAAAACTCGATTGAAATAGAAAATTGTAAAGACCCAACATGTTCAACTCTCAGATTAAGCACACCAAGTTCCCAACCACGTATAATTCTTACGAATTATAAGTAAAGTTATCTTAAAAGAAGGTGTTTATATTAAACATTGCTACTCAATTTTAGGTTTTGAAATCCTTTAGTTAGACTCTGGCAACAACTAGATTTAGTAGCGAAAATAAATTTTATAAAACAATTTAGAAATAAAGATATTTCAAAACTTCTACTCTTCTCAAGTGGAGAATTATTAGATTAAACAAAGCTTTGCAAAAGTTAAATTACAAAACATGGGCTTTACTATGCCCTTTAAAGAATATAACAAGTTTGAATCATAAATCCAGCTCTCACTAATACAAAACAAAAAGAAATAAAATAATTAACTACATCCACGCTCCTACTCACTTCACTCATCCATAAATTCTCTCCGAATCATTACAAGTGTCCAAAACCCGAGTCAAGCATCATCAATTGCAACAACAACATCATCATATCATTGTCTCATCATCCATCATCACCAACATCAACAACATTAACAAGAACTCATCATCATCAATTTCATCAACATCATCTTTATCAACAATAAAACCTGTAAAAAGAATAATAACAACAAGAATGAGCCGAAGCCCAGTACACAGTAACACAATCACACACGAAGTGGCACGCAAGCTTAACTAAATACAATGCATCAATCCACAAGTTATTATCTTTTCATTAAAATAAAAAAATCAACAATGGAGCACTCACACTCCGAAACAAGCCAATGGGAATCTGGGGGTCCTGAGTAACAGCGGCTGCTCAGAGGGTTGATATAGATAAACCGGATATCTATATCTCCTATATCTAACCGATAAACAATATTAATAGCATCATGTAGGGTTCACACTCCTTTATACACTCCACTTATCCGGTTCTATAACATCAATTAGTTCAACGGTCCCATACCCGTGAACTAAAACATATTATTTCCTCCTAAGCCTAAGTAAAGAATATACCGATACAGTTAACCCTATTAGCTACCCACTTAGCCAATAAAAGAAACCACCATTGCATCATGATGAACCATTGCATCATGGATTTAAGTCATTGCATCATGGATTTGAGTCATTACATCATGACAAAAGATCGGGTTAAGTTCCTAACAACCATGCCATTGCATCATGACAAGGTTATCGCTCCCCGGTTCCGGATTCAACGACGTAAAGCACAACCAACACTCATCAATTATTAGGCCGAGTTTAAGTTCTTAATCCATATTAGATGTCTATCCTAACATCCAACACGCAAGTTACTGCGTACCTTGAATATAAAATCCAAACATAGCCTCGGAAGGAATTTCAGAAGATAAGCCAGAAGATAAATCAGATATCCACTTCTGTTAAGGAAAGAACTCGTATAACAAACTAAACTAAACTAATCATCCACTTTCTCAAACTTTTATTAAACCTATTTGATCAGACACTAATGTGGAACCTCACTATGGCTGCGAATATCGCCCCGCCAAAATATGGACAGTTCTCTTTTATCTGTCAAAGAATTTTTTCTCTTTATTTATAGTGTTTTATTACAAAAGCATTAACAAAGAATTCATATACCAAAAACATTCATTTTCCAAGTAAACACACATTTGAAACAACATATTCCCCATATTATTCAAAGATCATCTTAATTCATTCATCTAAGCTAATTAATAGCTATTAACCCATTTTAGGTTAGCATTAGCCAAATTGATTAAAATTAGTCATTTGATTCATTTACTAAGTCAAGTTGATTAAACTTAGACAATCTAATTCATTTTAGCTTAGTAAAGTTCATTAAGTCAAGTTGGACTTAGATTAATTACTAATTCATTATATATCTAAGATTCAAGTCACTTAATCCCAAGTTAGCTTAAACCTAACCAAATTCATCAAAGTTAAACAATCTAATCCATTTTAGTTCATTCAAGTTCATTAATCAATTTGGACCTAGGTTTGTTAACTAAGTTCATTTTATAACAAACTTCTAGATTTAATCTAATTATTTGTTAAATCTACAAATCTACTAAACTTATGTTGATTTATATCAATTAACTCATATGGCAAATCAAATATCACTTATATATCTCATTTTAACTTAAAAAGATTCATTTCATAAGTTAAAACATATTTAACAAACCAATACAAGTTTTTAGCTTTGTTTTGGAGAGTGTAGTAGCTAGAAAGAATCAAAATTTAAGCATTAATTCGTTTTGAATTTGTAATAACTCAAAACATGAAAATTGTACATCTCTTTTTAAGCTTTTCAACGCAACTTGAATCACTTCAATCGGAGGTTGGATGAAAAGGTTATGAGCAAATTACAAAACAACATCACAGTAGGGGAGAGATTAGAAATTGAAACACCCTCCCATATGGGGTCGTTTGGAAGGCCGTTTCAACTCAGTGAAATTGCACTTTTCCATCTAAGAGTGATACACCCTTGTATACGAGGCCATTTCAATTCATACAAATCACCCCCCCAACCCCCCCCACCCCCCTATATAGGGCCGTTTCAACTTAGGGAAAGTGCATTTTCAATGTCAGAGGGTGAAACACCCTTCTATATGGGGGCTGTATGAAAATTTTTCTCCTTCCCATGTTTTGAACACAAAATTTTGTAAACTTTTACACTTTCAAACCTTCTTTAAACTCATCTTAAGTTTCCCAAAGCTTGTTTTATGATCAAAATACCATTCAAACAACACAAACTTCACTTCTAATCATCAAACACCCAACTACAATAGCAAAACTCAAGTTCACTATTCATCATCTTCTTCATCACAACTCAACTCCCAACAATATTAATCCAACATGCACATATATAAACAACAATCTCAACTCATTTCAACATCAATTCATTAATTAGATAAGCAAACAACAAATAAAAAAAATATGAATTAACTTATCTTTTTGGCTAAATCATGCAACTTCTTACACTTCTAGCTTTGATTTCCTTCTTCTATTCTCATATTCTACTTGATTCCTCATTTTCTCTTATTGAAATTGAGATTCATGTCTTGAATTTGGAGAGAGAAAGAAGAAGAAGAAGAAGAAGAAGAGGAAGAAGATACGGGAAAGAAAAAGAAGAAGAGAGAGAGAGAGAGAGAGAGAGAGGAGAAAGAAAAAGAAAGATAAGGCAGGGGAGAAAATAAAAGAAAAAGGGGAAAAGATAAAAAATAAATATATTTTCAAAATAACGTATTAGATTTAGAACTACCAGATCAATATCTATAGTTCCAGAAGTATTTAAAAGATGATTTCTGAACCGATAGGTTATAAATTGAGGACTTAAAATAAGAACTTAATTTAGGAATTTATTTTGGATAAAAGATATTTAATTTGAGTTCGGGTTTAAAAACTGATGTTTTTATATAAGCAAATGAACTCAAATTTTATGGGGATTTAAGAATTAGAGTTTAAGCTAAGAATTAAGGGTTTATGAATCCTCTAAACATTTCAATGACTTGTTTAGAGAATTTAGATTTCAAATCTCAAATTTCATTTAATTAATTACTAATCTAACTTTGTCAACTTGTCTATTTATATCCTATGATTAATTTAATTCATTCAAATCTATCTAAACCCAATTTCTAATATATGCGAAGGTTTGGGGTATTTCAAAAATGCAGCTCCAAAACTGACACGGACACATGCTATTTAAGTTCAAGTTGTAGAACCCATGTTCTTAATGCGCTTGAAATTATAGTTTATTGACACAAGCATGTGCTTGAACCATAAATTCAATTAGAATAACATGGCTTATGAGGAGTATGTTATTTAATTGATGATTATAAGTATGTTACTTGATAGGGATATCGATGTTATTGTTAGGATATTGCAACACGAGAGGGGAGCAAATCCTTGTGAGTTTAATCAAGATCCAAATGAACAAACCTAATTATAATGATAAAGCACACTTATTTACTGAAGGAGTTTCACCTAGTAGATTTAGCATTAGTTTAGTTTTAGTTTTAGATTAGTCATTATTTGTAGTAATATTTTTAGAAATATTTTAATTAATTTAGAAATTTCAAACTCCAATTCGATTGCCTAGATAAGAGTAAAACCATTATAATCTTGTACTTAGTCATTTTGCTCTCTATGGATTCAATCGGTACTCACCAGTTTTTATTACTATATACGTACCCGGTATACTACCCGGTAGTTTTTATGCTATCAAAATAGTCTTTAAAAGGAAAAAAGCATATCACTGCGACGGTGTCATTGGAGTTATCTCCCTTATGCAATCTACATCCAGACTCACTAGACTCATTGCTGGCCAAATAAATGTTGGCTAAAATGACAGAACATAAGGTGCAGCCACCGCTCCTGCAAAAATTTGCCCTATTGCACATGTTTTTGGTCTCTTTGCCACTATAGGGTGTAAGCATGCCAACCTTAGAAGCAACACCCTCTCCGCCTCCTCCTTCATGTAGTCTTCTCTTAGTCTATCACCCATCGCCTCCTAGATTCTCCCATCATGGTGGAGGGACCATATCTGGCCTACTAGGGAATGAAAGCCCTCAACCTTTGATGATGGACGCAACCTCAAAACAACCTTTAGTAATACAACATCAAAGACATAGACGTTAGACTCCTTCATGGCCCTGCATGTGTGGAGACACTCTGGCTCGATGTAACTTGCAGTGCCCAGCATGCCATCGAGCTCAGCGTAGGAGATTTTTTCATTATCAATGGTACGGGTATGGTCGAAGTCGCCCAGGCGAGCATTGAAGTTGGAGTCGAGGAGTATGTTGCTAGCTTTAAGATCACGGTAGAGGACCTTTTGGTCGAACTCATTGTGGAGGTAGCGGAGGGTTGAGGTTACGCTAGTGAGGACCTTGAAACGGAGGTTCCATTTTAAGGTTTGTTTGTCGAGACTGTAGAAGATGTGCTTGTCGAGATTATCGTTGGGCATGTACTCGAATACTAAGATTAGGACTCCATTTGTATGACGCTAACCTATTATAGGAAGGAAAGGGGGCACTAAAAATTATGTTATGTTAGCCTAATCATTTTATGACCAAAAAAAAAAAAAAAACAAAAGCTAACCATTTTATAAATTTCACATGCCATATAACATTTTCAAGGAGGAAAAATATTTAATATGTAATACATATACAAAAATGTACACCCAGTGGTGACTTTAAATCATAGTTCAACATGTAGAAGAGATGGTGATTCTAAAATAACTAGTGTGATTTTATGAATACAATTACTTATCAAATAATAATTGTTATTTACTCACCTTATGTATATTATGTATGTAAAGACCCGACTCTCTAAATCCCGAGACTTAAAGTATCGAGTCCCCAACCACATATAACATTTTCACATTATATGTAAGGTTGTCCTAAAACTAACAGTTTATGAAAATTGTTTGATCAAAACCACTATAACTTTAATAAGAACCTTTAACAAAACAAGGTTGCTAATAAAAGCAATCTATACATACATTTACATCATATAAACATTGTTTAGTGTCAATATAAGGCACTACAAAATTTACATGTTTTCTTAAAACAAAAGAATCCTAAAGGATCTTAAGGTCTTTACAGAAATAGGCTTACCTATCAAGCCTTCTATACATAACTTTTCCCTTAGCAAAATTCTTCCAAAAGTCCAGGGTGTCCGAGTCCTATTCGTCCCACTCATCTAGGAATCTCTCGAAATCGGACCCATAGCCCAAATCATCATAAAACTCATCTCTAATACCTGCAAAGCAGCAAAAGTGAGCCAAAGGCCCAGTACATAATAACATATGCAAAACAATTCATCAAATCAATGTAATGCATCACTAGACAGGTGATTATCTTTATTACATTTTCTTTCACAAATCAACAGGAGGGTATTCAAACCCCGAGTCACACTTCGGGAATTCAGGGATCTTGAGTAACAGCAGCAGCGCAGGGGGTTGATATAAGCAGTCCGAATACTTATATCTCCTATATCTATTTCATGAAGATAATAGCTTCATTTAGGGTTCAAAAGTCGTTGCCCGACTCTACTTAAACTCAGTCCATAACATGAGCCTAGTTCACAAGTTCCCATAAACCTTGAACTAAACCATGGTATTTCCCCCTAAGTTTAAGCAAACGTTACTCAGATACTATTCCCCCTATCGGCTACCCACTTAACCAAAAAGAATTGCTATTGCATCACAGCGTACCATTGCATCATGGTAAAGTCATTGCATCATGACTTGGTTAAGCGCCTAACTAACATGTCATTGCATCATGACAGGTTTGCTGCTCCTCGAACCAAATTAAACAGCGTAATAAACTTCCAATTCAATCAAATATTAAGCCGAGTCAAATTAAGTTGAATTAGGAATGCTTATTCCTAGCAAATATCAAACAAGTTATTGCGTATCTGAACTCGTTAGTATATTATTATGATCTCTCGGTGAAGAACTAACCGAAGAATCCTTAACTGAAATAAGAATATCAAAATAATCAATAACTAAGTATAGATTCTTCATTCATAAATATATACACATATTATATCTATATATCACAATTAATCAAAGAAATTCAAATAATTTAATACAAAGTCATAATAAAGCATTTAAACGTCCTATTATATCCTAAATCACTTAACAAACACTTAATTGATCAAATATCAAACTTCGGAAAATTTTGGAAAAAGTTTTTAAAAATCAAAAGCACAGGGGATACGCCGGCACTCAAAGCCGGCGACTTTGAGCCGGTGTTCGACACTATGAAAATCAACACTGCCAACGCTGGCAGCGCTTAAGGGTACGCCGGCTGCCTTCATTCTACGCCGGCGGCTTTGAGCCTGTGTAGAATGCAAAACCTAAAATTTTTCAAAACGTCCAGAGAGGTGCAAACCAGCCGCTTACCTAGATACGCCGACAACCTCTACACATACGCCGGCGGCTTTCATTCCTAATAGCCGGTGTACAATATGAGAGGATGAACGCCGGTTGACTTTTCCAGCAAAAGCCGGCGGCGTAGAAACCCCAGATGCCGGCATACATTTAAAATCAGGCCTATACAACAGAACACAAATCCTCTGTTTTTCCACTTCGAAAATTCAATCCTATAACACTTTCAAACCTTCTTCAACTACATTTTAACTTCACACACTCACTCCTATCTACACTACTCAAACTTAGCAACTCAAAACATGAAATCAAGACACTTGATCACTTCAAATCCTACTTCCATCATCCTCCACTTTAATTACTTAAACTATCTTAGTTTCTTCCAAACACTTCATATCACTTCTACGATGCATAAACAAACTTACACACTAACAAAACACATTCCTAGCTCATCTCAAAGCATAAACAAACAATTTAGATAACATTTAAACTCATTCTATACAAGAGTTCATATAACCATTACAAAAAAAGGAAAACAATACAACAATCATAGTTAAATCAACTCACATGTATATGCATTGCCTTGGAGGGAATTTTGATTTTCAAAGCTTGCTATTGTTCTTAGTTTGGACTTGGAATTTGGATTGAAAGAAGAAGAAGAAAAGAAAGAAAGAAAAAGCAAAATTCGTAGGAAATAGTGGCTACCCCAAAAAGTAGTCTAATTAAGTAAAATTAAGCTTTAAACATTTCCCAAATTTACCCTTTAAGGCATATATATATTTAGGGTGCATTTTAGGTGAATTTGAGTCTCATTTGGGGCTTATTTTAGGCATAAATGCTAACTTAATTAAGAAAAATTCTATCAACTAATCTTATGAAAAACCAAGGTTGATTTTATAAATCTAACTTAACTTAACATCTTAATGTATAAAAGACACAATTAATAACTATACTACATACACA
Organism: Combretum micranthum; assembly: GCA_024138025.1. Taxonomy (NCBI): domain Eukaryota; kingdom Viridiplantae; phylum Streptophyta; class Magnoliopsida; order Myrtales; family Combretaceae; genus Combretum; species Combretum micranthum. The sequence goes on along the minus strand of JAMXBD010000433.1, from coordinate 549,852 downwards.
TTAATACATATAAAACAAAATATTAATTTCACTACATATGCAAAATAATACATTTAGACTATTACCAACACAACTATCCTAAACATCATGCTCATTCAATTCAATACCTAAGATAAATAAACAACACATAAAAATTAAATAGAATTTAAATTTAGGTCATTTCAATGTATATTAGTGGTTCGATCATAGTTGGATATGGTGTGAGCCGTTGGATGGTGATCGAACTAATCTTGTTAAAATTGATGATGGGACCTTAAAATTTTGCTTTTTGTAAAGTAAATTTATTCATACTTACTTTTTTTAGATGGATCATGTATTTTTGCAGTAATTATTATAATCCAAGTCATGTGTAAATAAAGTGATAACTAATTAATATTTGATTGGATATTACATCAAGTAATTTCAGAAGTTTCATTTGTAAAATTAAAAGAAACGCAAAAAATTTCAAGATAGTATTTTTGATACTATTGCAAAATTAAATGCTCATCAAAAGTGAAAACACAATTTGTGGATCGCTTGTTTTTATAACTGTGAAAGTCGTGTGGCTACACCGTCGATATATTTATATACCGAAATATGAAGACTGTTAACATTTTAAAAGATGGAAAAAAAAATATATATACACACACACACAAAATTTAGAAGGATTGGTGTTTAATTTTGTGATAATAAAATGATAAGTACTAAAACTTTTTTGATATAAAATCATGAAATTGGACAACTAACTATATTTACAAGAAAAATTGCACGTGCTAAAATAAAAATTGTGCTTATATTTTATTAATCAATAGTATTCAATTTTTATGAGCGAGGACACTCGCGATTTTGAGAGTAAATGGTAAGTATTGATCCTTTATTGATGATTTGTCGTATAAAATAAAAATTTTTAATTTTCATAGTAGTATATGTAGGCTAATTTGATGGTTTATTTTATTTTTTATATTTTAACAAATCTTGGGTGCTTTCGACTTTCGACTTTCGAGTTCATTCGATCTCGAAAACAACGCAGACATGATTATCATATTCTATGTTCATACAACGTAGCATCGTCTTATGTCAATCATTTTTGGACTTTTCCTACGGGACACCGCATGCGGTCTGATTCCTTCGCGTGAATGGGAATGCTAAAAAAGCAAACAAAAAGAAAATAAAAAAGTGCCTCTTTCTTTTAAAAAAAAACAAAAAAGAAACAAAGAAATTAACTTTCTAAATTGCAAAAGAATCTTATTCATCTTCCCTCTCTCTCGCTATATATATTTATATCTTTTCGATATTATATTTAAAATCATCTCCATTATTTTTTTTGTTTCATTCAATAGATGATTTCGAAATAGTAATGAATATAAAGTAGAAACTTTTAATTTTCGTTTAAAAAAGAAAAAATCTATTGCGTATTTTGAGAAAAACTAAAACATAAGTTCATAGATGTTTAGAAGCATTTATTGTAGATCTAACAAAGAAATTTTTTTTATAATATTTTTTTTTTTTAAGAGAATCGAATTTGATACTTCAGCTTAAGAGATTAGAAGATATGTCACTAGATTATAAGATCTTCATTCTCTTTTATAATATTGATATATATATATATATATATTTACAAGGAAACGTGTAGAATACTATAAAGTTTATTTAATTGCTATTTAAACAATTAATGGATATTTTATTCGATCCTGAATTCAAATCTGAAAGAATTAAAAGTTTGTCGTGGTATGCGCTGCCTTATACATTTATGCCATTATTTTTTTCGTTGACCCACTTGATGATAAAACTTTTTAAGACATGGCTTAGAAGTTCAAGATCAATATGGTTGACATTTAATCTTCTGCACGCAATATAACTAAACAGATCGTATATATGTATATATGTTTATAATATCAAAATATTTGAGTGAGAGCTTTTTTTTTGTTTTTTTGGGCGAATTTGAGTGAGAGTTTAGTATGTTATATTTATATATTTTAAAATAAAAGAGTTATTTAGATGGTCATAGAAATGGAAAAACAAATGAGGAACAATTTATTTAGAGTATTTGTATAAAACTCACGTACCTCTTCTTTATTGATAAAAAAAAATTGGTTCCCCCCATCACCACCAACCACCAAACCAATCCTATACATAATCAATTTCATTAGCCTTTTTAGTACCGGCCATGACATTGATACAGGTACCCGCTAATGTATATATGTCTATGGATATTTTGACTCATTAAAATTGCATCCATGGTCAAAGAAAAAAAATTAGTAAAACACTCATTTAAAACATCTTATAGTTGAAGCAAGAGTGGATTTGACCAACAAAAATAAAAGGGGGAACTTGACAAATTAGAATTAAATTTGGGGATTGATCTAAGGAAAATGGTAGTTGCATTTCTTAGTAAATGTTTTGACATCTTATTTGTATCGTTTTTAAACAAATCGTTTTGATGTCTTATTTTTATCATTTTCTAACCAATGTTTGTTGATAAATAGTTATAAATGAAAAACATATATATTTTACTTATAAACATATCAAATAAATAAGATAGGGATGAAAATCAGACAATCCAATTAGATCCTTATTCTATGTATAATGCCTAAACTGGTCCAGTATCATCATCCCTATATCACATAACCGTGATTTTATTTTAATGGCACGTGTACGTTGATCATCCTAATCCCAAATTCGTCAAAGAAATACAAAAATGGAGACTTGATAATATAATTCTAATGATCTTTATATACAAAAGACATAATAGCACGATAATCAAGCTTAAATTCTTTTGATGTTAGTTTTAAGGGGCACATGCGTTTTCTTTTTGGGTTTTAAGTTTATACAAAATTTAACATAAGCTGAGACGTGAACATGCTCCGGTGTCCTAGAAACAACTAAAAATAATGATAAAATACAATAAAAAGAAATAAAAATAAGAATAGGTGGTGGATCCTGACTCATCCTGAACCAGTACACTAAAAAGCTTTTATCGATTCTTGATTTTCAAGACAGAAGACGAGTGGATCCAAATGCTAGGGTTTGGCCCTAGCCCTTCTCTAAAAAGGCCAACTCAGATTAGGTGCCCTTTCACTCACCGGATTGATTACTTTTGCCCAACCATAAAAGGTTTTCTATTAAAAAAAAAAAAAAGGGATAAAAGTAAAATGCAAAAAGCCATAAAAACGAAAACTCTGAGAGCCATGCCAAAATTTACATAAAAGAAAAAAAACTCCTGTTTTCTGTGATTTGATTTATTCACAATTATGAATTGTAGCAACCTAAGCAAAATTATCAAAATTACATAGGTTAAGTGATTTAGGCCAATTTGTTTGACTATTAAGATAATCTTCACATGTTTTAGTTTTTTGAAGTAATTTCCATAACTATGTGAAAAGTAATAAATAAAAATAATGCACAAAAAATGCATAAAAGAAAATCCAAGCCAAGCAAGAAATCACTAAAAATTCAATTATAAAAATAAACAAGAACTTACCAAGTAATTTAACAAGATGCTTACGATGAAACCTGCTGATAATTGTAAGCTCAGCCAAGAAATCATCTTTATTCTTGATGTTGTCTCTGCTAAATTTCTTTATAGCAACTTCCAAGTTTTCCTTTACAAGGAATCCTCTATACACCAATTATCAGCAGATTTTAGGGACTAACAATTTTGATGAGAAGCACAAGTTCAGTGAAGGTGGTTTTTAGGTGGTGTATAGAGGATTTCTTGCACGGAAAACTTGGAAGTTGTTGTGAAGAAATTTAGCAGAGTCATCATCAAGAGTAAAGATGATTTCTTGGTTGAACTTACAATTATCAGCAAGTTTCCTCATAAGCATCTTGTCAAATTACTTGGTAAGTTCTTGTTTATTTTTATCATTGATTTTTACCTTAGATTTTCTTTTATGATAAAACTTAGTCCCATTGGGGGCTAATTGAAATTTGAAATCCAATAACGACACATTTTTGTTAGACCTCACACCATTGATGTCAAGGCCAATGTGATCATCATCAGGGTCAAAATCTTGTTTATAAATATCAAACTCGATTGTCACAAGTTGGTTGGTGAATTTACCATGTGTTATTGAGTTAGTCAATCCTAATCACTCACCAAAACTTCCTGGAGGCAGATTCAAATCAAGTGCTATGATAAAGGCCAATCCTTCTCCAGGATTCAGGGAACCATTAACCCGAAAAATGTTGATGAAAAATGATGTATTAAACGGTGCAACCTTGATATTCCCATTACTTCCTAGGGATGAATTAAGATCTGATCCCAATTTTCCATGCCAAAGCTTGAAGGGTCAATTAAATAGGATCCAACTGGATTGGTTAGCAAAGGTGAAGTTCCCTGCGGAATCTAGAGTCACCTAGAGGGCTTGATTGTCACACCCCGAGGGTACCCTAGTAGATGTAAACAAGTCTCTCTTGAATACTATCACTAGATTACCTTCAGAGAATGACAGGTTTTCAAAATAACAGGATCTTTTAGTTGCTTGATAAGAAATGACAAATACATGAAAGAAATAAACTGGTAAATAACTTCTATCTTAATCATAAAATATCACAAAACTATTACAAACCAAGTAGTCTTCTTGAAGCTCACAACTGATATAATAGCACTAACTAACCTATTCTAGAAGTACATAACCATTAATCCCAAGTACAGTCATAGACTTTCAGCTCCTAAGCTCTTACCGGAGCCATACTCCTGGAAGTGACTAATTAGGGTCGTAGGGTAAACCTGAAAAGACTGTTGGAGTATGAGCGAAACCACAGCTCAGTGAATAACCAGACATATTATACATCACGTAAGTCATTAGCAAATCATATTCAATGCAAGCACTCAACCATATGCACAGATACAAGCTTGGATGATCTAGAATCCAAATAGGAAAAAGATTTACACCCTCTTTTTAAGGGTTGAAGAACCATTACTCCATGACCCACCTGCTCAGGAGAGACTAAGTTTACAGGAAAATCAACGATTTCTCGTTTTAGGGTTATCACTTTTAATATAATCAATTAAATTGACTATTTCCTGTATCCACCTTAGAAACTCCCTAAGTATTAATCATTTCAAAGTGATACTACGGGCGGCGTTCTTTGGTGCCACTTAGTTCCCGTAGAACCAACGGAACAAAGAAAACCTTGGAAGAACTAACACATTAGAACAACCAAGCATTAACAGAGAACTGAAATATTAATACATAGCAATCTGTCATCCCTTTATATATGCAATAATGCAGTTCGTGCAATGCATGACCATATTATTTATTAAGTCAATAGTTCTTATTCAATTTTCGTGGCGATCATACATTACACACATTCATCATTCTATTACTTCACAACATCAATCATTGTATTATCTCTTTTAAAATGATAGCTTAGCAACCATTCAATCATATCACAATACACTTCCAACCAAACATTAATTTGATTATCTTTGTATTATGTGTTCAGCTATTTACAAGCAAAAACAGTACAATATGACTGAATTACTCACCTGCTCATACTGACTCAATCGTAATAATCAGCTGGAAGATCTTGTAGTGTATTAAAGTCACCTATTAAGATGATTGAAGTATTTATCAATAAAATATAAATTATACAGCTAAGCTCCTATATGTGGCTAATGTCCTAATCTTGATATTGATCAAGCTTTGGTAGTGACTAATATTGATTTTATGTTATTTTATACTAAACTCAATATAGAAAATTATATTTATTTACTATTACTTAGTGTTGTCGCGTTTCTCCTATTTTATCTCATGTAATTATTTTGTTATTTTTATAAGTCACATTACTCAAAAATTTAGTTTATTTTCATTTCCATTCTTACCTATTTTATCTATTTAGAAAAAATATTTGACTATTTATAACTTTTATTAGCACTAAATATTTTTCTTAAATTTTAGGGTTTTAAGAATTATCAAATATTAATCAAAATATTCTAAATATTTGTATTTACTTATCTATTTAATGAATTCTATATTACCATATATATATATATATATATAATATATATATAGTCGGTAGGCTTATTGCATATATATATATATATATATATATTTTGTTTATTTCAAAACAAGCTTTCATAGAAGATTTATAAGTGTACGCCGGCTCAAAGCCACCGGCTTTGAAACCCAGGTGTCGGTATTGATTTTGTTTTGCAAATTATCTTTTATCAGTTACACTAGCTTAAAAGCTGTCGGCTTTCAATGTACGCCGGTCCTATGCCGCCGGCATAGAATTCTCAGGTATCCGGCTTTCCTTTGTTTTTACGTGAAAATAATTTTACGTTGCTTCTGTTCAATGTAAGCCGTCTCTACACCACCGGCCTATCCTTGTAAGTCGCCGGCGTTAAACGACTACACTGCCGGCTTATGGACAGTGTTAGCACTGTTCATCATCTTCCTCGATGATCCGATTCATTTTTATTAATTTTTTCACGTTAAAAACATTACTAAATTGTTCCTAAGTGTTTCTATATCTTATATATAGACAGATAACCACTTCTAACACTTGATATACATAGAAGTTTAGATTTCGATCTTACTAAAGTATAATTAGGGTTTCGGATTTTTACCTTGGTTGAGCCGATCCGATGGAATTCGAAGCTTGTATTTGTGTTGATTATGTTCCTATGATTATCAGGAATAAGTTCTAATGCTTAGAATTAAAAGAAAACCATTCGAATTACATCAACTTACCTTTGAACTCGTTTCCAAGTATTTTTGGTATTGTTTTCCTTTTGATTCGTATTTGGATGATTTGATCTGTTTGTTTTCTGCTTTTAGTTTATTTTGGTTGCTATTTAGGAGTAATTTCGTTTTGGGAAGTTTGAGAAATAATGAAGGTTGTTTGTTTCTTCATTATGAGCTTTAAACACATATATATATATATATAGAAAAAGGAGGAGGTTCCGGCTGCGTTTTCCTCCGAGTTTCCTTCAATTTTCCCTCCTCATTTGGCTACATTTGGTCTGTTATTTTCATGCCATTAATGAATGGCTTACTTGGCAAATAATGATTGGTGTAGGAGTTAATTTTATTAACTTTTGGGTGAATTATTTGATCAAATTCGGCTCCTCTCCTTCTGTTGCAATCTAGCCGCAATCTCCACCGAAAACATATATATATATATATATATATTAGTTAATGTCTTAATTTAATTTTAGGATAGTTTACCAAGTTATACGGGTACAAATTAGCTAATATTCGAGAGTTTTTCGTACAAAAATATGTTTATAGGGTTATACAAAATACTTAGATTATCAAATAATACAAATTTAAGTTTTATATATACGTGATTAATTATTTGTTGAATTTTTATCTCCTGCGATTAAGATTTCTTAAGCTCATCAGGTCAATTTTTGTTTTAGGCTCCAATAGCTTAAAAAAGCCATAATTAGAACACAAGTGTGATCCAATTATTTATTTGGAGTTTAGATCTTGAGTTATTTATCAGTTTATATTTTCGTTGTATATTTATAATCCTAACGGTTTATCATTAGATTATTGTTTTCTGTCTATAAACGTAGTTAATCAGTTTCTTGATATCACACCTGATATAGAGGTTAAACTGTATATATATCTTTAATTTTTAATACCTATCAAGAAATCTTATTAGTAGCTATTAATACTATCTAGGGGTCTTGAATTTAAGGTTTAAATCTAAGTCTAATCTCATTACTACTTATTGTTCTAATCTCGAATCATTGGTAAGTTCGAAAGCAATCATTTAATCTTTATATTTATATTTTCCTAGTTAAATCTATTTGTAAAACAAGTTTCGGGTTTGAGATTTAGATTTTCTTTTAATCGTATCTTGAATTATTTACTCAAGATACGAAATCTCATTCTTGGTATCAACTAGGGTTAAAAAAATTCTTTATTCGATGTCTAAATCCTTATCTAACCAAATTCCAGGTATTGATCTATTCTTAGGCTTGATTAGAATCTAAATCTATTAACTAGTTCATACATTCTACTTTAGAGTCGTGTACTATTGTGGAAGATTTCCAGGGTTTACATTGATTGCTGACTGTGGTTAAAGAAACCACTTCAAACATTTCGTAGTATATAGAATTGGATAGACCAAATTGGAATGGTAAAGTTTTAGGATTTTCAACATTTAAAGGTAGGAGAGTGAGAGCACTGAAGGAAGCTAGGAATAATAATCTTATTTCCATTTCATGGATTGGCTTAGTTGGTTGCTACTGATGTATTAAATGATGCAACCTTGATATTCCCATTACTTCCTAGGGATGAATTAGGATCTGATCCCAATTTTCCATGCCAAAGCTTGAAGGGTCGATTAAACAGGATCCGACTGGATTAGTTAACAAGGGTGAAGTTCCTTGTGGAATCTAGAGTCACTTAGAGGACTTGGTTGCTGACTGTGGTTAGAGAAACCACTTCAAACGTTTCATAGAATGGAGAAATAGATGGATCAAATTGGAATGGTAAAGTTCTAGGATTTTCATCATTTAAAAGTAGGAGAGTGTGAGCAGTGAAGGAGGCTAAGAGTAATAATCTTGTTTCCATTTCATGGATTGGCTTAGTTGGCTACTGCTACTTTATTCAAGACTTCAAGCACACAAGTTTAGTGAGAAGGTTAATGAATAATTTGACTGGATTTAAAGAATTCTATACAACACATGAAATATCCCTATTATTTGTCCTTTAATTACACAAGTAGACGACGCACCCGCGATACATGTGCAAATAAAACAACTTAATATATAAAAATAAATAGATATATTGTTTTGACAGGTTGGAAGAGGAGTCTTAGAAATTAGAAAATTAATTACAAATCATAACTACAATTGTATTTTCTATAGGTAACTTCTTCATGAATATAGTATTAGAGCTTTTAAATCGGTATATAAAGATACATGCTTAGGCTAAAAAAGGAAATGATTATATCTATTCAACTCCTATTTAATTATATTCAAATCCTATTTAATTTAATGATTTCAAGGATACCAAAAATATTTTACGCCCATATGCTAAAAAAGGAAAAGACTTTCTATTCAATCCCTATTTAATTTTATGATTTCAAAGATACCAAATATATTCTACGCGGAAAAGAATAGGTCTATTTAATTCCATTCAAACCCTATTTAATTTCATGATTTCAAGGATACCAAAAATATTTTATGCCTATATGCTAGAAAAGGAAAAGACTATGTCTATTCAACCCATATTTAATTATATTCAAACCCTATTTAATTTTCATGATTTCAAGGATACAAAAAACATTTTATGCTCATATCCTAAAAACATTATATTAAAAATATTTACACTAAAAATATATACACTAAAGACACCAAAGGGGATGTTCTTGCTTTAATAATATAGATAAGTGCTAATAAATTATCATGAAAAGATAGATAATTTTGAACCCCAATTAGAATTTAGGTTAATAATTAAATTAGGTAACTAAGTTATACAAATTATTTAAATTGTGGTAAAAAAGTTTAATAACTTATCATAATTGGTTAGTCATCGTATTTAATTGAAATAGAGATATCAATTACTCAATTTCCCATTAAAAATTTTCAAATACCACAAATCATTATTACGTATTAAACTAAGCTTACCTAAATTAAATTTCTAAATCCAATTTCTAGAAATGAAAACCTATATCATTCTTACACACCCTCTTTCTTACTTCACAAATTTCCACAGAGATTCTGTCTCTAAAAATTCCCAAATTCAAATCACATTCATTCCATTATCATTATTGCACCAAAATTGTAAGCATATACCCCTCAAATTATCTTCTATCTTTTACCTATATCAATACCCTTTTAAACTTTTTTTAATTCCTATTTCAATTAATTTATAGGTAATATTGGCGAGTAGGAATTAAGATCAATGCCGAAATCATATGGAAGAAGCTGTAACAGATAATTTTAATAGTGGTAGATTGAAGATAAGAAGATCTAATTGTTGATTTTTGCATTTCCAGTAAATTAATGTTAAAATTGTGATGAATGTGTGTGTGTGTGTGTGTGTGTGTGTGTTTTGATTGAATGTTTGATGATAATTATCTAATTTTTTTGTGATTACGATGTTAGATTTAAATATTAATTAATCACACACACATATGTATATCATGAATGTTTAACCACGTACAAATATATATACAAATGTGATTTTCAATTTAATGAAAATGATAATGGTATTTCCTGTTAAATCACATGAACATAGGTGAAGTTTTGATTTGATAAATAATTAATAAAATGAATTCAATTATATTTCATCTACATAGTATCTGGTGATGAATTTATATAACAAAAAAACAAAAGGGATACATATGTAATATCCTACGACAAGTACATATCCACATAAAATGATCCTAATTATAAATAAGATCATTTTGCTTAAATATTAAACATACGTATGTTATTTTGATATGTTGTATTTGATTAAAGTATAATCTAAGTTATACATATAATAAAAACATAAAAGCCAATTATATATTGTCATAATTGAGGAAATTAATTTGTAGTATGCTATGTATTGAAAATGGTATGCTATGTCTATATACATTATTTTTTTATCTTGCTAGAAAATTTTAATTAAATATGCTATGCACAATAATAGTTCGTACTATGCATGTTACAACATGAATTTCATTTTTGAGAATTAATATTAATTGAAATTGTTTTGGAAAATGATTATATCAAAGCTGACTCCAAATATATAAATATATATGTCCACAATAAACAAATAAAAAAAATAAAAACTATGTTGCGACCAATGTGTGCTTGAATTAAAAGTGTAATTGAGATACAATTATTTAATTATTTATGATGATTAAATGTCGAACGTAACACATATGATATTGATTGATGAATTTATATGCAATGCTGAATTAATGTCCATAGTATTTTGGTAAATTGATGTATGATGTATGAGCTAGAATTATAATTTAAATAAATAATTATTTATGTAAATTCTATAACGGTTGAATTAGTTGACTAATTAAATTAAATTAAATTAAACCTAGCAGTTAAACCAAAGTATGTATATATATATAACTGACGTTCATTTGACTATACTGAAATTTGTGATATATGTGTATATTAATAATATCTAATCTCTATATCAACTTATGTAAATTTTGATTATATCCTTAACCATACTATCTCTAAGATGAATATAAAATCAAGTTTGCAATAACTAATAATCATATTATATAAGCATATTTATTGGACTAGCATTTTTTTCTTTTAGCTGGACGTGCACACAGCACCTTGAATTGTGTTGATTCTATTAATAGCGAGTTTTATGGATGATAAGATCATTGATGTTGGAAACAAGTATATATTTGTTAACCAAAAATGATTTAAAATATATGTTGACCAATTTAAATTTTGATCAAACTTGGAAAGTATGAATTTAACCTTGGAGTAAGTGCATTCATGATGGAATCAGTCTAAATTATGTATGCACAACTTGGGAAACTAATGATAAATGTTAAATTCAATGAAAAATAGGTAAGAATAATATCTTATTACAACATGGGTTAAATTAGAGCTTTGGTCTTAATTAATAAATACAAGTTCACTAGCTTAATTTAGGCTTAAATAATGTAATTGAATCTATAGTGTGCTTTCTAAACAAATATGGGTTTGACTAAATAAACTAAGCTAAGTTTTTACAACTCAATATGGACTTAGTTAATTTGTTTAGGGTCCAATAACTTGTTTTTAGCTATTGTGGTTTTATTTTAACTCCAATGGACCTATTCTACACCAATGAGCTTTTCCTCAGAAGATTTAGGGCCTTAAATCAAATAACTATGAAATTTTGATTTATGGACTTAAATTTCAAAATATGGTTCTAAAACCCACTACCTATTCCAAGTGGGCGTAATTCAAATTATTTAATTCCATTACCCGGTTCCAGGTATCGAAATACCTATTGGGCTCAAATGTGACTTCTTGGACTCAAAAGCCTTAAAAGACTAATAGCGGGTCCAATAACTAAATATTAAAATTAAGTCAATTCTTTTGGACTTTTATTCAATCCTTAGATCTAATGTCTAAGTTTACTCAAATTAGACCCAATCCAATACTTAAGCCCAAATGCACTTGAATTATAATCCATGTTCTTTAATGGGCTCGTTTATAAATTCCTTAAAGCCCATTATCTCAAAAATTGCAAGACTTAGTTATTTCTTATTGGGCCTATTTTAAGACCGCTAAAGGCCCAATAATTTTGTTACACGAGCTGAAACTAGGCCAGTAGAGATAACTCCTACAAACATAAAAAAATTGATCAGAAGGGGAACTAAGGGTTACTCGACACAACTACTTCGATGCCTAAGTCAGTATGTGGATAAAGACAAGATCTCTTGTCAAAAATATGTAAAATTGCATTTTCCATTTTCCCTTATTCGCCCTCTCCCCCGTCAGGAGAGAGGATAGGGATCTTTATAGGGTTTAGGGTCATAACAGGACGGACTGCTTCCTAGTAGGCAACATAATACCCAAGGTGGCAATGGTCCATGAGCTAAGAAGTCATGGCATCTTAGAGCATAGACAAGTTATTGATGTGCCCCCGGGTCACGAGGCAGGACCAAGTTGTTTACTTCGAGTCTGAAGACCCTGAGGCCCTAAGGCCGAGTTAGGGGGCCAATCGAGCTCACTAGCCTAATTAGCCTTTATGAGGTGACGACCTCGAGGATGGTTTGGCATCATATCATGCAGTGAGGGTGCGAATCTCATGGGCTCCTCGGGAGGTCGAGATGATGCGAGTCATGGATTCCTCCTGGGCCTCTTGAGATTGTAAGGTTTGGGGGCCCAAGAAACCAAGTAGGCCAAGGGCAATTTTACACTATCAACAAATTCCAAATAAGAAACTCAAACTCTTATGTTCATGGGCTTAATCCAAATTACCTAAGCTTAATACCTTAAAATAGAATCGGCATAAGATAAAATTAAGGTTATATATATACAAACATATATAAGATCCTACCTTAACAAATAATTAAATATAATTTAATAGTTGATATGAAATTAATAATCAAATTTTATACCCAATACTTACTTGAGATATCTTTTATACAGATACAATTACTTCTGACCAACCTTCCAATATACCTTCCGTAATGATCGACATGTCTCATATATATATAGCTCAATGTGTACAGTCCTTAACCACATGTAATCTTGTAGTATTACATGTAAAGCTATCTTTTAAGAAGGAATTTTTATAAATTATTTGTCTTAATATGCCATATGAACCATTTTCAAAATCTACTTGTTAAGAGTATAACCATATATACTATTACAAGAAATATGTTATTCTTATAAAACATAATAGAAGACTTAACACACACACACACACCACATATATATATAACCCAAGGCTTGGGATTAAGCCTTAACAAAATACTTAAGACTTTGAAAAGATCTCTATACAAGAGATACATTATCCATAAACACTTTTCCTTTTCTATTACAAAATAATCATAAACAAGATATGGGTCCTAGTCCTCCCACTCGTCCAAAAAATCCTCAAAATCAATCCCGTAACCAACTGAGAATAGAACTCATCCTCATCCACACCTGAAATAGAAAATCATGAGCCAAAGTACACAATAACACATACAAATACAAAATGGCACATACTCCTAACTAATGCAATGTAAGAAGCAATAAAATTATTTATTTTCACTTAACTTTCACTTAAGCAAAACAAATCAACATTGGAGTATTCAAACTCCAATTATAATTCTGAGGGAATTTAAGGGTCTTGAGTAATAATAGCTCCTTAGTGGGTTGATATAAGCAGCCTAAATACTTATATCTCCTACACAACTTTACAATTAATAATCTCATCTAGAGTTCACGGCTGTTACTCAACTTAATCCATAATATCACCTAATTCAACTGGTCTCATGAGCATGAATTAAATCATATTATTTCCTCTTAAGAATAAGCAAATGTTACATCAATACCATTCCTCCTATCGATTACTCGCTAAGCCACTTATGAATGTTATTGCATCATGATAGGGGTGGCCTAAGCACCTAAACTACCATGCTTGGCTCCAAGCAAGATTGTCGCTCCTCGGACCGAATTAAATGACACAAGCTCAACAAATCCAATCATTATTAAGCAAATCTTTGATTATAGTCAGTTTAAGAATGCCTATCCTATCATTCAACAAACAAGTTGCTGCTTTCATGAATAAATGGACTTATTTGGCAAAAGACTTGTGTTTAAACATGACTGAGTATGAGAATCTGTCAAAGATAATCATTTCATATAAAAACAACATTAATCCATAATTGAACACTAAGTCATTAAATCTTCATCCAACTTAAACAAAATTCAAATCATCACATAGCTTCATATTCATAAACATACAAATATGCATATATATCACAATCTACTATTCGTGCATCTATTATTATTTATTTATTTATTTTATTTTTTTATAAACAGTACCAGGGAATTTGTCACGCCCGTGACAAGGGTCATGATGGAGATTATGGGCATCATCATGGACATAATCATAGGCCATGTTGTAAATCACTGCCTTGTCACACTCATAATAGCATATAAAGCCCCTTATCATGGCCATGATGTAGGCCGTGTTGAAGATTACGCCTGTATCAGCCTTATAAAAGAAATTTCTCCAAAAAGCTCCTAAGGAGATCACGCCCCATGTAACAGCCATGATCTCAGCCGTATCAAGCTTTAAAAATCATAGAGAGGAGATGATGGTCTTGGTAACAACCGTGATGTGGGCTGTTTCTTGTTTTAAAAAATACTTAGAGGAGATAACAGGCTAGGTTACAACCCTTATCATTAGGAAAATATGATGTCCGAGGGAATAATGACCTTGATCACTCCCATTTTGAACAAGGAAAAGTTCCTATGATACTTGTTTAAAATTTTTTTGAAGTTTTACTTCATTTAAGTTGTTACTAAGATCTTAACTTTTAATAAAAACATGCTAAGACTAACTTATAATCATAATATCAAACACCATCAAACTCATTTGCATACATATATCCATTATGCATGCTTACACATAATAATATTTCAACTTAAGCATACAAGTCTAATATACTTGCTCCATAGGACTCTATTAGCAACTTAGTTACGAAAGTTCTACTTATCTATCGTTAGCAACCTTAATACACACATCATTACACCATAAGCTTCAAAATTCAATTTCTTAAACACCTAGAGTACATATGTTTATTTGTATATCCAGTTCAATGCAAATGTTAACATATTGTTAATTTATCTAAAACATCAAAGTTCTACTCCTATTTAGCATCAACATCAATTTAAACTCATATTTAAACAAAATATGAAAGAAGCGAACTTCACTTGATTGAATAGGTGCTAAAATCAATCAAAACTTACTTTTCCTATTTTCTTGGCTAAATACTTACTACTACTTATTCCCTATCCTAATTCTTCACTTAGGATCTTGTAGGGTAAAGTTTATAAGAGATTTTAAGGAGAAATTTGAGCTTTTTGTGTGTTGGGAAGATGATAGGGAGAGAGAGAGAGAGAGAGAGAGAGATGATTGTTAGGTCTGTTTTTGGACATGAAATTTTTTGCTGCCTTTGACCTTTAAGGACATTTAGAAGAGTATAGAAGCTTGCTTGGACATGGGCTTGGACTTTTGTGTATGTATGAGGACTCGATTTTGGTTATTAAATATGAGCTTGCAATTGTAAAAGTGTAAACCCCTAGATTCCTATACTGAGTTTAAGTTTAAACCTTAAAACCGGAAGTCAACTGGAAACCTTAAAGTCAACAAAACCTATATTAAAACCCTATAATCTAGATTCGGTAATCCTGTGCTTTTAAACTCTAGATAACAGAATTGAGATAATGGTTTCTAATAGTTCGTAACAATATAGGGAAGCTTGAAAATATCATATTCGCCAATTTCTATTGTCTTTCGGATCCGATCGGGATCAGTTTTCGAAAATCGTGCCCTAAGTACTTCGGATGGTAAAAATATTTCAATAATACCGTTAGATTCATAATAATGTAAGGAATCCAAAAATATCAGTCTCGTAATTTTTATATAACTAGAAATTATAGATATCATATTTATATGCGTATTTTCTTTACTACCGGTAAATTATTAATCTTGTTTACTATTCATTATCTTATCTTATATTCATTACTATTCACTTATCTCTACTTTTTCTTGCTACCTATACATCTATTTTCTTACTTTTTATCTTTCCAATACATCTCTAGTCACATCATATCTTACACCTTACTTACTTTTCTTTATAAATTATAAAATAAAATAATTTCTCTCCCTCTCTTCCCTCTAGAACCTGCGCAAATCCCCCCTCTATCATCTCCATTTAACTTCTTTTTTAATTTACTTTATTACACACAAATTTCCCTACATCTTCAACTATAAATACCTCATTTCCCTCCACTTCTTTCACACCTTCATTATACATAACAAAATTCTCTCAAAATATCTCCACAATTTCTCTCTATCAAAACTCTCTTCAACCAAATTTCTTCCAAAATCTTTCTGACACATAAACCATTTACCACATATTACTAACCACATAATCCTATATTCATCACCTTCTTCCACCAACACAACCACACTCTTAGGTAAACTTCTACCATTATTTATTTATCCATGTCATGTAACTTAGCATAACCATGATGCTGTTTCCTAAAGTTCATGTGAGTTATGGAAGTAGCAACATGTTCATGTTTGTTCTTGCACATGCCAAGAATTCTGATTTTATTATTTTGTTATTATGATACTATGTTGTTAATATTGTTATTATGCTCATAATCTAACTTTGTATATCTATTATTATTTATGTGTATATCTATATATTTCTTAGAGCCTAAATGCTTATTAACTCTCTAACTTGCTTTTATTATTATTTCTCTTATTACTGCCTTTTCCTTTTCTTTCTTTTTCTTTTTTTGGAACTAGTCTATTCTTAGTCCCGGGTTGCCTTGATGAAGCTAAGGCTCCCAACACTTGACCGAGATACCTTGATGAAGTTAAGGTTCTCAATACTTGATCTTATTATCTTGCTTATTATTTTGCTTCTTATATCTTTTTTATATTTTTATCTTTTCATATTACATACTCAAATATATGCATCATCATAATGATATTATCTCAATAAAATTTAAAGTGGAATTTTCTTTAATAAAGAAAAATGAAACCAAACTCTTTTAATATATACCCTTGTCCCTAAATTGAAATTTTACTATCAAACACATAGAGAAATTATTTTACAACTTCTTTTCGAACCCATCAAAACTTTTCTTAAATGACAATAAAGACGATTTTCTCAAAGAAGTTAACTAACTAAATAAACATTTTCTTTTATTATGATAAGTCACATAAAGTTTATTAAAACTTAGTATTAATAATTCTTGGATAAGCAAACTTTTCTTAAAAGGCTTACTTGTTGGATTTTTATCAACTTCATAATAAAAACCAAGAACTATACTAGTTTTCAAAGTTATAAAATCAACCCACTAATTTATCAACCTACTTAGAAAAATAAAGGTTGCTAAGTTTTTAAGTGATACACCCGTTTTCAAGGAAATAAAAAGTATATAAACATGATAAGTTCCAAAAATAATATATAGTATTAACAACTTAAGAAAATATTAAAACATGATTTCCTTCCAAATAAAATTAGTAAAAGACTTAAAAAACCAAGTTTTAGAAATAAAATATATTTTTAAAAAAGTTAGAAAATGAAAATATAAGAAGAAAAAGATTTGTTTATCAAAACCACTTTTAAAATATATATATATATATATACGACTCAAATGTTTATAGGTTATCAACAACTTCATAAAAATTTTGAAAATTTCACTTTTAGGAAACACCATACTTTAAAAAAGTAAAGTATTTCCCCTGAAAAACGAACCACGTTGGGGTATGGCTTGAGTGACGTGAGCAATAGGGTAGGAACATAAAAAATTTTGGCAGGAGTACAGTTCCGAATTACATGGGAGTAACTAACTCACTTCTTTTCAGTTACCCGTACGACTTACGAGAGCGCCAAATGGCCACCGCCATTCCTCCAGGCGTCTTTCTCTCTGCTCACTTCAAAACTTAAAGAATCACTCTATGCCCAAGAACAAATTTAAAAAAAAAAAAAAAATCTCAAGAACCATTTAATTGTCATAGGCATGTGATCAATTAAAATCTCAACTTCTTCTTTTAATTTTTTTGTTAATTGTCATTGGCATATGATCAATTAAATCTACGTTGCTAGCATACGTGTTCTTTAATGTTTATATTTTTGTGTTTTCAAGAATTGATTGACAATCAATGAATTCCTTCTTAGCTAAAAATGTTTCCTGGGCTCATGTCGATTCATGTATGTCTCATTTTTTCAAAATTCTTTTCTTTGTCCTTGTATTTGGATTTCATGTGTGATGTGATCAGGATTATTGCAACGAGAGCAAGCTGAGAAGTTTTAATATTAAAAAGAAGAGAGCTAGGGAAAACATGAAATTTTGTGACATTTTATTGAACTTTGGGATAGTTTAATGCTTGATGTTTATAGTGTTTGGTATTAGTGCCTTTTTTAGTTTATCTTTCTGCGTAGAGCTTGTTTGTTGTGAACTATTTACAGTTTAGAAGTCCAAAATCTTTAAACTATATGGCGTTCAAACTACTATTAATCATCTTAGGTATATTTAACCGAGTTCTATACCATTTGTGATTAACTCTGTATCTTTCAAATTGCAGAGCCTATATGTTATTGAAAGAAATTCTTGATGGGATTTCTCAACATTTTTGTTGTTGCACTAGTGCCTGTATTGAAGGTGCTTTGCTTACTGCTCTTGGCTCCTTTCTTGCGATTGATCGGATAAACATATTGGGGGAAGAAGCAAGAAAGCACATGAATAATGTAAGTTTCTTGGGAATTCTGAATGAAGTACTGAAAAATTGAGAAATTAAAGTAATGCACTAAGAACCAACCGGATAACCTGTACATGAATTGGGCACTCACAAGAAGTCTGCAATCCCTAAAATGGGGCTACAAGCCTACAACTTCATGTACAATTTAAGTTAATCTTCATGTGCGTTTTCTAGTATGTGTTGTTTGGCTTTTTCTACTGAGTTTTTTAGTATAGTTAAATGTGCCACTGAAATCACGTGCGATCTTGGGGAATTAGTAATGGTGCTAGACTTGAATACAAAATCTCTTGCTCAGTTGTTGTTTTTCACATTTTATATTTGATATTTAAATGGTCTCTTGTTTAGACACTGACTAAATCACAGTCAACTCGTAATGCAGGAATACCTTATTAAATTCAATACTACAACTCATTGATCTGAATATTGTAGTGTGTGGCTACAGGGGTGCTCCATATATGTCTTTTGACAAATATGAATGGTTAAACTGGTAATATAGTAATTTCAATTAGGGATGCAATCGGATTGGGTTTCGGATGGGTCATATGAACTCAAACTCGAACTCGTACATTATAGGGCATACCAAACCGACCTTATAACCCTTTAGGGTTTTCCTTCTATATTCAAACCCGCTCTACAGAGTTTACTCTAAAACCCGCTACCCTCCGGTTACCTGCCAAACTATCAATCCGATTATCCGTCCTACCGCTCGCCCAATTGTCAACCCTAACTCGCTTTGCTTATTGTTTTTTTTTTTCAATAGATTCAATAGACTTAAGCTAATAAAATAATAGTCTAATAATATAGTAATTCACCTTCTTTTGCCAATCTATTTTTAAATTTAGCCTATGATAACGTTTAAATTTAGTAAATATATTTACATTACAATTCTTTTTTTTACTAAAACTAACAGGTCGGGTGGGTATAAATCGGGGTTTAGTAGTATCCAAACTCGACTCTAATACCCAACGGGGTTTTTACCTAGTCCAAACCCGATCCTATTACCCTATAAGGCTGAACTCTACAGAGTTTTTATCAGGTTGGATGGGTCGGAAACCCATTAATTGCCAACCGGTTGCATCCCTAATTCCAACTTCGGTGCTTCTACCCTGCTACCTTGTTGAATTTGATAGTTGGTGCTAAGAACTAAGTGATCTAAATATTATAGTTTCCAGCTATATCTGTGTTTTATATTTGTCTTTGATGAATCTGAATACTTTCGCTACTCAACAGGTGGTGTTTTTCGTCTTCAACCCATCACTTGTTTTCAGCCACCTTGCAAATTCCATAACATACAAAAGCATGACTATGCTGTGAGTCACTTTCATGATGGCATTTTCTTCTTCTACTCTATCCTCTCTTACTAAAGACAACTTAATTAAATGTGTAGGTGGTTTATGCCATTTAACATTCTTATAACATTCATCATTGGCTCATTGCTCGGATGGATGCTTATAAAATTTACCAGAGCTCCTTATGAGTTACGAGGCCTTGTGTTAGGGTGCTGTGCTGCAGGTAGCTTTCTTTTTAAATTGGACTTCGTAAAGTAGACAAAAATTACTGATGTCTCATGAATTTGTCAGGTTATACATGGGGGTGGTCTTTTTGAATGTTCCTTGCATGAAATCAAAACTTATTGAAGTTTTAGCTTCCTAACTGCAGGAAATCTTGGAAACATGCCTCTGATTATAATTCCAGCAGTATGCAAAGAAAGAGGCAGTCCATTTGGTGATCCTGATAAGTGTTATGCGCACGGAATGGCATACGCTTCTCTCTCCATGGCAGTATGATCAATAATTTTAGTCTGATGAAATTTTCATCGTAAACATCAGAATTATTCACATATGCGGCAATTAAAATTCTATTTGCCACACGATTTGTTTAGCCAAATTTTTTATAAAATCTTTACAAATTAGGAAACATTGACTGTAATGAAAATTGCAGATAGGAGCCATTTATTTGTGGTCCTATGTCTTCAATATCGTGCGTGCATTTTCCGTTATGAGTTGCGAAGCAACCATAAACCAAAATACAAGAAATAATAGGCTATCTGCTGGAAACAATAAGGGCGCTTCAGGTCAGAAAATTCAACTTCTTCCACTGCAACGCTACTCGCATCTGGAAGACAGTATAGATCAGCTTGAACTTGATGTTGTCATATCTGACATTAAGTCAAAGGTCTGCTTTTCAACTTGCTTCTCTTATTACATTATGAACATTGAGTTACATTATCATTGTAAACTCGTTTGGTGATTGTGGTGTGTGGAAACTACCAATGGTTATGGTCTCAATTAGCTGAAGCTTTCATCATTTGGTAGAAAAAAAGTCAGTTTTGACCATTTTAAGTTCTAAATGTGGATTCCTAGTGCTTTCTTGATACCACCAGCATGGTATTGCCAGTAACATGTTGAAATTTTGGTCAAGAGCATTATACCTTGTTCTCCTAATCTTCATTGAATAGGAAACAATATTCACCTTTGGAATCATTATACAGGTGTCATTTTTGGAGAAGATAAAACAGTTCTTGGAAACGGTATTGCAATATATCAACCCAAAGAGGCTATTTGCGCCTTCCACTATTGGAGCAGTATGTTAACCCTTGCTGACACTTTTTACATGATGAATGCTAGTAATTCTTTGAATTTAAGACAAAATCTGCTGGAGTCAGATTAAGATACAAACTCAACTGGAAGTGTGGTTTGTATATGATTTTTTTTGGAATATATCATCACAATTTGGATTTGTCGAAGTTCTAATATTCATGTATGCTAATGGCCACTAAAGATTTGATTTGCAAACTTCATCCAGTTCTCATATTTCTGTGACTGCAATACTAGTATCTTCACAAAAAAATACATGGATTTTTCTTGCTGAAATTAATTTAGTTTTCTCTTTAGTTTGACCTTACAGCATTTTGCCATGGACTGGCAGGAGTTGAGTATTGGAAGTTGGAACTACCTATAGTGATTGGTTTCAGATTTTTTTCAAAGATTATATGTAAGTTAGAAAGTAAGCACTGCAAAATCGTTTCATTGTGCACAATGCCAGTTCAAACTTCCATATTAAACAGCCAAAAGATACGATATGTGCTTCTTTGTACATCACAATTTTTCTTCTAGCTATTCCATATCTCTTTACCTAGTGTTCATAAATTGTATATTGCTTGTTTTGTATGTACATCCCTATAAGAAATGATAGTGAACGCACAGAGTTTGGTGTTTATCTGCTGTCCACTTTAG
Source organism: Combretum micranthum (assembly GCA_024138025.1). Taxonomy (NCBI): domain Eukaryota; kingdom Viridiplantae; phylum Streptophyta; class Magnoliopsida; order Myrtales; family Combretaceae; genus Combretum; species Combretum micranthum. The sequence continues at coordinate 527,714 of JAMXBD010000433.1, read as the reverse complement.
TGCATCTTATGTTTTGGGAACTAAAGGGCCAGTCAATAATCTTAATTATTTTATTGAAATATTATGCTATGCCGTCAAGTTGTTTATTATTCAAAAGGACATTGGTTCCTTCTGAAATGGAAATGATGTATTCCTCATATGAAATTGAGTAGCTTTTGTGGGAATGATAATGCTAGAGCCTAATTCCATGTGCAGATTGCTGGTTTTGTAATTGGTATTGTACCTCAGCTTCATAAGTTGCTAGTTGGTGATGGAGCTCCACTTCGTGTGATTCATAACTCGGCCTCTCTGTTGGGGTATGTTTTGTGCAACTATTTTTTAGGTATCAAAATCTCATCCCAGGTTTATTTTTGGTTGCTTGAGAAAGCTGATTAAAGGTCTTTAACATGTTGAATCTGCCTACAAAAAATCCAGTGGTAAAAATTTTGCAAATTTGTAGCTTCTATAATCTTTATTCGAAATTTAAGCCCATAATAAAGCTATTCACATTGTTGAACTTCATTGAATTTTCTATTTATAATATACTCAACTATTTTAATTGTTTTCTGGAAAAATCATCTGTATATAATTTTATTATGTTTGTTTTTTGGCTTAGAATTTTGAATTTGGTTTTGTAAATCATTATGAGCCTAAAAAGAGTAATCTGCTTCCCATGAGAGCTAAACAGTCTACCTGATTATGCTAAGAATGAAAACAACTCTCTTGGCTTCGCCATGCAGCATACTTATACCCATATCTGTTAGCTAATCAGGGTTATGCCATTGCACAGAGCTTTAGAAGCATGTCAAAGTTTCTTTTGTCAATTTTAAAATTTTTCTTAGGCACTTCCATACTGTCACTAGATGTTCTCTGATCTCTTGTCATATTATCCAGGGATGCATCCATTCCAACTGTGACACTTATCGTCGGGGCAAACCTTCTCAATGGTAACTACCAAGTAACCCATATGTTACCCTACCCTAGAGCAGATCATGCTCTCTCAGTTAACATCATCTTCATTCGATGCATATTTCTATTTTTCTTCTTTCTGTTTTATTTTATTTTGGGTAAAAAATTGAGATGCCAAGCAAGGTTCTGGATAGCTACTGAAGTATCTTGAGAGCACTTGATATACAGGTTTAAGAGGATCAAAGATACCACTACCAGTTGTTGCTGGGATTGTAGCTGTTCGATACGTCCTACTGCCATTACTGGGAATAGTGATTGTACAAGGTGCAGTTGGGCTTGGCTACGTGCAATCAGATCCACTGTACAAATTTGTTCTTCTACTTCAATTTGCGCCTCCTCCAGCTATTAATATAGGTAGCAGCTTATGTAAAAGTTTCAATCACATTGCCTTTTGCATTATAGACTTCACGGATGCTTCCTGATGTAAACTCTTATCTCTATACCTGGAGGATAAGGTGTGAAAACCGATCTAAATGAAGTGATTTGACCATCCATTGCAAACCAAGCTTCATAATCTAAATGACTGAATCACGGTTCAAACACTAAGAAAAGTTGAAGAGTATCATGAATAGATTTGTAGAAGCATTTGGTCCTGCTTATTTGTCATCTTTTTTCCTCTTTTTTTCGGTGTACAAAACGCATGATAGAAGATCATAATCTATGTGAGAAATGTTAACAAATCACTAAAATTGGAGACCACACATCTTGCTGATTATTACTTTGTCTTTCCTTTTCTCTTCTTTTTATTTCAAATGCAGCATACATACTTGGCAGTTCACAACCACGATGTACTGGTGTAATTTTTCTTAATTATGCGACCATTTTAAACAGCATTTATGAATTGTCTGGTGATTTTTCAATTAACAGGTACTATGACTCAACTATTTGGAGTAGGAGAAAAGGAATGTTCTGTCATAATGCTCTGGACTTATGCCTTATCGGCTATCTCGTTAACACTCTGGTCAGCATTCTTTATGTGGTTGGTCGGATGAGATACTTATGCGTATCCACTTTCTGATGCATTGCTGATCCATTATGTGGCCATCTGAGGTTGTAGTTTGGCCAGAACAATGAACATTCAGAGGATCAACTTGTCCTATACGGCAAAGCCTCGATTGAGCTTTTCATAATCATACTTGCATGTGGAGTTTAATAGGATAATCCTGAAACGGAGCCTGAAATTTGGCAAATAGAATCATAGGATAGAAGTTTATCCAGAAAGATCAGGTCGCCAAGTAGAGCTTCGACAGCACAACTGGATGTTTTCATAGTTTAACACGCAACAACATGATTGATAGTTCCAATACTTGAAATGATCACAAACAGATTACTTTGTACGGGAGTGGTTCAAAAGAAGGATCAATGATTAGAGATATATTAATTTAATTTTAAGTGGTTCAAAAGATGAATCAACAATTCATAAAGCGAGTAAAATAAGTATTAATAATTGACAATTAATAAAAATTAAGAAAACTTAATTGAAAGCCAATCTAAATATTAGTATCTTAAATGAATTTTGAAAAACATGGATACCTCATTTGATTCGCTTCATGAAATGTTACTTTCTCTTTTTAGCCACTCAAAACATTGACTTTTTTTGGTTAAGTTGAACAAAGCACTAAGAGATTGAAAAACCCGAGTCTGCAGCAGATTAATTTTGCTACCAACTTAGAGTACTACTACCATTATTGCTATCATTGCCACTGGAAATACCAATCTACCACTATCAACGATACTACCCTGCACTGTTACTACTACTACTATTACTTTAACCATCACTGGCATAGGTCTACAGCCACCGCTACCATTAATGTCACCCCTACATCCATAACCCTTACCCTTACTAGCACCATCGCTATTAGTAATAGTTTAGTGGTGGTTGTCATAACACAATAATGCAAAGAATGGTTATAGCGTGACAACAAGTGGTATCAATGGCAGTTATAATAACAGTAGTGTTAGTGGTTATGGAGGTAGTGGCAATGGGCGAATAATGACAATGCAAGAGTTGCAAGAGTAGTAGCAGCGATGACACATAGTGATGATGATTGTGGTTGTGGTAGTGATAACAAAGGTATGGTACCATTACATCATCTATAGTAGTAATTTAGTGGTGGTGGTAGTGTGATTTAGTGACAATGTTGGTTATAATTAGGTGGTGGTTATGTTGGTGGCAGTGGTGGCAATGGCATTTAGGTGATGGCAATGCAAGTGTCGAAAATCAATGGCAAAGTTATGGTGAAAGATATGTCTACAGTTCTTACAAAAAAAATCGCAAAAATATAAATTGTACAAAAAAATTACCTAATTATCACCTCTATATCGCATGTTGGAGAAGAGATATAGCGATTGTTCAGACTTAAGTTATAAAAATAATAGTATCGCATAATGAATGAGCGATATACTATTAACACATGTATTACACGTTGAATGTGTGATACACATGTAATTATATGTGTATCACACATTCAACATGCAATACATGTAAGAAAGCTATATGATATGTCCAATATGCAATATAGCAATGGTACATTGGTAATTTTTATATAAATTATATTTGTGTAATTTTTTTAAAAAATAATGGTTAAACATAAAATAATCTTAGCAAAGTTATCTAACTCACAATTATATCTAAAATCAAGAATTTATTAAATTAATAGAATCGTAGTTACATTCTACTAAGAGTTTATATTGAGATAATATTGTATTAGATTTAATTAAGAAAACTCTCACAAAATTGTAATTAGGGTAGTGTCAAAAATGGTACCTGAACTTTTATAAAAAGTTTAATAAGGTATCTGACATTTGGTTTTGAATAATTTGGTACCTAAAGCAGGTTTTTTTTTATATATTTTTCCTACCTGAAGTTTGATTTTGAAAATTTTGGTACCTAAATAAATTTTTCGTTGACTTTTTTCATACCTGATTGAACTTGCTTTGGGTATGAAAAAGGTTCACAAAAACTTTATTCATGTACCAAAATTATCAAAACCAAACTTTAGATATGAAAAAAATCCACATTCAAGTATGAAATTGCTCAAAATGAAACTTCATATGCATGATTGAACGTTTCGTGAAAGTTCAGGTAACATTTTTATCATTAACCAAATTATAATTTGTAAAATAGTATGAGTTACTTTGTTATTTTGATGGCCATGGTTAGTTGTGGTGATGGTATATATGTGATAATGATTGTTGTAGTGAAAATGACGATGTAACTCTTTTTGGTGACAATATCATGATTTTTGCCCCTACAATTGCATCACTATGTACAATCACTACCACACCTCCTACAAAACCTACATTACCCCTAATATAACCACCACTTACTATCATCATTATAACCATCGTTAGCACCACTTTTATGCAACCATTCTATCATCATCACCACTACCATTTCTACCATTACCACTAAAGTATCACCACTACTATTAACACGATCATGGTACTACAATGATGATGGTAGTGTTGCCAAAGGTGAAGTTGTGGTGGTTGTGTAGATGCTAGTAGTAACAATGGTATAAGGTATTGTTGCTAAGTATGGTGATGTAGAAGCAACAATAGCAGTAGTACTTTATGGGGTGGTAGCAAAGCAAACACCAAGATTAGAGCTTTCATTCTTAGTGACTCCATTGATCTTATCACAATCTGGTTCAAAATTTATGCTTGATTGAATTCTTTGATTAACCATTTCTCATTTGAATTCAATACTAAATTTTAACTCATGCTAATCTATTCTCAACCAAAATTTTAACAAGCTTTTTACTTAGTTACTGAAGGTTGATTAATCTATTAAAGGACTTACTTTATTTCACAAAAAATCCATGTAGTTAAGAGTTTAATTCTATCACTTTTCATTGTAAACTTAGTTGTTTTTTTTTTTTTTTTGTATTAATTTGCCAACCATAAGAAATCCATTCTAAATCTGTAATCATTAACTTTATTAGCTTAATAATCTAGCTTCTATAGCATAACTAGTGTTTGTGAAAGCCTAAATCTGTTCCATAAAATATATAAAATTCAACTATGACATAGTAAATAGTTTAGATTTAAAGCTCTTATCGGATTTGGATTCTCTATCATCGTTATTTTTTTTTTCAAACCAACGGGGATGATATTTAAACTATGCAAGGTTAGTCCTACACGAAAAGTAATTTATTCATTTCCAAATGAGTTGAATTTGATTTTACTAACTCAAACAAGATGCTCCAATTATAGGGTAAGACCCGTACCTTTACCTTCATTTTTAGGCCTCAATTATTAGATTGAAAGCATACTAAACCTTGTTGTCATATCAAAAATAGATATTTTTCAACCTTGATATCTCTTCCTTTAAATAAAGGCAAGGATGACACACTCTAAAATAGATCTATAAATTATTGTTACAATAGAAGAAAAGTCCACACTTAAATAAGATAGAAGCATATATACTCAGTCAAATAATTTGATATATGAAAAATTTCCTTTGTTTCAAAGCCTACTAAGTTAAGCAAGTTCCTTATGATTCAACAACAATATAGAAAAGTCCAAATTTGGTCCTACTCGTCATGAAGGGGATCAAGGATACTTTCAATGAGAAATGTAACACTAGTGATAGGTTAGTAAAAATCAAAGTTCATTAGAAGCTTGGTCTAAAATTTTAAAAAAGTCGATTTTTTATGATTACAATTGAAATAGCCATGAATTTTCTAATTTATATTTTATAAATGTGTTAATGAAATTATATATGATTTTGGAATGTGATAAATGTGAATTATGTTGATGCATGAAAAATGAGTTGAGTTGTTGTTTTACAAATAATTAAATATCTTGTAATGGTTAAATATTGAGTTTATAATTTTTTTAAGTGCATTAGAATATATGAAATATGATTAGAATAAGTTAAATTATGCATGTAATAAAACTAACTTTTAGCAGAAAATTTTGTTACAAATAAAGTCTAAGACCACATTTAATTAACTAAAAAACAAGCTTCATTAATTAGCCAAATCCAAGCCAATTAAAGGACTTAATTAGGGTAGCCACTAAAGTCAACAAATGGATAAATATCAACTTTTAAAGTGCAAAATTCGTCCAAAAATTTCATACCAACCTAACACATACCAAAAAGCTTCAAAACCACATGTCTACTCTCTCAAAAGCTCTCCCATGTCCATATACAATTAAACCATTCATTTTCTACAACTTAAACTCAAAGGCTTGCAACAAGATTCTTAAGCCAAGGTTACAGTCCATATGGTAAGTGTATTCCTCTTGCCTTATGTGTATTTAAGTTAAGCTTTTGTTAGAATAGGGTTTATGTGCTAATTGATGATATAATGATTTTTATACATTGATGGTAGTTTGAGTAGTGTTGTGTTGTTAGAGGAGCTTGTAGTATATGTATTATATGAATTTATAAGTGTGGGGATGATTGTGTTAAGATGGAAAAAGGATTGAGTAGTGTAAGGGGCATATGGAATTGAAGTGCAAATTTTGTGTGATGTTGTAGTTGAATGATTGATGGATTTAAGAGGAGTTAGTGTTGGTTGAATGGTGTTAAGAATATATAACAAGTTTTGGGAAGCTTACAATGAGTTTGGAGGATTTTTGAAATGTGTAAATTTTGCAAAGAAAACCGGGGAATTTGTAAAAATGGTGTGATTTTGTTCTAGGGGTCTACGCCGGTAATAGGCCACCGGTGTATAGTTCCATGCTATCGGCGTACATGGGAACGTTGTGGGTGTTGGCGGTATCCACGGCGTGGACTAACCCCGTGGAACTCTCGAAAATTTTTGGAATTTGGAGTTTCAATCTACACTGGCTTAAAGCTGCCGGAGTATTTTTGAACGCTGTCAGTGATGGCAAGCGTTGAGTTTTAGCACATAGTGCACCGGTTCAACGCCACCGGTGTTGAAGGCTGGCGTGTCCCCTATAGTTTTCATTTTCAAAAACTACCTCCAACATTTTCCAAAGCTTGATATATGATCAATTGAATATTTTTTTAATATTGTTTAATATTATATGATGTTTTAAATGCTATGTTATGACTTTGTAATAATTTATTTGAATTTATTTGATTAGTTATGTTTGAAACTAGTTGATTAGTGCTTGAACTAAGTGAGAAATTCAATATTTTCTTGTATAGTGATAGATCCTTGCTCGGCTAACCCTATTAGTTCCCGAACTATTTTAGGTACGTAGTAACTTGCTTGATTATTTGTTTAGGGTAGACATTCTTTAAAATTACTTTAAATTAAGGAAATTAAATAATTCCTTGTATGAGTGTCTTTTATACGGTTGAATCTGATTCGGAGAGCAGTACCCTGCTCAGATTGGGGGCACGGTAGTTTTAGGCACTTAGACTACCTAGGTCATTTTAAAATGACCTTCATAAATGGTTTAGTGGGTAATTGATAGGGTATTCTGTATCGGTATAACACTTGCTTATTCTTGAAAGGATGTAATATGATTTAATTCAATGTTTATGGGAACACTTGAATTAGGTGATATTATGGATTGAGTTAAGTAAAATCGAGAAACTGCTGAGAACTCTAAATAAGATTACTTTTTCGTTTTGGATAAAATTATCTAGGAGATATGAGTATCCGAGCTACTTATATCAACCTCCTGAGCGTTGTGATCATTACTCAGGTTCTCCCAAAAATCCATATTGTTCGGAGTTTGAATACTCCAGTGTTGTTTGGCTAATTAAAGATTAACTAATAATCTAATGACTGTTGCATTTGCATTTAGTTTAAGCATGTGTGGATCACTTCGCATTTGCATTTGTCACTTGCATACTAGGACTTTGGCTCATATTTTAACTATTTCAGGTGACGATAAAGACGAGTTTTATGCGAATATCGGTTATGGTATCGATTTTGAGGATTTCCTAGATGACCTGGAGGATTAGATATGACTATGGATCAGGATGAAATTCCTAACATATAATAGCCTAGTTATAAAATCTTTTGATGTTTATATTAGATGATATAGGTTGAATTACCCTTTGTACCTTTTATATAAGGCTTGTAAGAAGCCTTTGTTTGTAATATCTAAAACTAGCTATATGTATACCTTTAACTTATTTCCCTTATAATATATGATAAATATGATGTTGTGTTTTTATTACAAGTTTTACAAAAAAAATCAATAATTTTCAAATTTAAGAGTTAAGTTTTGAGAGTTTAGGCAAATACTACTTCAAACACTTCTTTTAGGACAACCTTACATATAATTCTACAGGTTATATATGGTTGGGGAATTGTTATCACCCGTTTTTATCATGGGGTGATAGGGGTCCTTACAATAATAATAATAATCCTATGAAGGGGGGCTTCCCACAAGTGGTATTACACTCTTGGTCTAAAATATATGCTCATTAAATCCATTAAATGGTGTGAAAATAGGATGGTTAAAATTTAGGGGTCTCAAGAGTTCTTTAAAATGTTCTCGGTGGAGAAAAAATGTGAATGGAAGGTATGATCAAGCCATATTCTAAATCAAAATTCAATAGGTAATAGTTAGCAAATTGACATTTATTTATCAATATTCTTGTTTATTTTATTTTATTTTATTTTTGGTAAAAGGTAGTCCTTTTTTTTTTCCCCAAGTCACGATTACCAAATTAAGAGGCTAAGGCTATGGTTTTGTACCCAAAAGACGATAGCATGTTTTAGTTGATAAGGCTATGAACTTGAGCCACTCGTACTCAGGAATGAGACTAAGGCCTTTTTGGATTGTCATTTTGGCGTCATTGTCAATTCAAACCAATATTGAACCGATACAGATATGATACCAAAAAAAACCAACAGTTTTACTCATAAATTGACCAAACCAAATCAAACTAAACTGATACTGATCTGATATAGATAAAAAAAACTCACAATCCAAACAAGCCCTAAAAGTGTGTAGAGCTCCATTACTTAAGTGAAGAAAGGATGTAAGCAACTGGTGTATGGCATACAATATTATAACACAAATTAATTTTATTACTCCGAATATACTTAAATTTTGGGAAATAATGTTTTTTTTTTTTTTTTTTTTGCCATGACCCTGGTGTATATATAGGAGTAATGATAGTTAGTTACAATAATATATTCTCTTTTCCCAATATTTAGACAGGTGGCATAAAATATGTATCCTCATCCTCATGTCTAACAATTAAACAATACTCTTAACATAAATGGATATCTATTTATCAGGCTATTTATTGATCCTAAGTCTTAGAACGTTAATAATTAATGGCTTATCATCGCTAAGGCCTAACTCTCCTTTAATTGCTACATTACTAACTTTAGCACTAACAAATATATCTTTGGAAACACCTAGAGTCAAACTTGAGTTTTGGTTTTGTCATTAAAAACCTTAGTGTTTTCTTTATCCCTATAACATCTTACTTCCCTTTAAGAACCCTTGTTTATATCCTTAAACCTTAAAGCAAAGTCTGAGTAGAAATCCTAAGTAGCTTCACCTTTAGGCTTATTCTTCCACTTGACTAATACGATAATATCTACTATACTATAGGTCCTCTCTTCACCAGCTTTCGTTCAAGAATATTCAAGTTCCTAAGCATCCTAATCCAGTGCAATAGGCAGATCGATGAAGATGGAGTGTTGCCCTGGTACAAATCACTTCATCTATGAGATGTGAAATGCGGAGTGGATGTCGAATCTAGAGATAAATCAAGATGGTAATCAATTTCTCCTATTTTGTCGATTATCTTATAAGGTCCTTAATACCTAGGGTTGAGTTTATGAATCTTGTATGATTTGAGACTATGCTGGCAGTAAGGTTGTAATTTCACCAAAACCCAATCTCTAATAGCAAAAACCCTTTCGTTCTTTTCCTATCAGCTAACTGCATCATTCTCTCTTATGCTTATTTAAGATGAAATCATAGTCCTCTTAAAGCTTTCTCTTTGTCGATCAACATATGATCTACCATATGATCCCTAGAATCTCTAAGTACATAAGGTAAATGTAAGGGGAGGTATAACCATACAATACTTCAAAAGAACTTGTCTTAGCTCTCAAGTAAAAAAAAATAGTATTAGACCACCACTCTACTAAAGCTAAGAATTCACTCCATCTTTTAGGATTCTCACTTGATGTGCACTGCAATTATGTTTCCACACTTATTTACTACTTCCATTTGCTTGTAGATTTGGGGACGATGAGTAGAAGACATTCTTAATTCCATTCCTCATAACTTAAAGAATTCATTCCAAAAGTGGCTTATGAAAATAGGATCCCAATCACTCACAATTGAATTAGGTAAACAATGCAACTTAAACACATTCTCTAAGTACAACTTAGCTATTGGAGGTGTTGTGTATGGATGAGTTAATCCAATAAAGTGATCATATTTGCTAAGTCTATCCATTACAACCATAATTACATCTTTACCATGTGATTTTAGAAGTCCTTCAATAAAATCATGGAAACATTGGTCCAATACGTCCTCAAGAATTAGTAGTGGTTGCAATAGCCCAGGTTATGCCACTTCTCATATTTGCTTCGTTGACAAATCTCACATTCATGTACGTGCTACTACACATCTTTCTTCATTCTAGCCCAATAAAAAATGGAATGTAATCTCTTAAACGGTGCATGAAAACCAAAGTGCCCTCCCATTACCCCATTGTGATACAAGGATGTTAGTCTCTGTCTTTGTTCTCCATTTGGCAAAATATCTATCCTTCCTTTCCTTCTCAACAAGTTGCCTTCCAAAGTGAAGCCCTTAACTTGGTTTCCAGACTCTATTCATTGATAAGGGCCATAAGAATGTGAACTAGTCCTAACTTCTTCTAAGATATCGTTTGCTAACCCTATAGTATATACCAAGGTCTTCAAACCTACAATGCATGCACGAGAAAGAGTGTCAACAACCTTATTAGCTTGATCACTTTTGTATTGGATCTCATAATCCAAGCCTAGTAATTTAGTCAACCATTTTTCTTACCATTAGTAATCACCCTTTGGTCTAGCAAATATTTTAGGCATTAATGATCCATTTTAATGATAAATGCCCCCCAATTAGATAATGTATCCATTTATCCATAGCTTGTACCAAAGCCAACATCTCTTTCTCATAAATGGACAATCCCTTTTGTCTTACTCCCAATGCATTACTTAAGAATGCTATTGGATGTTGATCTTGCATTAGGACCGTGCCAATATCCTCATCACTAGCATCAATTTCATAACAAAAGGGCTTAGTAAAATTTGGTAATTTTAGAACTAATGCTCTAGTTAGCACCCTCTTAGCATGCTCAAAAGTTGTTTCTAGCTGATCATTCCATCAAAATCAATTTTTCTTCAATAGTAAAGTGAAGGGTTTGATGATTGTGTTGTATGACTAAATAAATCTTCGATAACACCCAATAAACCTAAGGAACCCTCTAAGTAATCTCACAATAGTAGGCCTTAGCTAGTTGTGAATAGCTTCCACTTTCTTAGGATCCATAGTGACTCCATACATAGAGATAAGGTGTCCTAAGTACTCTATGTGCATAGCCCCAAACACACACTTGCTACGCTTCAAATACAAAATTTCCCTTCATAAAATCTCCAAAACCTTTTTGTAGTTGCTGAACATGCTGCTCAAAATCTTGGCTATAAACCAAATATCATAAAAAAAACACCAGTAAAAACTTCCTTAAGCATCTCCTAAATAGATCATTCATTAGCCCTTGAAATGTGGATGGAGCATTGGTTAAGCTAAAAGGCCTAACCCTAAATCCGTAATGTCTTTCATGGGTTTTGAAAGCTGTCTTGTAGATATCCTTGGGGTTCATAAGGATTCAATGATAACCCAATCTTAAATCAAGCTTACCAAAATAGCAAGCCCCAAACAATGCATCAAATAGGTCATCAACCAAAGGTATAAGATATCTATCCTTCACCATGAGTTTATTAAGTTCACAATAATCAATACACATCCTCCGTGAATTATCTTTCTTTTTAACTAAGACCATAGATGAGGAGAAAGGGCTATGACTTAGCCTAATGGTACCTTATTCCAACATTTCCTTGACCATAGCTTCCAGTATGTTTTTCTAGGCAGTAGAGTGTTGATAAGGTCTTAAATTAATGGGTTACACTCTTTCTTTAAGTGACTCTGATGCTCATGACCTCTTGGAAGTGGTAAACATTCAGGTTCTTTAAAGAGATCATTATATTCTTTAATGAGTTCTAACAAGCAAGGCAGTATACTCCTTGCTTCATTTGTCTCGAATCCCACCTAATTTCCTACTACCATCTAACACTAAACCTCGACCATTGATTTATACTTTATGATGACTTTAACCAGATCTTGAGAACCCTTAACTCCAGTTAGCTTACAAGGTTTATCATTATAAGTGAACTCCATCGTGAGTTCGCGAAAATGCCACAATATATCACTTAACCTCCCCATCCATGGAATTCCTTATACAACATCCTCACCTTCCAATGGCAATACATGGAACTCAATATCAAAATGGTGCCCCTGTATATTCAAACTCATCACAGGTATATAACCTTTAGTAAACATAGGTGTACCATCAGCCAATACTACCTTAATAGCCTTTGTGTCATCCACCTTACAACTAAGCCCCTTAAAAGCTCTCTCATTAAGGAAATTCAGAGAACTACCTAAGTTTACAAATGCCTCCAACTTCTATTTCTTACAAAAAGCATCATATTAAATTCTTGTTCCTGATTGATAGCACAAAGTGTCAACTTGGATAGCTCATCTTCAATAGCTGGTTAATCGTTTCCTTCTACTACCACATCTTACTCATCTCTATCACCCTCTACTAACAGCATTCTTAAGGGTTTATTTTTGCAACAATGCCCTAGCCCGAAAGTCTCATTACACCAAAAACATTGGCGTTTCCTTTGTTTTTCATCTAACTTCTCTAGTGTGAGTCTCCTAGGAGTTCTGTTTTGGGTTAGAATGGTGGAAGCAGTAGTGTTATGAGTTATTGGTAAGGTTTGTTTGGTTGTGCTTGGGCGGGTGTATAGAGTTTTAAGGTAAGTTATGGATTTAGGGGTAGGTGTATAATTGGATATGGTAATTGTAAGATACAGATAATTAATTTATAATGAATGGTAGCAATGTAATAAAGTATTGTTTAAAAGGATAATTTTATCCTTGAACAAATGAATTTGGACACGAGGAAGTCATGTGCGAATGATCGGACGAATTTGGCTTAAGCTGGCATCTAAGCCGTCGACCTAAAGACAATGGACGACGGCCTAAACTTCGACGTTAAAGCTTCGAAAATTTGCTCAGGAAATTGGTCCTACGCCGGACTAATGTCCATCGGCGTACCTAGCTCAGCCGTCGGCATAAGTAGCTTAGCCGCCGACGGAAAGGCTAGTGTCACGTGCCGAAGGGTACCCTAAACGTAGCAGTCCGCCGTACACAATACTAAAGCCTAGGAATGACTACCTTAGTCACGCAAAAGCTTCCATATTATGTACAAGGCATACATCACAACCAAGGGGACGCATCGGAGTAGCGCAATTTATATTGATAGTAAATAAGTAACAAGGCAAAGAGAATACTTATCATAAAACATAAACATACTTCATTTCAATTCTTAGGGGCATATCCTTCTATTGACTTTAAATAAATATGCATCACTATTCATATAGGTCATTACATATAAAGAACCTTACAAAATTTCCTCATCGTATGATTCCATTTCCTTAATCATCCTTCCATGACTTCTTTAATGTCATGATCCTCAAATTTAATCCACGAATATACCTGTTTCAACAAAATCTATAGGTGTATAAGCTACAACTAGCTTAGTGAGATATTCCTTTTCATTCGCACCATATTTTCAAACAAGTTCATTTAGATTTTCACACATATGATATGCATACAATGTAACAACCACATGATTACGCAAATATATATAGTTATCCAGAAACCATATATAATGGATTTACCCCTCCGTATTAAAGGTTAGGGAATCGGGGTTGAAGGTCCTCGACCTTCTACTACTAGTCCCCAGGTCCTCACCCACAGCGTTCGGTTGGCTCGGCTCCAAACCTAGAGTCGCTTTCCCCGAGCGATTTGGATTCTTCAGGAAGGAACATGGCCCATGGCACCGTACGATCACAGGCAATCCTACTCTACGCGTAGGAGTAGCAGCCTTCCGAAATAGATGTGACTCAATGGATGCTATGCGTGAGCATTTTATTTTTCTTAAGCCAAACCTTATTAAGGTTTATTAAGGGCGATCAATCAATTTAGCAAACAATAAACAATCATACAAGTAAGTAAACAAAATTATTTAAACAAACAGTTTGAAGTTGCGATATTCTTAATTCCCATTTCACGCATAAACATAGAATCATATATATACACATAATCCCGAATTCCCCAAATATATATCCATTTTTATCTTTTCTTAGTATACTAATGCCACTACTTTACAAGCACAAGACAGGTAACGAAATTAGAAGGAATAACTCACTCGTCCATTTTGCTATCTTCTTAGTTTTAGTAATCCTCGGATAGGGTATTCTCGTGTCCTTCGTCACCTAGACAAAGGAAATACCTGGGATAAGTCTTCCATGAAATTCCTATCCTTGGAGATTCTAAACTTCTCTTAAAATCGCAGTGAAATCGTATAAGAAGAAATTCTAACTTAAAATGGCTATAAGTTACTCATTTTAACTCGGAATTTCGCATATAATATACCGTTTTCTACCTATTCGAAAAGATCTATCTATTTCTAAGCTTATCTTTGTCATATAAGGTCATTTGGGTTCCGAAAAACGTTGGGTACAGATTTAAAACGAAAATTGCCAATATTTTACAAATCCGTTTTCTAACTTAACTTCATTTTTAAAGAAAATCCTTTTTGTAACAATACATGTATATAAATATATAGTTGACAAACACTTTGAATATATAGGTAAGCTCACTTTATATGCAAAAATCCTAATGGTAGTGTCTCAACAATTTATTTCATAAAACAATTCATTTAAACTTTAACTTTGAAAATTTCCTTTCAAGTATTTTAAAGAAACTTTATATTTTCTTAGGTTGTTATAAATGAGTATATTCTTATTTTATTTTCTTCATTCTTTTTCCAGGGAAAAATAAATTTTCTTGTAACCTTAGTTTTCCATAAGTTTTACTTTAAAAATCAAATTTATCACAATTATATTAAGTTGATGAAAACCTTTTCATAATTTTGTATTTAGGATGGTTTAAGAAAATGAGTCTTGTCTTCTTATATTCATTTCTAAAATATAAGCTTTTGTTTTCTAAAACTTGTTCTTTCATTTCTTTTGAAAAGAATCATCTTTATTAATAAAATCCATTATTGTTAATCTTACTTTATTTATATTCTTTTGAAAATAAGTTCTTTCTTTTAGAAATTTGAAAATCATTACTTTTCCTAAGTGGGTTCATGACTTTATGAGTTAATTTTTATATTAACTTTGAAAACTAGCTTGTTTCTTAGTTTAAAACAGAGTTTGAGTCTTAAATTTTTAATATTAACGATTTATTTTTCTTAAAACTTAGATTACCATAAATACAAAGAAAATATTTATTTCTCACGTTTTCTTGATAAAACTATCTTTGTTATTTGAGAAAACTTGCATTACTCTATTTCTAGGTTGTTGATAATAACTTCATATTTTTGTGGTAAATCACCTAATCGAAATTCTAGCTTTGAGTTCCCTTAGTAAAGTAAAATTCTATTTTTAGATTAGTTGAGACATTAACATTATGTAGATGCAAGTATCATGAGCATATAAAATAATAAGGACATAATAAAATACCGAAAATAAATAATAAGCAGGGAAATAAAATATCAAGTATTGGGAACCTTAGCTTCAACAAGGTATCCCGGTCAAGTATTGGAGCCTTAGCTTCATCAAGGCATCCCGAGACTAAGAATGGACTAGTCCCGAAATTTAAAGAAAATAAACAAAAGGTTGTTTTGACTTGATATGGATAAGTCTAAGACTAGAAAGACTAGTCTTAATAACAACATAAAATAAATAAATTGCATAACTTGAAAGTAAATAAATAACAAATGAGCTTATATGCTCTAAATAAATATATATACATAATACTATATATATAAGTTAGATTAGAAGCAAATAATCACAATAATAATAACAACATAATAAAATAGGAAGCTCATGTACAAGAACAAAACATGATCATGTTGTTGCTTTTACTACTCATATGAGTTTCAAAACAACACCATAGTCATGTTAAGTTACATGACATGGATGAATAATAGATGGAAGAAATATATACCTAAAGTATGTAAGAGGTATGAAGATGGTAGATGAAATGGGTATTATGTGAGTAGTGATATGTGGTAGATAGTTTATATATGAGGAATGGTTGTTGTGAGGAATTGGTTTGAGAGAGTTTTGGTAGGAAAATTCTTGAAGAGAGAATTTGTGGAGAGATTTTGAGAGAGTTTTGGTAGTGAAATGAATTGTGTGAAAGAATGGAAGAGGAAAAGGGTATTTATAGAATTTTTGGAGTGAATTTTAGATGTAATAAAATAAATTGAAAAAGAAAAATAATTAAGTGAAGAGAGAGGAGAGTGGCACCGGTTCTAGGACATATAGAGGGGTATGAGTTGATTTTTGAGTGAAATTTGTAAGAAAATAATTAATATGTAAGGTATGATTTGATAAAAGGTGTATTGGAAATATAAAAAGTAAGAAAATAGGTATGTAGGTGTAAGAAATAGGTGTAAGAAAAAATAGAGATAGTGAAATAGTAATAAATAGTAGGAAAGTACTATGAATAGCAGACTAGACAATTAAAGTACCGGTAGTAATAAAAATACGCGTAATAATGCGATATCTATAATTTTTAGCTACCGAAAAATTCAAAAACTGATATTTTTGGAATCCTTGTATTTTTACGAGTCTATTGATAAAAACGGAATATTTTTATATTCCGAGCTTCAGGACACGATTTTCGAGAACCGATCCCGTTTGAGTCGGACACTCGAAATTTGCGAATCTGATATTTTATGTTACCTTATATTATGACGAACTATTTTTAAGCTATTGGCTTAATTTCGTTTTTCTAGGGTTTGAGATTGCGGGATTGCCGAATCTTAACACAGGGTTCGTAATAAGCTTTGTTGATTTTAGGGTTCCGGTTTGACTTCCGGTTTTTTTGAGATATTTGTAAGATCGTATAATTTTCGAGTTTTGATCGTTTTATATTTTAAGCTCGACGTCTATGGTTTATCTTATTTTATTTGTGATTATATAATATTTTTAGTTCTCGGATCGTTTAACCGCGTCTAGGGTTATGAGTTGACTCAGTTTGACTTTTGGTGAAAATTTGAAATTTGATTTCTGAAATTTATCGAAGGTTTTAAGATTTTGCTGTTGACGTATTTGGATATATTATCTTGATTTGCGTGTTAGGAAACGGTTAGGTGATTTAATTGATGTATGGACGTTGATTGAATCGGTAGTTGGATTTTATATTTTGTTTCAAGGGTTCTCGTTTTCTCAAGATTGAGAAAATTCGTTTTTTTTGTTCTTATTTGGAATTAAGTTTTAACTTGGTTTGATTTTTAGGGTTTCGTTTCCGGTGTTTGACTCGGTCTAGAATTGGCTTTTAATCTCGAGTCGATTTTCGGGTTTTAATTTTTTATATTAGACTTCTAGAATTATTTTTGAGGATTATGAAAATTTTTTGGGGTTTACAGCTAGCCTATGGCCGCCTTTTCCCTAAGCTATGTTGGTGTTTTTCTAAAGCAAAGTCCCTCTATAAATAGATCCCTTGACCCATAAATTTGTCACACTTCTTCCTCAGCAAAACCCTAAGTAAGTGGGTCTATCTCTAGTCTTTTTCAATTAATTTCCTTAGATAAATTAGTCTAATTCTAGTTTTTCAAATGATTGAAGGAGATTCGAGATCTAGTTGAGAAACCCTAAATCGAATTTGGAGAGTTGTGGTTTCAAATCGAAATAAAGGTAAGATCATTATCATAGTCTTGTGATTTCTAAGATTATTAGATTATAGGAATATGATTATAGTGATAATTAATTACTTGTGACAGAAGAATTAATTGAATTAGGGTTCTGTTGCAAGCGACATCTACCAATTCTAGGTAAGTGTGAATTCGTCTCATCTTTGTGGATTTAAAGTTGAACTTTTGTAGTAGTTTTATTCACTTGAGGATTGTATATATATGTATCTTGAAGGTATTGTGGAGATAGTTAAGAACTCTGGAGGAATTTTGATAAAGGTTTCATTGAAGTGTGAACGAGATAAACAGGTGTTGAATATTCAAATAGGCTTATCTGGAAATTAGGGTTAGGGTTTCATATTATAGTTGAAATTGAAATTGATTTGTAATATATTGATAAATAGAATACTTGTGAGATTAGGGTTCCTACTCTGTTGGTATTTACTATTCGGGAGATTTGGATTTAGCAAATCCAGGTACGACCTTACCATGTTTGGTTATTTGTGCTTCTAGGTTTAGTTGTTAAATTTGACTAATTCTTATTCAACTTTAATTTAATCGATTACTGGTTATGAGTGACTGCAGTTAATAAAGACCACATGGAGTGTGATACTAATGCTGATAACCTGATGATCTTTGTATGTCATTGTCCCAATGGAGTTGCACTTGGAGATGATTCCGGTAGATTAGGAGTCGTTACCAACTTAACTGTGAACGCAATTAGATTATATATATATATATACTATCTATACTATGGTTTTCATCGGGGTCATGAGTTACTATGGGCTTGAGATTAGATACAATATTCCTAAACTGTGTTAGTTGTAGGCTCATGAAAAGATAATTAAACTGTGCTTGTTGCATTAGAGTATAAGTTGTATGTGATATTGCGATTTACATGATCATGTCCATGTGTTTTCGATTTGACGTACTGGGCGTTTTTCGCTCAATCCTTTATTTTTACAGTACAGGTGCAGACTCTATTATCTACCACTTGATGGGCTATGACGTATACGTTGACTATGGGAAAGCAATGATGGATTTAAAAATTCTACTGATATCTAGTGGTTAGAGATGAAAGATAAAGACTTAGTTCCTATTAGATTTCTTTAGAGATTTTTAATGTTTTTAAGGACTTTGGTTATATTGAAATTTTAGCTTTGATATTATGAAGACAGGTTATATTATTTTGGTATCGAAGTTTTGAGTATCCTATTGTGAGTAGTTGATGGTTTATATATATATATATATATATATATATTTTTGGTGGATTTAAAAACATATAGCCTTAGCGTGTTATCTTGATAAGAACACGTGGCAAGCTGATAACGCCTTTAGATTAGGGCGCTATAGTAATGGTGTTATTGGTTTGAGCAATAGACTTAAGGGGTTTATGTGGGGATTTAGTAGCGGTCAATTTTGTTTCCTATAATTTATCTAAAGAGAATTTACGTTGAAGTGTTAAGGTTGAAACATATGCATGAGGTGTTGAATTTCTAGTTTTAAGTCACTTAGAAAGCAACTTATCTCGTAGATTTCGAGTAGTTGAACCAACGTTGTTAAATATTCAAATTCAACTTAGTACTCCTCTAAAGTTTCATGTTGAAATAACTCTTTCAAAGACACTATAGGTGTCATAGGACAAGAGTTTCATCTCTCAAAGAGTTTTCGTGCAGCACTCGACTATCCCTCATATCATCGTTTCCTGCTAATCTAGATGGTGAGCCAACCTTATCTTTCCTAATTTCCCAAGTCTGTTCGAGCCTCATATTCTCATAAGAAGCACCCTCTTAGCTTTGCCACGATCCTCCATATGTTTGGGAGGTTCAACTATATCAACTGGTTTTGGCATGCCTTGGCCTCATCAAGAGAGCAGCATCAACTCCCAACCAGTTTGTTCATGGGAGGTTAAACCCGCCTTCAGAGACAACCACACCACAAACAAACTTCTACTGATGCCACTCATAACGCTATATGCCCAAGTTAAACACCCCTATGAGGCCCTCAACTCTCGAACTGTGACGCTCTCCCCTACTTAAATTCATGACGTCCTCGTCATAAGGCAAATCTACTGCTGCTGCTACCCACTCTCAAGCTCTCACCCCTTCTCTACAGCTATTGTCAACACATCCAAGATCATCTCACTAGGACTCGGGCTTTGACAAGCTTCTCATCACCCTCACTACTCCTTCATCCTCCGAGATCACCTCTTGTTGAGTTGCCCAACGATAGGGTTTAAGCATAAGATCTTGCTTCAACCCCAACTCGTGACACAATCACCCTCAAGCAACGATGTCCTCACTTTAGTGGCCGCCTTGGTTGAGCTTCATCCACACGAGCTGAATTGACAACAAGATTAGGATTAAATCTTATCTCCACGACTTGCAATACAGCTGTCCTCTGGTAATAATGTCCTCTCTCTGGTGGTTGATCCCCCTAAGCTTTGCTTACATGAGCCGCATCCATAATAAGAATTACCCACTCGTTTAGTGGTATGGGTAATGCTCTGATACCAATTGTCACAGAACGAAGTTTCACCCCTCAAAGATTTCTCGTGTAGTGCTCAATCATTCCTCATATCATCATTTGCTGCTAATCTGGATGGCAAGCTAACCTTATCTTTCTTGATTTCCTAGGTATGTTCCAAGCCTCACATTCTCATAAAGAGCGCCCTCTTGGCTTTGCCACGATCCTCCATATCTTTGGGAGGTTTAACTATATCAACTAGTTTCAACTTGCCTTGGCCTCATCAAGAGAACGACATCAACTTCCAACCAGTTTGTCCACAAGAGGCTAGATCCGCCTTCGGATATAACAAACACTTTGAACAAACCCTCTGCTGATGCCACTCATAATGCTATATGCCTAAGTTAAACACCCCCATAAGGCATCAACTCTCAGATCATGACACTCTCCCCTACTTAAATTCATGACGTCTCATCATAAGACAAATATGTTGCTGCCACTATCCACTCTTAAGCTCTCCCCTTCTCCATACCCATTGTCAACACACCTAAGATCATCTCACTAGGACTTCGGGCTTTCATAGGCTTCCCGTCGCCCTCACCCATTCCTCTATCTCTAAGATCGCCTTTTGTTGAGTTGTCCAAAGATAGGGTTTGAGCATAAGATCATGCTTCAACCCTAACTTACGACACAGTAACCATCAAGCAACGATGTCCTCACGCTAGTAGCCGCTCTACTTGAGCTTCATCCACACAAGCTGAGTTGACAACAAGATTAGAGTTAAATCTTGCCTCCACAACTCTCGACACAATTGCCCACTGGCAACATCTCCTCTCTCTGGTGGTTGCTCCTCCTAAGCTTTGCTCACACGAACTACATCTACAACAAGAATTACCCACTCATTAAGTGCTCTAGGTAGAATTTAAGTAGTCTTGTGGAGAGGAACTTTAGCTTTGATACCAATTATCACGAGACGAGAGTTTCACTCCTCAAAGAGTTCCCATTCAGCGCTCAACCATCCCTCATATCATCGTTTGTTCCTAATCTAGATGCGAGCCAGCCTTATCTTCCTTGATTTCTCAAGTCTGTTCCGAACCCTACATTTCATAAGAAACGCCCTCTTAGCTTTGCTACGATCCTCCATATGTTTGGGAGGTTTAACTATGTCAATTGATTTCTGTCTACCTTAGCCTCATTGGGAGAGTGGTATCAACTCCCAACCAGTTTATCCACAAGAAGCTAGAGCCACCTTTAGGTATGACCAACACCCGAATAAACCTCTATTGATGCTACTCATAATGTTATACGCCCATATTAGAACACCCCCATAAGGCCCTCAACTCTCGAACTGTGACAATAGGATCATCAAATGTTCTTGTATCAAATCTTTGTTTGTAACCTTTCCACAAACTCTTCCTGGGTGATAAGATTTAGCAAGACCCAATTTTGAACAAATGAATGATAACAATGACAAGCTAAATCTTCTAAATGCATAGTTGCAATTTTAACCCTTAAGTTACTTGGTGTATCATTAAGTTCATAGAAATGGTCAACCTTAATTAACCAAGATTTCAAATCTTCAGTAGTAAATGTAAGAAAACCTAAATGTGCGGATCTAGATGTGACCACTACTTTAGCCTTGTTCTCCAACATACTACTCAATGGAGTTCCAACAACATACGGCTCTCCAGGATGCATTGCTTAGGATGAACAAAATCATTCATCTTCTTTTGCAGGTCAGTCAATGCTGCTCCATATCTATCCAAAGTTGCTTCTTGCTGTTTAAACAACTCAATGAATGTTTGCAACAATTTATCCTCTCGATCCTTAAGCAAGGATTTCATGGATCCTTCATGCTTTCAGTGTTTCTAGTCTTGACCATGCACTCAATCAGTAGCTCTGATATCAATTGGTGTATGGGATACAATTTGTAATGCAAATTAATTCTACTACTCAGGATACCAAGTGTTTTAAATTTTGGGAAAAATGTTTTTTATTTTCCATTGATTTCTCATTATCCTAGTGTATATATAGGAGTAATGACAGTTAGTTACAATAATATATTCTCTTATCCTAATATTTAGACAAGTGGCATAAAATATATGTCTAACAACTAAACAGTACTCTACACATGAATGAATATTTACTTATCAAGTTATTTATTTATCCTAAGTCTTAGCCCATTAATAATTCATGGCACATCATCACTAAGGCTTAGCTCTCCTTCAATTGCTATGTTAGTAACATCAGCACCAACGAATATGTCTTTAGAAACACCTAGAGTCAAACTTGAGTTTTGGTTTTGTCACTTGAAACCCTAGTGTTATATTTGTCCCTACAACAACAACTAATAAGGTTATTTATAACTTGCCACGTGTCTACATCATATATGAACATGCAAATGCTCAAAACTTGCTAATAATTATAATAGATAATTATCACAATCTTCAATATCTCCTACTAATTCTCATTACAAAATAGATATAAACTTTAGAGCGATCCATAATCTAAACCATCCAAAATAATTACATCATTCTATTTAGTTTCATAAATTCTAGCGTTGAACTTGATCCCGTTATTTTATCTACAATCGATAAAACATAGCTCTTTTAATTTTCTGTAATTGAAAAATAGATAAGAAGCGGGCCAAAGCCAGTACATATATACCACAAGCACATACACAAAAAGTAGTCGCTTAATGCATGCATACAAAAATCGAATGCAAAAGGCATTCGGTTTATTATTTTAACTTTAAGTCGAGCATGCATAAAAGAAATAACTTTGTATATCACCACACGTATATACAATACATACATATATGATGTTGAATACTCCCTAGAATCCATGAGTCTACAAAACCAATTCACCTAGATTACTTCTATGCATGACTCCACTTAGGAACTACATCACACATAGATTATTGGCTACTGTGATTATAGTATGTGTACTCCCTACCTACTAACACAAGCCACACATAAGCAACAAGTAACTATTAAAGTCGGATAGTCAATTAGTCAGTTTATGATTGAGATAATGTCAAAAATGATACCTAAACTTTCACAAGAAAGTTCAATTAGGTACTTGAAGTTTGATTTTGAATAATTTGGTATTAATAAATTTTTCGTGTACTTTTTTTATACTTGAAGTTTGGTTTTGACAATTTGGTACCTGACTAAAGTTTTTGCAAATTTTTTTTATATGCAATTGAACTTACTTTAGGTATGAAAAAAGTCCGTACAAAATTTATTAAAGCATTTAAATTGCAAAATCAAACTTCACATATAAAAAAAGTCGATGAAAACTTTATTTAGATATCAAAATTATCAAAACTAAACTTTAGATATGGAAAAAGTCTACGAAAACTTTGTCTGGATACTAAATTGTTCAAAACTAGCCGTCAGGTACCTAATTGAATTTTTTGCAAAAGTTCATATACTATTTTCATCATTAACCCTTTATGATTACATCCTAGACAAGCACAAGCATTGGCCATGGTATACCCCTACTAAAAGTAGCTCTATCCTAAACACCAGAATCCTCTAACTGACTTATAAAACAATTAAGATATTGAGAACCTTTTTATTTTTCTAATTTCACTTACAATTTACACTTGTATAATTCTTGCCCCTTTACCCCATTAGTATATAGGTTTTAAGGTCATATAATAACTTTAATCCTAAAGGAAAGAATCCAATAAGTTTCAATTGTTTTTTAAAAGAAACATGTTAATTTGAAGAGATTACAAATTACATAGGCTAGTGCATAGTCATGGTGGAAGGTGGTGCAAGGTATAGTAGCTATTATCAACCCATACATGGGTTCAATTATTTTTCAGAAAGAAGTAGGTTAATATGAAGAAGTTACAAAGTGCTCGAGTTAATGCATGGTCGTAGTACAGGTATAGTAGCTATTGGCGACCTATACACAAGTTCAATTGCTTTTTAGGAAGAAAATGTTAATCTAAAGATGTTACAAAGTGCTCAAGTTAGTGCATGGCCGTAGTGGAAGGTGGTGGAGGGTACATAAGCTATCCATGACCTATACACGGTTCGTGCAAGTGGTCATGCAACTTGCAAAAGGTTTGCAATCATCATGCTAGTTATACTAAGTTTTTTCTTTTCATTGCTTAGTAAGACAAAATTCATTCAATATGAAATAGTATATCAATCAATCTCATTAATGTAAAAGGATCCATAGATGAAGAGTTAGGATATCAAAACCTAATCATATAAACTAATACATCCTTCCAAAGTTGAATTTTCCACATAGAGAACAATATACTACACGACAAAACCAACCTTATTGATGAGTAGTTAAAACTAAAGCACTTATTTAAGAAGAAGTTGATAATGCAAATCCAGATTGCCATGATCTCTTCAAATTCACTAAATTCATTGAAATAGACATACAATGGGGATTTTGATAATTATTAATGGTGGAAATAGTAGAAAAAAGATAGATTTGAAATTTTATATTCAACAAAAAGATAGAGATTCATAGATTGAAACCAATAAAGATGGATTTGTAATTTTAAGGTGGTGAACAAAAAGGATATTTGAAACCTACAATAGGTTTTAGAGTGGTCATACTAAGCATTATGGAAAGGCTGGAAAATTTATTTGATTTATTTTGCCATTTAGTGAATCCATAATAAATATAGAATAGTTAGGTGAGATTAACCCTTTTTTTTTTTCTTTTAATACCATAAAGGTGTGCTAATGCTATGTATTGAGTTGACTATAGAAGAAGGAATATAGATGGGGTTAGAGTTGTATGTTATGCCATGGAAACATGATGAAAGGAGATGACGGGTGCATTATCGTGGGTAGCCGATGATAGTGGTAATTTAATTACTAGCTGTCCTTTATTGTTTCACTTTCAAATTTATAATCATGTGGGTTGTTTAACTCTATATTTTGATGTTGATATAGCTAGCCTATTTCCCTTATTATTGAGGAGGATACAAGATCTAGCTAGCTTGAGGAAAAATATTTGCTATCTAGTAGATGTTGTCCCCATCCTGTTTTGGCTAATAGAAACTTGACATGTGTTAATAAATTTAAAAATAAAAATATCCCTATAATAAATGAAATAGTTACTATCATTTTACATACATGTGATAATCATGTATTTGATCTATGAGACAATAAATTTCCATCCCTAGCCCAATTACTACTCATTTGCTTTCATGTTATGGACAATTATTATTTGAATTACGTTACCTAGCAGTTGACGAACTCTAGTGCATACCTACATTTATGGATACAAAGAAGTAGCTAAATGAGTTAGAGCTACGAGGCAGACTGAGCTCAATTGGGTAACCTAACAAGCCACTTGGTTAAGCTAGTGGGCTTCTCATTGAGATATGATCATTAAGATAGAACCATTTATCTACCATGGTATTAGGGGATCACTTAATAATACATTGGGCGTATTGAGTCTATATTGAGTTATATGATATGTAGATAATCAATTCATTGTCTTATTCATTTTTTATATATACTTTGTTCGAACCATAAAGTGTATTGTATAATGTAGGTTGACTACATTAGTTGGTTGCCTAAGATGTCATACTTTGACAACTTTTCAAACCAAATGTTATGAAAGTGGTGTGTAAGTTTAAAAGCATCATCTTAGATGGTGCACCACCACTGGTATTATTGATGCTGTTAGAGATAACTCTTCACTATCTCAACTAACTCAAGGAGGTCGTCGCAAGGGAAGAAAATAGAGTTAAAGGAAGAAGCGAGGTCATAGACATGCCCATGATCACATAAGAGATGAGCCATCGGTCTTTGAGTTCTTCCCTTATGCATCTCCTACATATGCCTTGTTCGAATACCATGAGTCAAATCCTTCTATGCCTTTGTCAACTTTACTTAGATACCATTAGAGGAGAGTTTGAAGTAACATGCAAACTCTATTAACTCGACAAAAGAAGTAACCTAGTTCCAATTGATGATATGTGAAGGGGCTTCTTAAGATCAAGCCTGCGTTGATATGATGCATGTAGGTCTTCCCCATAGCTCACCAAGTGCAGACCGGGACACATAGATCACACAATTATATATGCAGTAGATAGTGTAGCTTTAGCTGATTTACAATAAGATATTGCTATGGGAGTATGTTACTTGAGACTATGGAGGAGATTACATTATTAGCTTTTTCTTCATCATTTTTCCTCTCATTATAATGTTGTTTTGTATAGATTTTTCACATTTTTTTGTACTTATACAAACTATAAAAATATATACATAAAGATTTTATCATCCTTCTAGCTGTCTTCTTTTTTTTTTTTTTTTTTAACTTGTTCATGTTATCTTGTTGATGCTAGTTACTATCATCAATTTGCTATGAAGTGGAGTTTATAATTGCTAAAGAAGTTCAGATGGTTTATATTAAAGTTTTGAATAATAGTTGATAATGATGTATATAGTTAGACGAAGTTGCTGGCTGTACTAATGGTGTTATATGCTTATCTATTGTATTTCTTGGTATTTTAATTTGATTATAATTTGGGAAAGAAAGAAGAAGCAACTTTTTAGGGGCATATAAAAAAAAAGACCAAAATCACGAACCAAATCACATAGAAATTTTAGTTTTTTCTCCCCAAAACGGTAAGATTTCTATTATTCATGAGAATGATAAATTAGTCATATCATGTTTTTATTGTTGTAATATATCCACTAATAAGATTATTTTTGTGTTTTAGCCTCTAGTGTTTTGAACCTTTTTTTTTTTTGCTAATCAGTTTATATATATATATATATATATTACTTAGTTACTTATTTGGTTAATGTAATTGATAAAATAATTATCACAATGAATTGAAATTTTCACCTAGCATATTTTGATTTTATCAAGTCTGGTATATAATTGTAGTTCAGAATAATTTAAGAGAATAGATTAATATACCATTATAGTTTTATGATGAAAGCTCAATAGGTCTCCACAAAGTGCTTCACGTTAGTGAATGCTAGAAAAATTTCTAATATTATCACATGAAACACTTATCGATACAATATACAATAAACTTAATTAACTGAAAAAATAAAAGTAAAAAAAACAAAATTATAAGTGTGATGTATACAAGATTACAAGAGAATTATGAGCTTCTTTTAAATATATTGAGTAAAAAAAAAACAAAATGAATATGACTAACAAATATTGTTTCTTTTTCTATTTTTTTAAATTGATTTCCAACATGCACATGGGTAACATGTTCTCCAGTTGACATAGACCCTAAACAAAACTAAACTTAGAAACCCTAAAATGATAATTTTCCAGGTGGTAATGATAGCTAAAGAACATAATTTTTTGTTGTTTTTTGGGATAAAATGAGGATAGAATCGCCGATTAATTGGAGAGAATTCGGACAATGAAGGGACACTAAGATGAAGAAGAAAGTGAAAGAAAGAAATAGATTTTATTTTTAGGTTAGGAACAAAGTGTATAGAATTGCAACATATTTTATTACAAACATAATAAACACCTATTGAAGTCTTTCTCCTCCAACACATTCTCTCTCACCCACAACTAACTCTATTTCAACTAAGCAATATCAAAATAAGTCTCTCTCTATCATATATGATTGCATGTCTCTAGCTAACCCTATATGCATATTCTATATTGCAATCTCAATGAAAAATCAATACTAAGTAGTTTTCTTTCTAAATTTCTAATTCTAGCTTTCTTTTGCCCAAATAATTGTCTACAATTCAATAACTTTATATTTGCACAAATTTGTTTAGGAGCAAAAGTGAAATTTGAGAGGTCCAATCGAGCAATTGGATTTTATAAATTAGGATGTTAAGAAATATTATTTAAATTAAAAAAAAAGTTTCTATGTATATAGAATGACATGTGTATCCATCTACATTGTTCATATTGTCATATTTATAAAGCATTTTATCTTAATCAATTGCAATTATATTTTTAAATATTTCTAAAAATATTTCTTAGAGCCAACACTTTTAAGCAACGATATTAAAATGCTACTCTAATAAATCTGATACAATAATATGACAACAAATATATTTTGTTGTAGATAATATTTTAATATAAAGGGTTATCGAATAATGAAGATGTGACAGTATACATAACACCAGATCTTGCCACTTTCATACTTTTGAGGTAAAATGTTATGTATACATATATATGTATCAATAATAAATATATAAATAAGATATTTAAAAATATATTTTTCTTTTCTTTTTTTTACTTATATTGATCTCACAATTTATTTTGCAAATTTAATCTGTGTTAAACTGAAAAGAAGTGTCTTTCAAGTATACACCCACATCCAAAATATTTGTGACTTGTGAGTATTAAGGGCATGTAGAAGGTAGCAAATCACAAATTCTTATTCTTGAATATCTTTCATTTGTGTTGAGCACTATGACACGTTTTTTGTGGTTCTGTACTCAATATGAGTGAGTACATGAGTCGTATTCAATCCATGTTGAACATAATAATTTAAAAACTATGAAAATCTTGATTCTATACTCAACACACTATGTACGGAGTTGTGTTGAGATTGTTATAGAAGTACATAACCTCCAACATAGGTTGTGTTAGCACTTATATATGACACAATTTTTTCAAAAAAAAAAAAAAAAATTCATATTTTCCTTGTCAAAGATCTTTGAAACTTATTTAAATCATTCCATAAGGGTTTGAAGTTATTTTAAAACATCAAAATCTAAACATTATTAAATTTATTACCTTTTTCTCATTTTTTACTAAATTTATACTTTACCTTTAAAGTTATTATGTATATAAGTACCATTAATGTTTAAATAGAAGCAAGAGCTATAGGAACTATAATTTATAGATGAATTTAGAAGAGTAGATAATTTCTAAATGCTCTAATTACTTTGTCACTTAGGCTTAGAAGGTTCTAAATTTCACGATGAGTTTGTGTCTCAAGGCTGTCTAGGCTAGAAACAAAAACGAACTAACTAATTGTCCAACTTTAAATTTGTTTTGCCACTTGTTCTTGGCTGCTAGTATTAGATAGGGAGTACCTATACTAGTAAATTTAGGTGTTTTGATGTCATGGATATTTGGAAGGTATTCAATATTCAATTTATGAACTCATGTCTGTTAGGAGTACCTAACATATATATATATGTATGTATGTATGATTATATTACGTGTGACGGGATACTGAGCTATCATTATATTGTTTGCTCAGCTTAAAATAAAGACAATAAATTGTTAGGTGTTGTATTAGTGATATATCTACATGTGAGCAAGTGTTTGATCAATCACTATGTGTTTGTGGTATAATATACTTGGCTTCGTCTCATTCCTTTTTCTCTTTTAGGTACAGGCGATGAGCGTATGATCAATTGTATTGTTAGTTGTAATGATTAGTGAGAGTTAGGAATAAAGCTAGCATTAAAGACTTTCTAGATGATATTTAGAGGACATGGGATGATCTATGATATATGAACTATAGTCATGTGTAGTCAATCTAATGGTAATAGGAGTTTATTGCTTATTGAAGAAAAACATTGTAGACACAATGGATAATTCTTGTAGCACTGTTATGGTAAACTCTCTCGATATCTATTAGTTGAATTTGTATAGAAATAAGATGTCACACCCCGACTTAAGATTCAAGGTATACCTAACCTAGCCATGCATAATATTTAAGCATTACATACAAGGCTATCTAAAAAGAGAATGTTTATTTTGTCCGTTGCTAATCAATTTTAACTTATGAAACCATGTGTTTAGATTTTTGAAAACAATTGAGTAAATAGCAAAAAATAAACTTTTACTATTATATATCAAAAACTACTTTAGTAAGTATATCATCATACATATTTATACAATAGTACCAATCTCTGGTACTTCAAAAATATTGAGTATATAGTCTCTCAAAAGTTAGTATAATAAATTACAAGTTTGAAAAGTAAAAGCTAAGTCTTATACAAAACATGACACCATATGTCCATGACTCCTAGCTGTTCCACTCATCAAGAAATTCTTTAAAATCCGAGCGATATCCCAAATGATCATAAGAATCATCTTCATAATCATTCATACCTAAAAAGGAAAAAAAATGTGAGATGAAGCCCCATATTACGGCAACACAAGCACAAACTAGAAGAACACATGCACTTAATATAATGCAATGCAACAACAAATAATTTATATCTTCAACATTTAAATGTAACAAAACAATAATAGAGCACTCACACTCCAAATAACAAGTCATTGGAAATTTGAGGATCCTGACTAGTAACAACTGTTTAAGAGGTTAATATAAGTAGCTCAAATACTTATAACCCTTATAGGAACATCTAAGATAATAGTTTCGTCCATGATTCACAACTATTATGCATCTCCACTTATCTCAATCCATAATATCATTTTGTTCAAGTAGTCCCATAAATATGAACTAAACCATATTGCTTTACACTAAGCTTAAGTAAGTGTTATTTTGATACTGTTTGCTCCATCAGTTACCTGTTAAGCCACCTGTGAATTATCATTAACAATGATAAAGGATAACCTAAGTGCTTAACCACCACGCTGGCATCGCCTAGCAAGGTTGTCGCGTCTCGGATAGATTCAAAGACACAAGTACAAACAACAAACAATTATTAAGGCCACCTTTAAGTATTAGCTCATTTGAGATGTCTATCCTAGCTAGCAACACATATATTACTATATACCTAAGTAGATACCCAAGATCTGTTATAAGCCAATCAGTAGACTTAAAAGCAGACAATAGCTGTTTAAAGAAAACATTTCTTATAAGATTGTAATTTACTGATTAATGTTAACTTCGTATTCATTTAATTAACTTAAGTAAAGTCTTATGTAAAAACTTAAAATAGTATTCATTATATACATATTCCTTATAAATATTTATTTATTGATTTTTATAATGAGATACAGGGGACCTATCACGACCGTAAGATAGATCATCATACAAGTTGCGGGCAAGATCGCACCCGTGATAATAGTCGTGATTCCTATCACAAGCACCATTATGCCCATGATCAAGGACATTTCCTATTTTGACAAACACACACAAGAGATCACGCCCAAATTCATGGTCATGATCTAATCACAGTTTGAATCGCGGTTGTGGATGAGTTGTAAAATTGATGCCAAGGAGATCATGGGTGTAATCATGTCCATGATTTAACTAAAATGAATTTTTCGAGAATATAATGCCTTTTATCATGCCTGTGATGAACAAGGTATTGAATGTTCTTTAATTTGAAATTTTTTCAATTTCACATCACTTAGCTAATTATTATGATCTCCTTAACAGCAAAAACATCATAACACCAACACATAATTCTTAATATCAAGCTTCTATAAGTTCCTATGTACTCTACACTTTCATATACACATCTTCCACTTCATCAAATGACAAAGATGATTACATATATAAGTTTAAGTGTAGGGCCATCATCTTTACTACTAGACCTTTACTTATCCAACACCAACAACATCAATAATTATGTATTCCACTAGGGTTTAGCATGTAAACCAAATAAACTCATTTATGGTACAAAATAAACGAGATAATCTTTGTTATTCTTCTCTTTTGAGTTGTAGAAACTTACTTGAGCCTATACTCATCCTAGTTTTTCATTCTAAACTTCAAACTCATCTAATAGTTCATAAAAATAGAGATTGACATTATGAA
This sequence comes from Combretum micranthum, assembly GCA_024138025.1. NCBI lineage: Eukaryota > Viridiplantae > Streptophyta > Magnoliopsida > Myrtales > Combretaceae > Combretum > Combretum micranthum. The sequence continues at coordinate 495,666 of JAMXBD010000433.1, read as the reverse complement.
AGAAATGAGTAAATAAATGTTTAGAGAAAATAAGTAGTATTTTAATTAACTTAGTCTTGACTTGAAAATAATAACTTGATGGAATTTTTTTTAGTGAATTTTGAGTGAAAGTTTTGAGGAAGAAGAAGAAGTATTTTCAGCAGCAAAAGTGCTGCCAGATTTAAGGCTTTTCAAGGGGTTAAATTTTGTCATTTTCGTACTTTGATAATTATTTATAAAGCAAGCCTATAATATTTTAACATTATTATCTATCTACTTTAGGAACAAAATAATAATTTTACGCTGAATTAAAATATTAAAATTAAAAAAAGAAAAGCATCTTGTCATTAAAGAAGAAAAAGAGTTTAAAAAAAAAGATAAAAAATCTTTTACTATATGTAAAAAAAAAAAAAAAAAAAAATGGAAAAGTGAAAACGAGAGGAAAGGCTAGGGTTTATGTAGGGTATAGGATACAGCATCCAAGCCAAAGCTTCAATTTTAGACAATACACAAAAAAATCTCTGAAATTTTACCTCTTTGGACCTGTTTTCAAGGTGTATTCTCAGTATCAACCTTTTCAATTTTCATGATTCTTTTACCCTTCGTGTCCAAAAACCTCTTCAAATACTAGATTTAGCGAACCCAATTAGGTACTAAGCAAAATGCACCGTTGTGTTTCAATATTAGCCCAACATGCCCTTAACCTGAAGAACCCTAGTTCCACAATCGTTAAAAATGCGATCTTGACATCGCAGTTTAGTCCTTTAAGGTTAAGAAATAATGGGTGTGCTTTATTTCGTCTCATGTCTTTTATCCCTATGCATCGTCGTGGTGCACCTGACCCCGATGATCCTTCTAACCTATTGAAGGAAGATGGTGTCTCGGTTTGTTCCCAGATGTGGATTGAGAATTTTAAGGAACCTGATAGGGTGGTTAGTAATTTGAGTAGCTACCTTCGGAGGCTTGAGTTGTGGGTATTGGCTTATCAGAAAGTGTGTATCGATGAGACGGGTTCGTATATGCCGAAGAGTTCGATTCAAAGGTCTGCATTGGAGGACTTGTTAGCACTTAGGAATGCTGTTCTTGATAATAGGTTTAAGTGGGGAGCTAGGTTGGAGTTCTTCATCAAGTCGCCTAAGGATAAGACAGATTATCAGTCCTTATCGAAGAGGAAGATTAAGGCGATTCTTACGACCACGCAGCCTACCCCTTTTCAGGATAAGGTTGTGCAGGAGGTGCTGTTGATGATTTTGGAGCCGGTTTACGAGGCGAGGTTTTCGCAGAAGTCCTTTGCGTTTCGGCCTGGAAGGAATGCGCATACGGTGTTGAGGGTTATTAGGAGGAGTTTTGCTGGGTATTTGTGGTATATTAAGGGAGATTTGAGTACCATATTGGATGGAATGAAGGTAGGGCTTATAATAAATTCTTTGATGAGAGATGTGAGGGATAAGAAGGTAGTTGATCTGGTGAAGGCAGCTTTAGTTACCCCGGTTATTACTAGTAGGGCTGATGATGGTGTGAAGAAGAAAAAGAAGAAGAGGAAGTATCAGAAGAAACGGGTTTTAGCCGAAGATGAACCGAAGCCCGATCCTTACTGGCTAGATACCTTTTTTGGGTTTGCACCTGAGGAGGCAGCGAAAGTTCCCAACTGGGGACATTGTGGGATTCTTAGTCCACTTTTGGCTAATATATGTCTTGATGAGTTGGATCGTTGGATGGAAGGTAAGATCAAGGAATTCTATTCTCCATCCAAAAGTGATGTTATCTGGAATACACCAGAAGGGGAATCAGAGCATGGAAATACATCTTGGCCTGAGTTCGTACCGACAAGCGGGCCTGATAAGACTAGAAAGATGGATTATGTACGATATGGTGGTCATATCTTAATTGGTGTGAGAGGCCCTAGGGCAGATGCAGCAACACTGCGAAAGCAGTTGATCGAGTTTTGTGATCAGAGATATATGCTCAAGCTTGACAATGAGAGCCTCCCCATCGAACACATAACAAAGGGCATAATGTTTCTTGATCATGTTTTATGCCGTCGAGTTGTGTATCCAACTTTACGCTATACTGCCACTGGCGGAAAGATAATTAGTGAGAAGGGGGTTGGCACACTTTTATCGGTCACAGCTAGCTTAAAACAATGTATCAAGCAGTTCAGAAAGCTGAGTTTTCTAAAGGGTGATAGAGATCCTGACCCACAGCCTTGTTTCCGAATGTTCCATGCAACTCAGGCTCACACCAATGCCCAGATGAACAAATTTTTGTCAACCATGGTGGAGTGGTATCGGTATGCTGACAATCGGAAGAAAGTTGTCAACTTTTGTTCCTACATAATCCGTGGTTCCCTTGCAAAGCTTTATGCTGCTAAATACAAGCTCCGTTCACGAGCCAAGGTTTATAAAATTGGTGCTCGGAATCTGAGTCGCCCATTGAAAGAAAAGAAAGGACAGTCTCCTGAGTATCATAATTTGCTGAGGATGGGACTTGTTGAATCTGTTGATGGGCTCCAGTATACCAGAATGTCTCTTGTCCCTGAAACTGATTACTCCCCATTTCCTAGCAACTGGAGACCTGATCATGAGAAAGCATTGCTTGAGTATATAAGCCTTGATGAGCCAAATACATTAGAGGAGCAACAGCGTTGCATTCAATCACAAGGCTTAATTTCTCCTCAGGATTACATTTCAATGCTTGTCTGGAATTACAAAAGGAATGCGATTCCAATAGGTCACATTTCTTTGATTAATGGCAGTAAGGAAAACACGCGTTTAGATCATCCTTTGCTCTTGAGCTCTAGCCCTGAAAAGGAGTACATTGGCAAAGGCGTTGATGAAGATAACGAAGAACAATTGGATGTGGCACAGCTGTGAGACTTATTATTACACATGTAAGATCCCTTGGGAGGAGTTTCTTTACGGTTTCTGCAAGCTTAGAAAAGGCGTGATGGCTGTCATTATCATGGGCAGAAAGACCATGAAATGCTCAAGCCATCTATCAAGCATGGAGCTTCATATGGAGCATAGGGCCACACCATACAAATGATGGGCTGGACATATGGATTTGCAAGCAGCTTCTATTGTTGTAAGGTTGAATATCTACATTCTTCAGGTAAAGCATCTGGTTTTACTGGCTTAAATATTCAATTCCTGTGCATGATCGTTGACTGAATACTGATTGACAAATTCTACAGTTTGAAGTCAATGCATTTATGTGTTGATTATGGACCTATGGTTATTTTATTTTTTTCTCATGGATTGTTTTCGGGACCTCAATGAAGTAATGAAAATCCCATGCGTCTCTTCCTCATAATGAGATTATTAATTTAAACCACCCATTGATTGGTTTGATGGCCAAGGATTAGCCCCAATGTAACTAATTGTACGAGCCTTTGATTCCTTTCCACCGCCACCTCTGAAGATCAGGTTAGACTTCACTGGCGCACATGTCTCGTGCAGGATGTTTCACGAATAACTGTTCCTGCTACGTCCCTGCCTTTGTCATGAAAAGATTATTCATATAGCCCAGGTCTCTTTAAGTAAAATTTGGCAGGACTGCTAGTCTGCCACTGTTATTTGTTGAACAAGTCCAAGCAGGCAGACCAGACATAAGTTCATAGAGTAAAATTTTAGTTTCATGTCTGAATATCTATATCTTGGAGGGTAGTCAGATTTTTCACAGAAAAGCTGTCAGTTTTTAGATTACGTTATAAAGAATTCTGTCTGTTTCCTGATACCTCAAGAGCATGTTACTTGGCTTACTCTAGCAAAATTCTTTTCTAGTAGGATATACAAAAGCAAGAAAATTGTGGCACTAATCCCTGCACACACAATTTCTGTATAGGTTGTTTATACAATAGATTACATATTGCCACCTCTAATGTTTAATAAATATAGACTGTTTTTTCACACACATGGTCTCATGTAATTGGCTGAGAAAGATTTGTACAGACAACCAGTACGCGGCCCATATGGATTACTGTCAGTGTCATTTCTGTGTAGCTTTATACAGTTGATGGCTCATTTGTTGGAGGGACAGTGCAGAGTTGACTTTTGTTTTAAATTGTCTTTCTTCTAAGCATTTTATCAAAAGAAGATCTTGCTGCAATGGATTATATATCATACGTAATATTCTCTTTTCCTGATTCTCTAATTAGACACCTTCTCTAAAATCCTTTCACCTTGAGGATTGGTTGACAGGTGCCATTCTTCATCAAAATCAAAGCACTTTGTGGAAATGGTGTTATATATCGATCCAGAGAAGGCTATTTTGTATCTTCAACTGTTGAAGACAAGGTGAAATTCTACCTATACCTAGTAGGTCCTTACTGTGGTATTAATAGAAGTGAGATTAAGATACAAAATATATGCAAGCATGCTTTGATTTTATGTATGCATCCTGATCCGCAAGGGAGGGCAGACTCTAAGGGATCTCTCAGATTTATTAATGAGTTCATTAAGTCAGAATGGCGTGGTTCTGATGGACCCAACAAAACCTTTGAAAGATTGAATTAACACTGGTTCAGGCTTGCTATCTCCAGTCTCTCTTCATTGCCTCTCTTGTTGTCTGACATTATTCATAAACGTTGGAAAACCTGATATTGGGGAATCACCAGCTGGAAGAACATGCAACAGCGGGCTGGAAACCCCTGACTGTCTTTTCTAACTTGTCCATACGCAGGGCAGGCGTGGTCCATTTTGGTGCCACTGCTGTTTAGTGTTTACTATATCGTGGAGATAAATGTATTTCGGAATCTGTTGTGACCAGTGTTGTAAATACATACAAATTTATACCAAAAGAATGTGAACTTTTTATTCACATCAAACTGCCATTCATGGCTAACTTTGTATATGGTGAATTCTGCTGGATTTGCTTGTTACTTGCATACAATTGTTTGAGATGTTGAAAAGGAAAGTTCAGGCCCGAAAGGAAAATATACTGGAATATAATCACATTACATGTTACTCTTCTTGTCCACTTTCTTCTTGTACCAGTTAATCCATTGTCAAAAGAGGGGTTTTCAGTGGTATTGATTGGCGTCCAAAGGTTCTGATCAGTTAGTCTTTTCACTAATAAAAGTTATTTTGTAAATTGATATCCGAGTCAAAGAAAGAGGTCAATGTATTTGGATGTAATTTTTTGATGTTCTGCAATCCATTGTGCAATGCCTAATTAATGTTTTGAAAATTACATGTTTCCTTCTTAGGGATGCTTAAGAATGATCCATAGGATAATCCTGTAACAATTGAGATACATAACTTGTTGATTTCCGATGATTTTATGATTGATGGATACCACGATTCGTTTGGGGGAGAAGAAATGTTCTGTCACGCTTTAGCCTTATGCCTTTGTTGGCAGTTTCGTGGTTGGTACACCTATGTGGTCGGTGGCAGGGGTGACGATTTTCACCCATATTCCTTCTTGTTCGTGCATTATGGGTTTTAATGGACTGAATTTGGCCATATCAATGGAAATTAAAGCGTGCAGTTTTGCTGGACAGCAAAGTTTAAATGGACTGAATTTGACCATATCAGTGGAAACTAAAGGATGCGGTTTTCCTGGACAACAAAGTACTTTAGTAGTTCCAGTCCTCTTATGGATTACAGGACTCGCCCATGGAACTACTGACGAGCTTACCTAGCGTGATAGTCATGAGTTCAAACTGGGAGATGAGATTGGCGGATTGGATGTTTTAACATGGCCAGAAAGTTCTGTAATTAGAAGCAGAGGTTGATTAGCCGATTTCGTGGGATGCAGACCTAGACGTTCTGATAGTTTTTCCAGCACTTTAGAATTTGAGGCTAGTAATTTGTGTCTCAAAGGCCATCAGTCCCTCCAAGAGCATCCCTTCCGGGTTATCTACCATGGACTAAATGGAAGGGACCTTACTTTTTGAGATCCTATGGATAAGGGAATAAAAATTTGCTATTCCTTAATACTGTTTCGTTTATATCCTAACGAATGAATATTTGACACATGTCTTGAAGTGATAATTATTATTCGCATTGTTTTAGAGATTTTTTTTTTCATTTTTTACACACATTAAATATTTATTTGCGGATACATAAATGAGACAACATCATTAGGACAATAAATTCCTATTCGGGATAAGGAGAGGTCTTTAACCTTTTTGAGATCCTTTGCCAAAAAACTTTGGTAAAAAAAAAAAAAAAGGCTTCTTTACTTTTTTTTATTATTATATATATTTTTAAAACTTTTTTAATACATTATACAAAGTATATGAGAGTTACATAACCTAAAAAGATGTGGATGACTTTATATAAAAAATCTTAGGGATAAAATACTAAGATTTATTTAAAAAATCCTTAAAATGATAATATGACATATTGAAGGCTTCTTGATGCATGCTCGGCACAAATCTTGAATTTCTCGGACTTTAAGAATCAAATAGCGAATCTTGACTCGATGAAATATTCCGAATCAGATCTGAAACTTCACAAACCTTGGTATGATTAGATGGAATTGATCTTGACCATGTTGTTGAGTAATCCAAAGAAACTTGATATGAAGATCGCGACCCTGTTGGAAATACCGACCAAGAACCTTGGTATGATCAAAGAACTCAACAAGAAATCAAATTCTTTCTTTGGCAAAGCAAACCTGTCTAGATCTATTTTAGGTATTAGAGGTGTCTTTTCAACCCTTTCTAGAGAACTATATGCTATAGCCTTGTATTTAAGCATCATCACGGGTTGGTTTCGAATAGAAAACTAATATAATTCGTTTGTGTCAATTTTTGAACTACAAACTAGCTTAGAAAAGGTAGACTTTGAACAACCAAAAAATCCGTTCTAGCAGGTTAGGTTAAGTTAACACTCCAAAACTACCTAATTGGTAGGGCTATGTAAAAGAAGTGGTCGAATCATGAACCAAACTTGACCAGATCGAACCGAATAGAAATTTTGGTTCTTTTTTGAAAAGATTCGGTTTGCGTTTCGGTTCGGTGAAAAGCAAGTGGTTCGCGCTTCGTGGTTCCGTTTGAGACCCTGAACCGAACCGTATGGTTCAAACCGAACCAAACCGAACCATTTTATATATTAAAAAAATTAAACATATTATTTTTACATTAATTGTTTCATTAAAAAATTAATTGTTTTTAAAACTTATGACTTAGATATGTATCATTCATGAGAATAAAATTAGATTTATCATATTATATTTTAGATGTTATGTTGTCTACAATAAGATAGATTTTAGATTTTAGCCTTTAGTATTCTAACTCTGGAATATTTTTTTTCCCCTTCTTACTAATTAATCTACTTTTATTATTTAATTACTTATTTATTTATATAATTGATAATATGTTAATTAGAAGCATACAACGAATTAAATTTTATATCTTATATTATAGTATAGTATAATATACCACTATAGTTCAAGATAATTCAAAAAAATGAGACTAATCATAATTATAATTTTATAATGGATGAAATCATTTCCGTCCTATAAATTTTACATGTTTATTTAGTAAATGATTAATTTCAAATATTGTTGTTTATATTTGCATCAGTGATAACAAATATGTAATAGAAGTTTTTTGATAGAATATGTTTTTCATTTTATGAATAAAAATGGTTTGAACTGCAAATTAAATTATACCAAATCGTTTTTTTTTTATTCGAAAACATTATGACTCAAGAAGAAAATCAAACCAAACCGTACCATACACACCCCACAATTGATAGTTCATGACTTGCCAATTCAATTCAAGGATTGAACGAAGAACCAAAGGGTACAAACGGTTCCATGTTGCTACACTACAACTATGCTTGTATATAAATATATTCAAAACTTAAAAAATTCTTTCAACAAACAAGCTAAAGAAAATTATTCTTGTGCCCATGTTTATTACAAGTTAAAAAGTATGTTTTACAATTTTTTTTTAAATTTTGATGAAGTAAGATGATTTAATTTTTTTTAACCAGAATTGGATATAGGAATTGGCAATTCCCAAGAACTAAGAGCCGATCCAGCTCCCATAGGAGTGAACCGGTGGGTCTGGCTCTCAGGATCACAACCGGAAAGCTTGAACCTAAATGAATACGTCTACAGCTTTTATCAAATCGTACGGTCCATAATATTATTTCATTAACAATAGCTTCGATCGGGTGTTACTTCATTTACATCAAACTTGCAGTGATTGTTTAGCATATCGATAGACAGAAGCTGATATCTATTCAAAGAATTTTCATCTTAAGTTCTTGATATCCCACCCGGGCTTTGTGTCTCTCAAAGAGACCTGCCATTGCATCAACAAACTGTGCATGCACTTCATTTACCTGCATTATAAGAAAAATCAAAGTAAATGCATCCCAGCTCTCCGGTTTATATTGGTTGTAAACAACTGAAAAGAAACATGTTTTGACTTAGAAATTCATATTCTTCTATTAGTTGGCTTACCTCTTCGACTGTTGGGTTTGTGTTTTTCTTCAGCTCTATAGGTTTACCAACCACCACATGCATTGGATGCTGGAAAGGTAGCGGAGACCTGCAATAAGAAGACCCGAAAAGCTAATGGATGAGACAGACATAGTTTGACATATTCACAGCACATTTACAAAAACTTAGGTCAAGATTAGTTCCTGGTGCAGTCACACCAGGAAGATTGCCTCCCGGTTTTGCTCTTGATTTGTTCTTTTAAATGGATCTATCCTGAGAGTTTCTACAACTGCAATATGTAATAATTTAGTGGTTAAGGCTAGTTCTTAAGAGTTACTTGAACTACATAAGCAATGCATAAGCAGTGAATGGATCCAATATATGCTTAGAGGTTGCTGGTCCTTCCGATCATGGCTGAGAAACGGGGGAATAATTTACTTTAGAGATGGCTAGTTGCAAAGTTGAAGACAATATCTAGCGGTGAAGAGATTGAGGTCTCGGTACGTACCCAAGAATTCCCCAGAAGAAAATTGGGGTGAACTTGATAGCCCTAGAAAATTGCAGAAGTAGCTTGCAGTTTGGCTTCCACCACTTGTACACATTTGACTGTTAAAGGAAACAGATGATTTTTAGAATGCGTATACAGAATGGCGTTTGCATTATTGGCTAACAATGTGCACACGTAAGATTCATAAGCTATACTAATGCAGTGTGTTCAGATGAGAAATGGGAAATTATTGGGGAGGCAAAGAGAAGAGTCTCTACTTGACCAAAGCAGAAAACTGGAACTAGTGGCTTTCCCTTCTCCATTGCAATGCGCACAAACCCTTTCCTTGCTTTAAGGAATGCAATCTGTGAAGAAACACAGCTTCATCAGAAGTTCCACATATATGATCGAAGAAAGCAGGATAAATAAGGAAAATCGCAATGTGAAAACAGAACATGATAGTCTTCAATTTTCCTATGAACATGGACACAGCAATGTGTGAATAATTTCGCTGAGGGCACATTGTAGTAACAGTTGCCTGATTGAAACTTCAAACCCTGAAGATTATTATGCCACCACGAAATATTATAATACTAATGACTCTAACCAAGAAATTGCACAAACCAAAATAGAAAATTGTGCTCTCTGTCCACATTATACAATTTTAAGAGAATGCGGTGTTGAAACTGAAGAATGGAACTTCCCACCAGGATCATCAAAGAGATGGACATCGGACCTTCACTATGCTAGAATTTCCAACCACATTAACATGATTAGACAAACATTTATGTACAACAACAGTTTGAAGAGTTGGACCTCGGATCCATGCTCCATGTAACATATCTCTTGCACACCACCTGGTACAACGATGCAACTATAACCAGCTTCCAGAAGAGAAGTGAAGTTTTTCTTTGTTGCAGGTGTCAGACCAAGCCATGACCATATGTGTCTTATAAATGGTGCGTAGAAGACCTAGACATTAGTAAAATATCAAGTTACACAAGGTCGATTCCACAAAATACAAGAGGGAGAAAGTACTAGAAGACAAGTATTTACAGCACTACTGGCAAGGACTTTGATTTTGGGGAGAGGCATGAATCCTGTAAGATCTGCAAGGGCGACGACCCCAATTGGCAAAACCGAATGTGGCTCATAGCCAAAAACTGCAGGTAGACACATTTAGCCAAAAATCACATATAAAAACCAACCAACACTTGGAAATCTGCAGTCTGTTTCCACCAACTGAAACAGAAATGAGGTTGACATTATCACACTCCAGAAGAATTGAGGAAAAAAGAAAGAAAAAGGCATCGTCAAAATTGATATGTTTTTGCTGATTCTTTTCTTGTCTATCACTTTATGAGATCAACACTTATCAGAATACAAGCCTAGGACCTAAATGTCAAAACACAAAACCAAATGTAAAACGATGTACATCAGGAACAACTGACCATAAGCTTCATTTGGATTAAAGGCCTTGATGTCCTCCACAGATAATGTAACCGGAAAATAACGGCAAGCATGTTTACATATAAACCTGAAAAAACAGTGTCATTAAGAGAAGAACATGTCTTACTTACCCCCCAAGCATATTATCTTAAACCTAGCAGATCACTGTAACCAACTCATCAAATGAATCCATTTTCTTATCTTAGTGTATCAGAAAACTGCTCAGCAGTAGTTGGACAAAAAGGGAATCTTAGTGTGAAACTCTAGGAGATACGTAATTGACTGCATCAATATGACAGCATGAAAAATTTTAGGTCCATTATCAATTATCTTGAGCTCCAAACTTACTAGACCTAATGCAGTTTTTATATATTTTACCAGCGCATAATATACCCATGATACATATGCTAAATAAAAATACGATCTTAATAAATTACACTAGAGGGAAATAAATGAATGTTTTAAGTAGTTAATAAAAGAATTAATGTTATACCAAGTCGTGCAAATAGGGAATGAATATTTCTTAAGCAACTAAGAAAAAAGGGATCAACATTATTATTAGTATTACGAATAGCCCATGAGAGGTTTCATCTAAACGGGTCACGTCAGTGTATTTTATAATAATATAGTAATGATTTCTTCTCTTTACTTATTTTAACTACTTTTTTTTTTTTTACCGAAATTTTTTTTGAACTACTTAAATCACTGATCTTTGACGTGCATTTAACTCCAAATAATGTTTATCTCGCATTCCTAAAAAAAAAAATTATAACAATACTCAAAATTTCTAAGAAAATAATGGTTTAGCCAGCAGAATATCATTAAACATACAACACATACACATAAGTGACATAACATTACTTTAACAACACAAGTAACTGGTGGCAGAAAAAGAGAAGGAAAAAGCCTCGACAAAAGTAAAAGCACCTGGCCAGCTTTCTCCCAGGTTTGCTCTGGACATCTATAGGAATGACCACCAAAACTACAAGAAAACCAAATACCCTTGCAAGGGAAAAAACAAAGACAACATAAAAATTACCACTAATGGAAAGAAAGCTCACCAACAAAGTATGTACAAAATAACATGGACTAGAGAGAAAGAGAACCAACAGGAAAGATATGGAGAGAGGAAGAAAGAAAAGGGAGAAGAGAACCAATAGGGCATCAAAATGAACACCACCAAGCCATATCAACACAGCCACCAAGGTAAGCAACCTAGTACTACTACTACTACTACTACTATTTTCACCATCATTTGATGGTACAAGCTCTTCTCTCCCATTAAACACTTTGAAGTCGTTGACACCATCCTGAGAAATCTCACCCATTACTGGAAAATATTAATCAGAGCCCACTTGGGTCAGTGATGATAAGTTGGAATTGTATATTTTTATTGTAGTGGTAATGGACTAATCAGATTGTAGAATATATGCATTAAGGACAGAGTGCTGAAAGTTGCGTTTGGACTGCGCGAATGGTATAAAAGTGTCGTGTCTGGTTATAGGTTGCATCGAGATACATCCTCGGTCTTTCCAGATGCTGTTCGTTGTGTCCCCCCTTTCTTGACTGGTGAAAGATGCCTTCACTGTTTCAGCGGGGGCCGGATTATTTTCATTTTGGTTGAACCAAAACGTATTAGTTGGAGAATTAGTATAATACGGAGCAAAGGCCGTTAAAGTGGGCCAGTTCCGAGTACTAACCATAAAAAGAAGACAAAAAAAAGAGAGAAAAAGACCCAGGCCATCTAAATTCTTAATCCACGTATGGGCAGGTTCCCGCACCGGCGAGTCCTGGCTCCCTTTCTTGTAGACGTGTCTCTGGTCCGGTTGGTAGACGGGTTTAAGCTAGGATGGACCATACCGAGTGGGGCAGCTCCTGGACCTTTTTCTTTTTCTTTTTCTTTTTTCTCCCTTCCCTTCCCTTCCCAATCCAAATTAGAAAAAATTTCCAAGAAAAGGACACAAAATTAGTGCACCGTGATGACCAAAGTATATCTATTTATCAATGGATAATAAATTGTAGTCTTTAATATAACAGATGTAGTTAATAATCCTGTAGTCCAGTAAGTATTTTTTCTAATATCTCAAGTAAGATATGTTACTTATTGTTGGTCTATTTTGGTAATTGGGCTTTTGCTTTTAGTGTTATGGATTGACTTCTTAGATTAGTGAAATAGTTAAAAGAAGTATGATACAATGAAATCCTTCTACTCTAAGCCATTCTTGAATGTTTTTGAGCATAAAATAAGTCCCTCATTAGTTTCTTTTATTTTAAATAACCTTTTATAAGTTTATTTATAAGGAATAGGTGTGTTTGGGCCATCCAAAATAAAGCCATGAGGCTCTATAAAAGGATTAGAGAGGTTTTTGAGGATGGATCTTGAAATTCATAAACGGAAGCCTCATCTCATTATTTGAGACACTCAAGGTATTGTTAAACTTAAGAAAACAAAATGTTGTCAGTCTACTAAAATTATTCTAAGAAAGAATGAGTGATGAATCATCATAAACATTTGGGAGTGATATATTAGATGCAAGCATTTGAAATTAAGCTTGCCTATTCTTCCTCTCATTATCTTTTTAATCACATCTTTTTATGTTATCAAATCTAGACTTCTTATGTTCATCTGATATACATCTTGCATGTGTTAACCAACTTCACTAAACTCCCATACACTAGTTTTGAATATCTCATAAGTGCTAAGAATAATGTATACTTAGATTATGACATCACAAACTACTTGGAACTCATAAATTTGGAAAAAAAAAAAAACATATTTGATCATCTAAGGTTTTGATGCTATCAAACTTAATTGGATCATGTTCCCTCCTAATATTGAAATAAAATCATTGAAGAATTCATTTTTTAAGTTAAAGAAAAAGAGGCTTTTCTACTCTTTTTCCAATTTGGTCAAATGGTTCATATAAGTTTATACTTTTAGTCCATATAAGTTTGTAGAAGGTCATTTCGGTAATTGGACTTCAAAACATTGCCAAGAACCGGTCTTTTGAGCTAGTGGCAAGGTCTAGAAGATGGGTTTCATAAAGGATGTTGTAGGGAGATTTGGTTTGATAGGCTCGGAGTAGAGATCACTAGATTGGCTTATTCCGCTCTCACTTATTCAGTTTTATCGTATGCAAAAAGTAGACTACAAAAATTTCTTTCTAGCCTTATTCGGGCTTTGTTTGACTAAAATAGGATTATATGAAATAAAATATGCCTTAGGCTCATTTTATATTAGAAATGGCTATTTTAAAAAAAGATAATGACTTCTCTTTATATTATAAAAGTCCTAAAGCCCATTTCCAAGCTTAACCTAGTCTACTACTATAGAAAAAGAAGGCTTTAATAGCAACCATCGAATCATTGTAAATTATCTAACGATGATCACCCATGCTCAATCTCATCCTCGTCAATATATGTCATCTAATAGCTGACATCAAACTCTAAAGTCTATAAATAAGAGGCTTCTCTTCTTATGGACAATCACTTTACCTATTACTAACATTGAGAGCAATGTAGAAACTTTTTTGGAATATCTTTAGGAAAGATCAAAACATTTACTTTGTAAAGAATGAATTAAGAATGATCGAATCTATTTGATTCGATCTTCTGTCACACCACATGCTTGATAAATCGGGTTTGTCTATATCTCCTCCACACCTCTCTTTATGACATCTTACATGCATCATCAGTTCAAGACTCCTTTCAAGTTGATTGACATTCCTATCGCACGTGATTGACAAACAATAATCCCACCATACAAAGTTTCTGCTTCCTTTTCTTTGACTTAAAGATTTGCTAGGTGATCTTCTAAAATTGATCTTGTAACAATGAATCTCTTCTTTCTACAATAACGTATGCTTATCTCAGATGTCCATCCATCCCTTTCTAGTTTGGAAAGGAATTCGATGTTTGGATGTGCTACTACCATTGCGACCAAAGAATTTGTTTTTCTTCATGCTACTCGATTTTAAGTGGATGTTAAGTCGTTATCATGTCTAGAGAAGCTTTTTAATTTCCATAATTGTGACGATGCACTATAGTTGAAGTTAGCGATTATAGAATTTAAGGGATATGCATCCTTTTGGTGGAAAAATGTGTAGCAAGTTAGTGTAGGAATAGAGAGAGATGTTACCACCTAGTTAGAGATGAAAGAACTATTATAGAGGCATTTCGTCGAAAAGTGTTATAGTCAGAAGTTGTTGATGAGGCTGCATTTTTTGCACTAGGGATTGATGAACATGCAATAGCTTCGGGAATTGAGATATTGACTATGCATAGTTAGGTTATAGACTCCAGAGCAAGGTATTGTTTGGTTCATTGCAGGTTTACAAAATGAGATTGCCAATGTAGTAAGCTATAAATAATTGACACATTAGAGGAGGCTATTCAAATAGTTGAGAAAATTGAATTGCAACAAACAAGAGATTCAAATAAATCTTTAGATACCTTTTCTAAATATGATAATAGTAAAAAGAGTTATTGATTTGATAATAAGGAAGGTAATAGGAATGGTAATGGATCAAAAAGTGGTGAAAAAGAGGGAAAAAGGAGAGTTAAAGGGTTAAGAAGTGTAGTGTAGAGAATGGAAATTTTGATTTGAAAGCCACTGATTTAAGATTTGTATGAAAAAGAAGTAGAGATATTAAGTCTTTCAAATTCCTAGGTTATGGACTATGGCTGCACAACGTTTAAACCATCATGTGATGGAATCGTAGTGATATATGAGTGGATAAATCCTATGGAAGTAATGAGAGTGGGGATGGGGGTGAGTCAGTTAGGATATTATAGGAATGGGATTACTTATAATGAGGCAGTAGGAGGAATCTTAATGTGACACTTATATTTAACTAAGAGTAGTGTGACAATATCTTTTGCATTAAATTCTTAGTCTAAAGGTAGTATGTGTGGGTATAATTGATGTAAAGTTGTATTATTGTAGCAGTATCAACACTTGTTGATAATCTAAAGTGCCAATTACACCCATCTTCAATGCTATCATTTGCATGGGTGAATGACAAGGACTCATTTCATGTAATAATATAGGTATTTGTACCTCTTGCTCTTCATTGTAAATATTTTCATGAAGAATTGTGTGATGTGATGCTGATGAGTGCTTCACATATCTTATTGAGCCATCTAAGATTATTTGATTGAAATGTAAAATATGATAGGCAGAATAACACTTACTCGGTTTTGATGAATGGGAAGAAAGTAAAACTTACTTCCTATAGGCAAATGAGAAATCCCAAGAAAGAATATCTATTATTAACTCAGGAGCATTTGAGTTGGAAATTGCAGTAGGCATTAGTTATATTGCTTCATGTCAGAAAGGTTTTTGGTGTAGAAAGTGGATCTTATATTCCAGATGTTGTGTAAAGTTATTGATACAATTTTCCAAGTTTCCTAAAAGATTACCTTCTTTGAGAGGAATAGAAATCCATATTGATTTGATGTCCAGGACTACACTACCTAATAAACTTGTTATAGGATGAACCTTTGATGAAGATAATGAATCGAAGGGTAAGGTTAATGAGTTGTTTGAGAAGGGGGTTGTATGTGAGGGTATGAGCCCATGTTTTGCTTTAAGTTGTTGGTGCTCAAGAAGGATGGTAGTTGGCGGATGTGTTTGACAACCATGCTATCGATCGTATTCATATGAAAAATATATATATATATATATATATCCTATTCCTCATCTTGACAATATGCTTGATGAATTGCATGGGGCCCATTTGTTCCCTAAAATAAATCTGAAAAGTGAGTATCATCAAATTAAAGTGACGGCTGGTAATGAGTGGAAGATGACTTTTAAAATAAAAAATGATTGGATAATTATGCCTTTTGGCTTGTCCAACACTCCTAATATGTTCATGCACTTGATGAACTATGTGTTGAGAAAGCTTTTAGGCAAGTTTATAGTGGTTTATTTTGATGTCATCTTAGTGTAGTTAACTTAAAGAGTCATATTACTTACCTGAAGTCTATATTTATGGTGCTAAGGAAGGAGAAACTTTACGCTAAAAAAAAGAAGTGTATTTATGGAGGTGTAGTGTTTGTAGAGGGTATTTGTGTTAATGATGAGAAGACTAAAGCCATCACTAAATGACCTATTCCTAGTAATGTTTCTGAGGTTAGTAGCTTTCACAGACTTTCTTCTTTTTATGGGAGATTCTTCAAGGATTTCAATATTATTGTAGCTCCTCTTATAGAGTTTACGAAGAAAGTGGTTCTATTTTAGTGGTACAAAACAACTTAGCGTAGTTTTGATCTTATCAAGCAAAAGCTAACAATAATATCGCTATCAGTATTTCCTAATTTCAATAAAGTATTTGAACTAGAGTGTGATGCTTCAAATGTTGGAGTTAGTGCAATACTTATGTAGGGGAATCATCTTATTACTTAATTTAGCAAGAAGCTTCATGGTACAACTTGAATCATCTCATCTATGATAAGGTGTTACATTTATTTGATTTAGGGCTTACGATATGGTAATATTACCTTTTACCTAAAGAGTTTGTTATTTTCATCGATCATAGTCTCTAAAGTATCTTAGAGGCTAGAGCAAGTTATCTAAAAAAGATGCATGTTGGATAGAATTTTTGAAGTCTTTTGCCTATACTATTAAATATAAATGGGCAATTATAATGTGGTAGATGATGCATAATCTTAAAGGCATGTCTTGCTAAATTTTATATAGGCTAAGTTGTTAGGGTTTGAGCATATTGGAGCTCCGTATGTGATTGAAAGACTATGTCGATTATGGTTGCTTATAGCAATGGAAAAGCTATGAAGGGTTATCATGTGATTGATTGTTATCTATTTAGGCCGTAAGGGTTTTACATAGGAGATGCTAGTGTGAGAGATTCATTCTGTTGATCTTTTAAGACACTTTGGTAATCATAGAACTTTAGAAGTATCGCAAGAGAACTTTTACTAGCCTAATATGGCTAGAGATGTCCACATGGTGATTGAAAGTTGTTCTGTTTGTAAGAAAGCTAAGAGTAGGAGTAAATCACAAGGTTGTACATATTGCTTCCTATTACTATTTCCCACCATGTCATGGACATATTTGAGCATGGCTTTTGTTCCAAGACTTCTTAAAACTTAAAAAGGGCATGATTCTATTTTTGTGGTAAATGATAAGTTCAATAAGATGGCATACTTTATTTCTTGCTGATGATGTTGGTATATTGCAAATTTATTCATGTAGGAGGTGGTTAAGCTTCATGGTACTCTATGGTCCATTGTTTTTTACTATGAAGTCAAATTGTCGAGTTATTTCTAAAAGACTTCAATGAAGAAGATTGGGAACGAAGCTATTATTAGCACTACTTGCCATCCATAAACTCGTGGTTAGACCAAAGTGGTGAACATGACTTAGGGTAAATTTATGAGAGTGACTATAGGAAACAGTTTCAGAGTGACTATAGGAAAGAGTTCAAGAGATAACTTACAATATTTGCCTATTGTAGAATTTGCTTACAATCATTCAGTACACATTTTTATTAGAAGGACACCTTTTAAGTTTGTCTATGTCTTTAATCTAAATACACCATTGGATTTATTTCTTAAACCTTCTACAAGTGAAGACAATCAAAGTGGAGTGGAAAGAGCTAAATAGGTACAACAGTTACATTGGAAAATTTATGGTCATCTTAAAGTCAAATTGACAAGAACAAATGGAGAATGGATAATTGGATGTGACAAGTGTTGTTCTAGCCTGAAGATTTGATTTAGGTTTATTTAAGAAAAGAGTGATTTCCAACAAAGGGCTTTGAAATCAGCTCCTTAAGCTGATGGTCCTTTTAGGAGAATAGAGTGGGTCAACGATAATACTTATAAAGTTTATTTGCAAGGTGGTTATGATGGCTTGTTTGCTACCTTCGATGTGCTAATTTGTCTCCTTTGTGCTAGGTAAGTTTGGCTTAAATTTGAAGGAAAATCTTAAAGAGCCTTAGGGAGATGATAGGGATCAAGAATCAGTTGGTCTCATTAGTCAAGTTAAAGTTAAAGGATTGTAGAATTTAGTTTAGTGTATTCTATTCGAGCAGCCCAAGAGGAGGAATATAAATTCTTCTCTCATTATTTTGTTTATTTCATAGGAATGTATCATTCAATTTGTGCTCGAGACTAGAGGTATGCATGGATTAATTTAACCATTAAGTTTGGTTTGGATTACGATTAAATCAAAATTCTATTAAATTTTTTTTTTCTGTTCTATTTATTTTAACATTTGTGTGTATATTCAAATATTTAAATTACTTTACAAAGTTTATATTACAAATCACAACAAAATATTTATAAATCCATCATACCCATGAATCATAATCCTCTATAAAATCATTAAGTCTCAATTAGTTATCTACCAATAAAATACATTCATTAATTAATACATAGCAAGTCATAATCTATAATTTTCTACAAAACATCAATCAATCATCTATTAGCAAACTTGGCTAAAATAATAAATCATTCACTAACAAAAGTCATCCATGAATAAAGTGATCCATCAACAAAATACATTGAACAATTAATACATAATAATTATAACTAATAAACAAACTTCATACTTCACACAGTTAAAACTATTAAAAAAATAATATTACATCACCAACAAAAGATATATATCATGAACCATTTAAAATAAAAAATTATTAACCAATATTCATCAAATAATAAATATCATAATGAAACCATAAAATATATACGACCTTTAATCAATCATTATAAAAAAAAATTATAGCTACAAATAAATGTTTTTTCAAAACAGTTTGGTTTAGTTTTTCATATTGGTTTGTTTACGCCTTCAAACTAATCATAAATTTACGAATCGGTTCAAATTGTGAATTTTTCAAATTAAGTTGTTTGAAAAAATCATATTTTTAAATTGGTTATGAATTGGTTTAGTTCAGTAGGTTTTTTTGCCCATCCTACAGCTAAGAAGTTGGAAAAGATTAAAACCAAGCATCAGTTAAATGATCCTTTAATTGAAGAGAATTAGTGTTATTTTTCATTTTCTAGGAGAAATATGGTCTCTAGTTGCCCGTGTTTCGACTAGTGTTCTTTTGTCATGAGAAGCACACCTAAGAATACATTCATAATCTTACCTGTGTTCTTCATAAATTGCATTTTTATTTACATTTTATGAAAATGTTACTAGGTTAAGTTATTTTATGACTCTTATACCCTTATGGTTGTTAGATGACTTGTATTTAAGAATTGTAAACCTTATTTTCATTAGTTTATGTTCAATATTTGTTGAGAGTTTCTCTTTTTTTCCCACTTTTTCTTAATCTTATTATAAATTGACCTAATTCATTGTTTCTTCTTATCGTGTGTCATATTCGTAAGATACTACTAATTCAATCTCTTTCTTGGTGCATAATACCAAGAGGAGGATTGTCCATATCCTTTTATTTTCTTTGGCTATTTAAAACTAAACACACTTACATATTTGTGAGAGATTTGTGGGGTGATCCTTGAGAATTCTATTGGTGTCATTTGTCTTCATCATTTGTGAGCTAAATATATATTATAGAGGTAATGATGTGTAACATGTTCTTTTTAATACAATCATTGCTCTTCTTTGGAAACTATTATATCTTGTTAATACACACTTACCCTTGCAAAGTTCAACACATTGTAAACTTTTGGAACAATCGGCTCCGATGCTAATCTAAGGATTAGCATGGAACTTTTCAATATAGTTGGTAGTTTTTTTTTATATGTGTGTAATTTTGAACACTTACATCATGTTTGGTATGCAAGAATAGATTCAGAATGGAATTACAATTATGGGCTCCATTCCCTTTCCCACGTTTGGATGCATCTTTAGAAGCTGGAATCGCAATTCCTTGGAGTCGATAATTCCAGCTTTGGAAGGGAATTCGATTTCGGTTTTGAGAACGCAGAATCGCGATTCTATTCCAGCTTTATTAATTGTATGTAATATAATTACTTTTTTATCCCATTACATATTCATAACTTGCATTTATTATTAGGGATATTTCCAACATATACATCCCATAGCCATTCCATTCCATGTACACTTCCAAACATATGAAAAGATTTGTAATTCCGAAACCCATTCCATTCCATTCTAAACCATTTCATTCCAAATCATTCCGTGTACCAAATGTGACATTAATCCAACTTAATGGCTACACTTACATGCAAGGTGAAAATTAGTGAAATGCAGAAATTATTCATGATTTGTATAGGGAACTTGGGCTTGTTTAGACGTTCACATTGCCATCCAAATAGCCCTTGAAATGCAAGTGAGAATTGAAGATTCATGCCCCCCTTTCGGATGCCTCTTTTCTACTATCCGGATAACAATGGAGGCTACATGAGATTAAAATCAAAGTTTGCCTCGTCAGAATGGTCCTTTATGGACGGATTACACTACTAGGATGCCTCTACACTCCTTTGTGAAGTGGAAGCATCACTAGGCTCACCCGGACAACCCCTTAACCATTTTGATGGCCCTTAAAACTTCCAAGGCTAAAAGTTGAACTTGTCAGTCCCATCCACATGGTCTCTTTAACCGGTTGAATGGTGAATCTACTAAATGGCAGGGTTATAAAATGAACTTGAGATTTTATGTATCTTTTACCTATTTTTCTAATTTACTTTATATAGATTCGTATAATAAATTATTTTTAGTTAAATTGTTTTTGCATTTCTAACTATTCTTTTGATTCCTAGAGTGCCTGGAAACACACAGTCCATCATGAAGTGTTTGAAGTGCAGATTTGAAGATAAAAACCATTTGTTGGGTCTATCCATTTCTTTGCTGAATTTTATTAATGGATTGCACTTTTTTTTTTTAGTGTTTTTCTTTTTAATCATGAGCCAAACTTGTTGTACTGAGATTGTGATTAGTTTGATGAACTTGTGATGATTAGTAACTTGCTTATACAGTGGATTAAAAAAATTGGTGTTTTGCTTAACTGATTCATTGTTTATGTGATTCTTTAATTTTTTTTACTAGCCAACAAGTTTTACTTGAATTAAAACCTAGGATTCTTAAGAGAGATTTAAGGTTTGAATGTTATATATGTAGGATTCACCTAAATAATACAAAAACGTGTGTTTTTGATTGAATTATTAGAATTCACTCACTTAACAAGTTTGAAGTAGTAATTTGAGACATTGACAAATACTCAAATGTAAAGTTCAAGTATGGTAGTTATTTGTTAGAGTATATTCTAAATTTTTCCTATTTTTATATTTAATTCCTAAAATTAAAAAAATTAATTTACTACCTGTAAACTTTTTAACTCTAGTTAGTTAATTTTTAAAATAGACAAATTTGTATAGTTAATTACAAAATGAATAAAGTTTAGGTATTGAATTGATACTTAAATTCAGATAAGTAATTTAAAAAATGAGTAAAATTTAGATATCAAATATGAAATTTATTTATTAATTACTGTAGTTGAACTTCCCATAACGACAAACTTATTGCGGGTATCAATATCTTTTGGACTCTATAATTCATGTACCATGACAATTTAGATAAATTGCATGATGAATCCCTTTTTCTTGTAATCCTTGTCACTAAAAACTTGTTTGGTATATATTTCTCAAATTTGTATATTGTTTATTTAAAAAATATAAAAAAAAAAAACAAACACATAAATTTAACTGAAATCTATGTAAGAATATATAAATTTATGAGTCATTAAAGGCTTTTCTTGCAATAGTGGAGTTTGTATTAGATACAAATACTGCTTCATAACTAGTAGGGCTACAAACATGTTGAGATGCTTGTGTACAATTTGAGCTCGGCTCGGCTCGGCTTGAACTCGATTAGTAACCAAATTGAACTCGAGTTTAAAGTAAAGCTCATTTATCTAAACATATTAAGTATGAGCTTTGATTTAAACTTGTGGACAAGCTCGCTTAGGCTTGTGAACAAGTTCGCTAATAGGTTTGTTAGTAGATTTTTTAATTTTATATCTATGATATATTTGTATATGACTATATAAATAAAATAATAAAAACTAATTTCTATTTAATATTTATATATACATATACATTTATAGCAACACATATATTTTTAAGTTTGAATAAAATAGAAAAACAAGTTATCTAAATGGTTTGAAGTTGAACTTAAATTTCAAATTTCATAAAAGCTAAATATGCTTGATAGAAAACTCGATTGAAGCTTGAACTCGATAAATTTTAAATGAATCAAGCCCAAGATTTCCAAAAGCACGAATTGGCTTGACTTGTTTTTAGTCCTAATAACTAGATAAGTAACTCCATGTCATGTGCATGTGCAAAACATGATATAATAGTAATTGTGATACTCCGCTCATCCGTCCTCAACTCCAAACAAATTTCTCATTCAAGGATCGGATGATTTGTTTATCCGAAGAGGAGATTCCTTTCACTTTCAGCACAATTACATGTTTCAACAAAGCCAAAAGTCGCCTGCTGCCTTGGATAGTCGTTACCGTTAAACTACTGGAAACCTTTTGTCTGATATCCTGCCGACATCCTTAAGCAATTGATTGCTTTGTGTAAGGATTCAAATAGAACTAGTTTCCTTGAACAGCTGCTCTACTTTGTATCCTTGTTGTGTTGATATCTCTTGCGACGAGGGATTGATCGATCGATGAAAGCCCTAACCTTTCTCAAGTGCTCCCATATATATATATATATATATCTTGTGGTGGATTGATCAGGCTCGATTTCTTGATTTCTCCATGTGGTAAAGCAATCTTCTCATGTTGACTTTTGGTCAATGAAGCGGTTACGTAGTCATATAAGTAGCAATTCTAAAGCTCATAGATCCATTAAGTGGGTATTGATGGGCATGCAAAAAATTGTGAACACAATTTTTTTTTAAAAATTTTGAAAATGAACGGAATTAATTTAATTACAATCTTTATTTGCTTCATGTACCAATAAATAAAATATTTAGTTTTATTTGGTAACTGTCGAAAAAAATATGATTTAGGGTTTTTCTTTTATCTCTTATTGTCCCCTTGAGTTTTGAATCACAATTGAAGCTTAGATATAAAAGGTTTGATGAATGCTTGAATTAGCCAACTTCTTTATGGAGTTTGGTGGTGTTTTTTTTTTTTTTTTTTTTTTTTTTTCTATTGATTGAGTTTTTAGATGTTCTTATGATTCTAGAGCTCTAAAGCTTATTCTTAAACAGTTCCTGATTTCTAAATAGTCTATAAGGATTTGGAGGACTCTAATCTCTGCTAATAAATTACTTCAATCCTCATTTAGACGAAAGTGAACTATCCTTTAATGCCATTAATTCAAATTCTTTTTGATAAATTAATTTAAATAAGTGACTAATATGTTCATAATTTCCACTGACATTTAGCAATCAATCTTTGGATATTGCTAAAAATAATGACGAGGTTACTGGAGACCATCTATAAACAAATTTGAATTGTCTATGTCAACATATGTTTTTTGGATAGGGCTGATATAACAAACAGGCAAACATGATGAGTGAAAACATAAAGCTATATTGCAAATATTCACTGTACATATGTTTATTCTTCCTATCTTTGGCGAATTAAACTTTATACCCTTTAATTTATAAAAAAATGCTTTTAAACCCTTTATCGTCATTTTATCCTTGATAAAAACAATAAAAAATATTGACAAAATTGAAAATATACATTTTTCTTAATTTTGTTACTTTTTTTCATTTTTCATTATTTTATTGAAAGAAAAAATAGTAAAATATGATTAAAAAGCATATTGCTTAAAAAATTAAGCATCCAAATACTAGATTTTAACAATGGAGATACTCTAAGCACGAAGCAAATATATGTACTTGCAGTTAATCTGAAACATATATATCCTATGCTTTGTTTTATATTGAATGTTTTTTGGGTTTGCTCATCCTATTAGGTGAAATACCTATGTATTGTTTTAACAAATAATAATAATAATAATAAAATATACAAGTAAAACTAAATTAATTACCAACATCCTACACCTATATCGCACATATAAAATTAGATATCAAAATTTACATACGAATCGCGCTTAAAAATCGCGATTTAATATTTTAATAATGTACTTATATCGCTTTTGATAAATAAGATGCATTATTTTTTCAGGTAAATCGCGCTTCAAAGTCATGATGTACAAATGATACAATTCACAAACTCCGTCCCTCTCTTCGACCCATCACATCTCTCTTTTTGTTTTATCTCTCTCTCCCTTTTGACTCCATTCTGACTCATCTCTCCACTCTCTTCTTTTTTTTTCTTTTTCTCTTTACTCTCCTTCTCTCCTTTCTCCTCTCCCCTCTCTCCTCTTTTTACTTTTTGTCTTTTATATTGGTTTTGCTTTTCTACTTTTCCATTCATGTTGTTCTAGTTTCATATTTTATATTTACATGATTGTTGCGATTACTAAACATGATATCCTTATGAATATATATATATATATATTTGCATTATTTAACCGCGAAATACACATATGATGTATATTTTTTTATATATCCTATTTCTTTAGTCGTGATTTTGCAACTGTATATTAGTCATTATTTTCAATTTGACTTTAAATAAGTAATTAATTTTCATTCGGGTCCTAATATCTCATCTTGTGTGTTATATCTATAATCTGCTTACATATTAATGATGTGATTGGAAACTTTCTTAATAGTGGAAATTAACAGAAATGGCAGAAAGAAAAGAGTAGAAATGGAAATAGGTGGAATGTTTGTTTTATATTTATTAATTTATGAAATAAATGGAACAAAAAGAAGATGAATGAAGTTAGTAATCTAACAACATTATCCCTTATATATGATTTTTATTATTCACTTACCAAGGATAGAATGGGAATTTCATCATATCGTTCACATTTTTTAGTACTTTTTACTCGGTTAAGTAGAGAAAAATGAGGGAGGCCAAAGTGGAAATAATTCATCCAATTTCCAGCGTATTCCTTTGTTTTCCACCGTACTAAACATAAGTTTTTTGTAGCTTTTCGTCCACTTTCGCAGACTTCCGCTAATTTTTGCACTGCCCAACACAACATAAGTTAAGTTTTTTATTCAAAATGTAATTTTAAATGGAAATCATAGTTTTTCATCCATTGATGTGGAAAATGCTCTAATTTTCATTTTTACATGAGCTTGAAAGTTGATTGCAAGAGGTTGCTTAAATATGAGCAATGGCTCATTAGAAACAGTTTATAGATTACGAAATCCTTACCACATGGAGTTTTAAAGTCTAAGGGTTACAAGTAATGGCTCTTTAGATTACGAAATCCTCATCACATGGAGTTTGAAAGTTGAAGGGTATCACGAATGATACATGAATTTCGATAAAATATTCAATTAGGTATTTGAGGTTTATCAATTTATTTCTTTCAGCTATTAAATTAATTAATTTCGAAGTTTAAGTATCTAATTATATATTTTGTCAAATTTCAAGTTCATTCACAATATTTATCTGAAGTTAAAAACAATCACTAAGTAGAAGTAGGCAAAAAAATTGATAAAACCGAAACTACAAAACCAATCCAAAAAATATGTTTAAGTAGTCCATCAATTTCAATTTAGGATCATAGTTTTTTTTTTTCCAATTTTTTATTTCGATTTCGGTTTGTAGCCATGAAAAATCGACGATTAACTGTTAACTAGTTTGATATATATAAATATATATATAATATATAATTAGTTTTAAATATATATATATAAATAGATAAAGTTTTGAAGCGCTAAAATCTATCTCCCGTCACTTTTCTCCCTCTTTAGTCTTTCCCATATGATCTTCTATATTTATATGTTAGTTCTAAAACATTTTACATTTATATAAGTATATATATCTAAGTCATTCATGTTCCATTTGTTCATTTTGCTTACCTTTTGTGTTCTTGTGAATGGTTGCTCAGTGTTCAAACCTTGATGTTTCAATTATTATGTTGCTATTGTGTTGTAATTTGAAAAAAAAGGAGAAAACTATAAAATTTTAATTTATGTAATTGTGTATCAGGGTTATGTTCCTAATTTGTTGTTGGTTTTATAGTTATTTTAATTGTTGATTTGCAATTTTTTAATATAATTATGAAACAAAAGGGTTAACTGCAACTTTTGAAAATAGGGTTAACTGCAACTTTTGGTTAAACATTATATTAAATGGTTAAAAATCAAAAGTAAAAAATATTAATAAAAACATGGTTAATCGTTAAGGCAGTTAACCTTTAATAATGGACTGATTTATATTTAAGATTAAAAACAAAATTGATTATTTTGGTTCAGTTCAAAAAATGGGGTCATGAACTAATTAACCGAACCATGCCCACCTTTATCACTAAGTGAGTTGTATCTTCTTTGTATTAGTTAACCTTATATTAAGGTTGTTTCATATTTGTGTACATGTTATATTCATGAATAGTTATGGTAGCCGGTAAGGCTGTAAACGAATCGAGCTACTCGCGAGTTACTCAAGCTTGGCTCACTCTAGGATTAGCTCGAATCAAGCTCGATTATTAAACGAGCTGAGCTCAAGCCTAAGATAAAACTTATTTATCTAAAAGAGTCAAGATTGAGCTTCGATATAGGCTTACAGGATAACTCGTGAACAAACTATTTTAGACTTGTGAATAGGATCACAAATAGACTTGTTAACAAACTCATAAATAAGCTTATTGAGATATTTATAGATTTTATATGCATGATATATTATATATAACTATAAAATTAAAGCAATAAAAAATAATTTTTATTTAATATTTATAACGACACATATATTATTTTTAAGTTTGAAAAAAAACGAAAAATAGGCTATTTAAATGAGTTGAGCTTGAGCTTAATGTTTAAGCTAGATAAAAGTTCGGCTTAACTTGAGTTCGTTTCATAAATGAGCCGAGCTCGAGCTTAAACTTAAATTTCAAGCTCGATAAAAAGCTCGGCTCAACTCGACTCGAATCATTCGCAACCTTAGTAGCCAGATGAAAAGGGGGGAGCATTACCAACATTACTAAAAAGTGTAAACATCAAATTTGGTATCTGAACTTTGCACAAAAATTCAATTAAGTACCTAAACTTAAAAATGGTCAATTTGATAAATTAAACTTTTTATTGTTATTTTTACTACCTCTTTAGTAAAATTTACTTTGTTTGCAGATGTAGAAAAGACAAGGTATTATTGAATTTTTATTAATGCTACTTACGCCATTTCGCACTAATAAGCTACTTTTTTCACATTGAGAAATAGAGCAAATGATGTTAGTGAGAAAACTCTATGGTCCCACCATTAGTTTTAACGAGATTAATCATGTCACTATCCAATAGCCACACCTTACCTAACTATGATCAAATCCCTAAAATAGTTAATATTTCATTTACTATATTTATTTTGATTGTTAGATAATTGACGAGATGATCCCATCAATGGGACTATAGAAGCTCTCGTATTAGTGAGATAGTAAAAATAGATACAAAACTTTTAATTAGGTATTAAATTGACCACCTCAAAGTTTATGTACCAAATTGAATTTTTGTACAAAATTTGAGGTGCCAAATTTAACACCTCTTCTTACCAAATATGCTAGGCTAATAGCACCTTTATGTAAAGAGAAAAAGGTACTATATCAAAACTTCAAGAGGAAAAATAAATGAATAAAAAAAGAAAGAATGAAAAAAAAAAAGATTACAAATGCACCAAGATATATTTTGTTTTTCACAGAAATTCAAGTTTTAAGAATTATAATTAACTACTAGGCACATTTGTAGTCGATATCAATCAATAAGTAAATACCTTACTAGTCTTATGACATCTAATTGCATCACTTGTAATCACTACCTAGGCCCATTTCTAACTAAATTCATCCATAAACCATATAAGTATTTAAAAAATAAAATAATTCAAGGTCATCTTAAAACTTATCACCACCAAAATAACAAGAATATAATAGCAAATTGATGAAAGAGTCATAAAACAAGAATCCAACATATTTTAATTTGACTAAAAAGGCGGCTGTCATTAGGCTTTTGATTGCAACTAATGACCTACACTAGAATCATTGTCATAGCTTATTATTTTAGGTACCTTCCTAGGATGGGATCAAAGTCTAACCAATAAGGACAATGGAGATCTCATTATTTTTATCGTTCTCAGCAACCGAATGTTCTTTTATTCGTTGAAATTTAAGGTATGAAATCTAAATTAGATTTTGGTGAAAATTTTTCTACTTTTAGTTTGGTAACTAGCCATCTATATTATATGAACATGAAGGGAAGAACCAAGAAATTATTGTAGTGATTGGATCGATACAGGCAAAAGATGGATGAAAGGGATGAAAAATGGTTGTTTAGCTAATTTCAAAAGGTCTAAAAATGGGATGCAAGTGATAGAACTGAATAGAAAAAAGGGTCTCAATTTTTTCTCTCTAAAATCGGAGGGAGACCGATGAAAACCAATGGCAAACACAAAATTTTACAAAATTACCCTTAACCAAGCTTAAATCATTTTTCAACTTTTACGCATTTTAGTCAAATAGCCATTTTGTCTCAACCCATATTCTTCCAATGCTACTCTTGTACCCATATATAAACAAATACATATATTTGTATTGATTTCCTTTCTTCTCAATTTCTATCCATAATTTACGTTCCTTTTCTACTTTATATAGATCTACTAAACATAGAGCATATATAGGGCTTAGATGGGGCCCAATTATTAAGGCTTATAGCTGCAGTGTAATGATTAGAAATAGCAACCACCAAGGCTATTACAATTTCATAAACCAAGGTTGGTTATAATTTCGTTTTGATGAGAAAATGCATTACACAAATACTCCATTACTTAGTTAAGCTACATTTAATAAAAAAACTTGTTTTTGATAAATTTAAGCTCTATGTGCATATATATGCTTGTGTTTGTATGTATGTTTGTCACGCCCCAAAGAGTACCCTAAACGTAACAGTCCGCCGCATGCTAAATGAGACTTAAGAATTACCACCACAGTTATTCAAAAGCCTTATGTTAGTATGCAAGGCATTCCCTTATGATAATAGAATACATGAACAATTGGAGATTGATAGTTCAATTTAATAGGACAAGCATAAAAATATAAACTACAGATATTTCAGGATCAGTTACAAAGCATTAAGGGGCATTCCCCTGCTACACAAGAGTCTAGGTATTGTCTTTTAGGAAAAACCCAATCGTTTAAGGTTTACTACTAAAGACTATACAAAACTAATCATAAACTTCTAAGGAAATAACTCCTAGTTTCACATTACCTAATTTGGCCATGTCCGGGGATGCAGCCATATGTACAGAAACTGCATTAGAAAGAAACCATAGGGATATAAACTACGCTAGTTTAGTGAGTTTTACTTCCAAAATTAAATACTCAACAAGCAATATATATCAGGCAAGTTATATTAACAACCATATGAATGCACAAGCACGTGGGCATACAATACATAAGACTTTCCGGGAGTCTTATGTTGAATGGGTTTACGTTCTCCATTCGAGGTTAGGTGTTTTAGGCCCATACGACCATAGATTTCAATTTTTCTCATTTACATTGTGGTTAATTCAGGTGCCCACCCACCCACAAGTTGTAGTTGATACAAGTGCCTACACCACTACCATTTCAATTCTGGCCATTACGTCAACATTTGAGTTTACAGGCCCCTCGTTGCCCAGCTATTATACTTTCTTCCCATAAAGGTATAATAACAAATGCAATGTGACTCAACATATGGTATGCATGGTCAATTTGATTATAAGATCATGGCATATTAATTAACGATTTATAGGCGATCATAGATAATGCAAACACTCCAAGTCTACACTAAATCATACAAGGATTTACAACATACCTATTTCGATATTCTTAGCATTGATTCAATCAATTAGGATATACATGCACAATCCATTTTATCTTACCCTAAATCTAATGCCACTATCATTACAAGCACATTCATAAGCATATAATTTAAAGATAGTGAACTTACCCGGCCATGGTCTTCAGTCTCTAATGGTAGTGATCCAGAAACATAATTTCCCCCGATTCCAAAATCACCTAAACGAAAGATATACCCAAATGAGTATTTCATACCATAACTAATTCCAACTTTTCAAGTAAAACTCTTTGAGTTCGTAATTTCCGTGGTAGATGGAAACTCAAACTTAAAAATGACATAACTTAGCCATTTTAACTAGGAATTTCGCAAATAAGCCATCGATTTTTATCTACTTCGAAAGATCTATCTATTTATGATTTTATTCTTGAGTTTTGAAAACGTTTAAGTCTCAGAATGTTTGGACCAGATATGATTAGTAACTAGAATTTGCAATTCCGAAATTGTTTTTTGAAATTTGCATTGTTTATACCAAGTATATTATACATGCATGCATTATCTACATGTTATTATCATGGATGACATGATATGAGCTATCTATATGTATTTCCTTAATGACTTATGGTTAAAAAGAATTTTGTGAAAACTTTTACCTGGTAATAATGTCATGAACACTTGTTTGAGAAAATTAGCTTTATTCATTTGAAAATCATACAAATTTTTACTATGATAAAGCCTTGGTGACCTATATACCTAATACCTTCATTATCTTAATAAAATTCTTCATTTAAAGGTTGGAAAATAAATGTTTTAAGGTGAGTTTTGCCTAGTGATGAATTTTGCACAATTTTTGAAAAGGAAAATATTGTTTGATCTTAGTTGGAAAACTTTTCCTTTGTTTTAAGTTTCTACTTTGATAAAACACATTTATTCTTATAAGAAACAAGTCTTTATTATATATATTCCCTAAGGCTCCTATTTTTCTATTAAAATCCTCATTTTGATATTTGGAAATAGGTGTTTAAATAGGGATTATTTTTAGATCCGAATTTTGGAAAGTTGTTTTTGAGATTATTTCTTGTGAAAAACTCATCTAATCTTTCTAAAATTAAGTCCTAGTCAAATCCACTCTCTAAGGCTTTCATTTCTTTAGTAAAACCCTTGTTTTAAGGTTGGAAAATAGGTGTTTTCTTGGCACTTCACCTTAGTTACGAATTTCAAAGTTTTTGTTGGTGTTGAATCATAGATCTAACTTAACTTTTGTAATCATTTTCTTGTTTTGAAAATTTCTCTTAGTAAAACTAAGATCAACTTATAAAAATCACTCATTTATGATATCTATCACCTACGCCCTTCATCTTACTTGTAAAATATTCATTTTGAAGTTGGAAAATAAGTTTTCTAAATGTTCTTTCCCAAGATCCGAATTTTCAAAATCACTATTTGATAGAAATAAAATAGATCTTGAGTTTTGATCAACACCTTCATTAAGACTATAATGTAGCAAGTCTTTCATGCATGTAAAACAAGTAACTATGTCATTTTAACTACTCTAAACAATTAGATCTACTATACTACTCATGTTATGAATGTAAGTGCATCATGAACAATATGTAGGGGAAGAGTAATGAGGAAACATAAGCATAAAATCTTCATAAGAACAATATATAACAATATATAACAAAATATAGTATATCAACCTTAATAGTAAGATTACACATTGTGATGGAATGATTAATGTTTTGTATTTCCAATCCCTAACATAAGCTTATGGGATTTTTGTGGGAACACACATATATAATCTTGCCATTACATGTTTTTATTATAGGGGATCAGATCTATTGCCTATTTAGTGTTTGAAGAAGGAAACTTGAAGCTAAAAAAAGTGTGTGTGGTGTGCGCGCTTAAGGGAGGGGATCACGACAAAGGGGAGTAGAGGGGGAGAGAAAAAGAGACTTCCAAAAGTTGTTTTGTGAGAAATGTGAAAAAGTGAAAAAGTGAAAAAGTGAAAAGCGAAAGAGTATTATATAGGAAAATAAATTAGGGTTTTTTATGAATAATTTTTTTAAAAAAAATCGAACAATTTGGAGAGTGAATGAGGGAGGGGGGCCGATTCTAAGTGAGGGAGAGAGAGAGAGTTTTGATTTTGTTTTGTGTAATAAAATTCAATTTGAATAAGTAACTTTAAGTACTAAAATATATTGAAAATGTAAATTTGTAAGGAAGTGATGTAAATTTGTAAGAATAGGTTGTAAGGATATAAGAATAGGGTATGGGTGATTGTACTTGATGAATAGTATAAAAGAAATCAAAAAGTTGATTAGACAATTAAATTATCGATAGTAACGAAAATACAATAAAAATGTTATAACTGTAACTTCTATAACTTGAAAAATTATATAACTAATATATTTGGAAATATTATGAAATTACGGATCTAACTATGTTAATATCATATTTTTAATATCCCGAGCCCTGGGACATGCTTTTCAAGGTTTGTATCCGATCAAGCTTGAAATAGGTCGAAATCCATTCATCTGATATTGTTAAGCATCCTAATATTAATACGAGCCAATCTACACTTCCCACTCATTTTTCGACTTCTTGGTTTAAGAACACGGGATTGTCGGATCTAACCTGCTAGGGTTTCCTAAGGTTTTGTTAACTTAGGATTTCCAATTGACTTTCCGATTTAGGGTTTTATTTTGGAGCTAACTCGTTCCTATTGTTCCGGGGTTTCATTCGTGGATTTGCTAGACATAGAGTTTCTAGGTCTAACTGGTCCAAGGGTATTCTTTTAGGGTTTTGGTTTCCGGTTTTAAGTTTTCCAAAATCAAACTCAAGTTTGCTAAAAAAAATGAAGGTTTACAATGTTGTTCTCTACAGATTTATATGTATACATACTTAGTCGTGGGTTAAGTGAAGGGCTCGAAAAGTTCATACATTTGAGGCGTGACAAGCTCGAGTCTCAAGGTCGACGAGATCAAAGATGCATAGACTTGGTCACTAGTCACATTGAAGGCTCAGCAAGTGTAACACCAGGGTACAACAAGTTTGAATCTAAGGCTCAATAAGCATAAACTTAGTCGATGGCTAAATTAAGGCGCAACAAGTCTAGGGCATGACAGTTTAAAAAATAGTTATTGCAAACTTTCAAATTTGACCATTGGAGGTTCCTTTGGGGTTATAGTTGGTATAATAGTGCAAGCAAAGGAAAGAAGCCATGCTTGGGCAAGAAGACAGATATTGGGTTGTTAGCAAAATCTTCCACTCCTTCTATTACTTCTGAGAGAATATGCTATAGATGTTATGGGCCCTATGAGTTATCACAATGTAAATGGAACCCAAAGGCATGTTTTGTTTGTGGCAAAGAAGGATATAAAGCTTCTGAATGAAGAAATCTAATATTACAACCTATCTTCTATGCCTGCTGTAAACAGAGAGCACATCACATAGCAAATTATGTAATTGAAACTAAGGGTGATCGTTTAAATTTGGGAAATGCAAAACAACAGCTAGAGTATTTGCACTTTAACAGTGTGAGGAAATTCCTTCAGTTGATACATTAGCAAGTACTTTAATAATAGCAAAATATCATGCTTATACCTTGATAAATACAGGAGCTACACACGCATGTATATATGAGAAATTCTTGAATGATTGTGGTTTAAATTTTGAAGTGTTATTTGATAGAATCATGAATACCAATACCCCTTTGGGTGTCAAATCTAAGGAGCCTTGTGAATGTAGAAATGTTGATGTGTTGATAGGTAGTGTAATTATGCCAATTGACACTAGCCAAAAAAAGAAAAAAGTATGCCAATTGACATGTTATCTTTGCCTATGACTGATTTTGATGTAATTTTGGGTATGAACTGCTTGAATCTGTATAAACTTATTAAAGATTGTGATAAGGTAGAACTAAGCTTTAAAATTGAAAATAGGAAGTTTACCTATACATTGGAAAGATAAAGACCCTAGAGTATGTTTACAATAGAGTTATAAGAAAAAGCAATGGCAGCAACTATTGAGGTTGAAGGGTTTAATATCAATATGGTATCGGCAGTAAGAGAGTTTCCAAATGTGTTTCCTAAAGATTTACCAGGTTTACCACCGGATCAAGAGATAGAGTTTGGGATTGATGTAATTCCAGAGACAACTTCGATATCCAAGCCACTATATCGAATGGCTCCAATAGAATTAAAAGAGTTAAAGACTCAATTACAAGAATTACAAGATCTTGGTATCATTCAATCTAGTATATCTCCATGGGGTGCTCCAGTACTTTTTATTAAGAAGAAATATGAGAGTTTAAGAATGTGCATAGATTATTGGGAGTTGAATTAGGTAACAATCAAGAACAAGTATCTTCTACCCAGAATTAGTGATTTATTCGATTAATTAAGGGGTACAGCAGTGTTTTCGAAAATTGACTTGAGATCTAAAATATCATCAACTTAAGATAAAGTCACATGATACTTCTACAATGGCTTTTCGCACCCTGTATGGGCATTTTGAATTTCTTGTTATGCCATTTGGGTTAACCAATGCCCTGTTGCTCTCATGGATTTAATGGATTAGGTTTTCAAGGATTATCTTGGTCATTTTGTAATTGTATTCATAGATGACATCTTAGTATATTCTCGAAGCAAAGGTGAGCATGAAGAGCATTTGAGATTAGTTCTTCAAAAGTTGAGAGAGAAGAAATTATATGCAAAGTTTAGCAAATGTAAATTTTGGTTAGAAGAAGTTGCATTTTTTGGTCATATTATCACAAGGAACGAATATTTGTTGATCCAGAAAAGATTAAAGCAGTATTAGATTAGCCAAGACCCACCAGTGTTACTGAAGTACAAAGTTTCTTAGGTTTGGTTGACTATTATCGAAGATTTATTTAGGGATTTTCTAAGATTGCTACTCCATTGACAAGACTAACTTAAAAACATGTGAGATCCATGTGGAATGATAGATGTGAAGAAAGTTTTCAGGAATTAAAGAAAAGATTAATATCAACACCTATTTTAACTTTATCGGTCAGCTGAAAAGAGTTCATAATTTACAATGATGCCTCGATACAAGGACTTGGGTGCATTTTGATGCAATAAAATAGAGTGATTACTTATACATCAAAGCCTCATGGGAACAATTATCCAGTTCAAGATCTGGAACTTGCAGTAGTGATTCTAGCCTTAAAACTCTAAAGACATTATTTATTTGGTGAAAAATTCAAGATATTTACAGATCACAAGAGCTTAAAGTACATATTCACTCAAAAAGAATTAAACATGTGATAAAGAAGATGGCTTCAATTGATTAAGGATTATAATGTTGAAATTTTGTACCATCTGGGAAAGGCCAATGTCATTGTAGATGCACTAAGTAGGAAGAAACAAATAAATGTGTCAACTATGATCACAATTCAGAGAGAGATATTAGAAGATTTTCAAAGATTAGATGTTAAAGTGGCCCTGGAGAAAATCAATGTCATGTTAGCAAGCTTGATCTTACGACCCATGATACTTGAGCAAATTAAACAAGGTCAGCAAGAGGATTCAAAAGGTAGGAAACTGAGAAATGCTATAAAAGAAGGGATGAGAAATGAAATAGCCTAACATCCATGCTTAATTAATTCATTTATATATACATATATGAAGTGCATGATGAGTGTGTGAATGTGTTAGTGCAAATTAACATATGTGTTTGTAATGTGTGTTTTATTTAAGCCAATTCCAAATCAAAACATAGTATAAATTTTGGAGCCCCAAAACCAAACCTAAAAACAAGTTAAAACTAAGCCAAAGTCATTAACAAAAAGCAAGCCCAAGCCTCTCTTTTCTCTTCAAAAAAAAAAAAAATACCGCTACCAAAGTCAATAAGTAAGGATAATTACAACTCTTTTTTTTTTTTTTTGACAAATTTCACAAGCTAAAATAGACCAAACCGGCGGTGCCTTTCTTTCATTCCTTTTCATGTTTTGATTCAAATTTTACTTGCTCAAATTGCCAAGAATTCTTTCCCAAGACTCAATTCAAGTTAAAGCTTCTTAAGGTAAGTTTTATATGATTAAATGACCTTTTTATGTGTTGTTTTCTTCTTAATTATGAAAACTTTTTTTTTTATGTTTCCCATATGAATTGTATGTAATGTTTATGATTTAAGTAAAATTATGGTGTTGTATAAGTTCTTGAAGTGCAATAAAGGAGTATAGGGAAGTGTTGGAGTTGTTTTGGAGATGTATGTATTAGTGAGGTTATGCGATGTTCCATGTTGGATATGGAAGTTGATTGAATGCTTGAGAAGTAGTGTTTATATGCATTTAGAGTTGTTAAGTATTTGTGTTAAATTGTATGATGCTTTTATAGTGTTTAGATCGATACAGGATGTGTGAAGAATGGATAAAAATGAAGTAAGAAAACACGTGAAGTCGCTTGGATCCAAACGTCCTATCAAATGGTCCCATTTGGAGGGGTATTTCACCATTTGAACTTCATTTGTAAAGCATCTGTGTCCAAACAGCCCCTTTCGGGGGTTGGGGTATATGGAGCAAACGGCCCTTGAAACGACTCCTTTTGGAAGGGTATTTCACTCTCAGATCATTTTGAGTAAAGTCCCGGGTTGAAACAGCCTTCCATACAGGCCCTTTGGAGGCTGTATAAGCCCAAACAGCCTTACATACAAGCCTATTTGGAGGGGTTTGGTTTTCTGATTTTGTTCTTGAATTTATATTGTCACGCCCCAAATGGTACCTTAAACGCAACAACCCACCACACTCAATATTAAGACTTAAATATGACAACCTTAGTCATCTCAAAAGTCTCGATATCGGTGTAAGGCATACTTTCACGATCGTAATAGACCAAACTTTTGATCATGTTGTTTAAGCAGTTATGCATAATAGCAATTAAAAAAATAAATCGTAACAAAATAACCAAGGTTTTATAAAACTTATAAAGAGTCATACAACATTAAAGGGTATTCCCCTATCAAAGATAGCTAAGCCTAATAAAGTTTATCTTGAAATAAATTTACACTTTTGAAACTTCCTTTGGAATTCCATATCTACTTCTAACTTGCACTTCTATCCAAAAATCTTGTCTCGAAAGCATTACCTGGGAAATAACCTCTTGGTTCTAACAAAGGTATGAGAATTGCAAAAGATATCTAAAAGGGTATAAGCTACACACTTAGTGAGATTTATTTCCACAATTAAA
The DNA here is from genome assembly GCA_024138025.1 of Combretum micranthum. Lineage (NCBI taxonomy): Eukaryota > Viridiplantae > Streptophyta > Magnoliopsida > Myrtales > Combretaceae > Combretum > Combretum micranthum. The sequence goes on along the minus strand of JAMXBD010000433.1, from coordinate 458,321 downwards.
CACTCGACATCCAATAATCAAAACAAGTTTATTTAAGCAACCATATGAGATGCACAAGCACGTGAACAAATAATACATATGATTTTTTGGTAATCATATGTTGAATGGATTTACCCTTTTATTCTGGATTAGGTGTTCCAGACCGTATAGGCTGCTATCATAAACATAATTTCATGGTAATTTTTAATTAAACTACTACCTAGCTGTCAAAATATAATCTAACTTATTTGTACTTTTATTTCGAGCTACTACATAGATGTCAGATTTGTTTTAGTTGGGCGTTTTCTCACCGCCATTTGATTCAAACGACTCCTTACCGCTATAGAATTTACAGACTCTATGAAACTCCTTACTAAGCCTTTGTCCCACCAAAGGTATAGTAATAATGTAATGAACTCACCCAATGATATGCATGAATCAATTTAATTAAATACTCATGGCATAATTAAATATTTTAGGGGGTTATCATAGAAATTGCAGACAATCATTCTTATACTAGATCAAATATTCATTATAAACAATTTCCACCTTGATATACTTAGTCATAATTTCATCCATATATGTAAAGCACATGCATCTTTTCATTTTGTCTTTCCCTAATTCCGATGCCACTAATTTTACAAGCAAAATCATAAGTGCAAAAATGTAAAAATAAACTCACTCGGCTATTTGCTTAGATATTTCTAGTCAAGATAATCCTCCGGGTAAGGTAGATCAGACTCCACATCACTTATACAAAGAAATACCTAAAATTAGTATTTCTTGAAAGTTCTACTTAAACTTGTAATTTTATTTCACTAAGTTCGTCAAAAATCGTATAGAGGAAAATTCTAACTTAAAGTGGTCATAACTTGCTCATTTTAACTCAAATTTCACACATAATATATCATTTTCTATCTACTCGAAAAGATCTATCATTTATAAGATTATATTTATCATAAAAAGTCTTTTGGGTCACAAAAAGGTCGGTACATAACTACCACGAAATTCCTAGCCCTTACAACACATTTTCAAACTTTGCTTGATCCCAAAAATCCTTTAGCATAAATTTAGATATTCATACGATTGAAAAATCCTTTGAATACCTATATATAGACTCATATTATATGCAAAATTTAATGGTGTTGTCTCAACGATTATTTTTCGTAAAGCAATTTATCTTATTGTTTTGAAAACTTGAATTTTTAATTTCTTTTCTAAACATTTTGATAGAACTTTATAAACTCTTAGGTTGTTATAAATGAGTATATTCTTATTTTGTTTCCTAATTTCTTTTCTAAAATAATTTCATTTTTCTTCACTTTGATTTTCTACAAAATTTTATTCTAGTGATAAGGAATGAAATTTCCAAAATTGTTATTAAGTTGTTGATAACCTATAGTAATTTAGCTGTATATATATATATTTTTTCCTTTTAAAAAAAATTAGCATTGATAAACAGTCTTTTTCTTCTTATACTTTCATTTCCTAGCTTCTAAAAATAAATAAATTTTGTCTCTAAAACTTGGTCTTTTTAGTCTTTTACCAATTTTACTTGGAAGGAAGATATGTTTCAATATTTTCTTAGGTTGTTGATAATATCTATTTATTTCTTTTTATTTCTTTGAAAATGGTTTATCATTTAAAAACTTGGCAACTTTTATCTTTCTAAGTGAGTTTATAATTTAGTAGTTGATTTTATCTTAACTTATAAAATTTAATCTAGTTATTGCTTTTTAGTAAAAATCCTACAAGTAAGCTTTTTGAGAAAAGTTTGCTTATCAAGGATTATTAATACTAAGTTTCAATAAACTTTATGTGTAACTTATCATAATAAAAGAAAATGTTTGTTTTGTTATTTAACTTCTTTGGGAAAATCATCTATTGTCATTTGAGAAAAATCTTGATGAGTTTGAAAAAAAGTTGAAAAAGAATAATTTTGCTATATATGTATAGCAAAATCTTGATTTGGTGACAAGAATATATATTAAGAAAGTTGGTTCATTTTCCTTTATTAAAGAAAATTTTCTCTTAATTTTTTGTTAAGACAATATCATTATGATTATGCATGTCCATGAGTATATAGTATGAAAAAGATGAAATATAAGAAGATATAAGAAGCAAATAATAAGCAAGATAATAATATCAAGTATTGAGAACCTTAGTTTCATCAAGATATTCTGATCACGTATTTGGAGCCTTAGCTTCATCAAGGCAAAGTGGGACTAAGAATAACTAGTCCCATAAGAAAAAGAAAAGAAAGAAAAGAAAAACAATAATAAAAGCAATAATAAGTGCATTAAGAATAATAAAAGCAAGTTAGTAAGAGTTAGTGAGCATTTAGGCTCTAGAATAATATATATACATATAGATAATATATATATAGATATATATAAGGTTAAGTTAGAAGCTTAATAACAATAATAACAATATAATATCATCATAATAACAACATAATAAAATTAGAATTTCTTGGCATATGCAAGAACAAAACATGAACATGTTATTGCTTCTACAACTCATATGAGTTTTAAGAAATAACATTATGGTCATACTAAGTTACATGACATGGTAAATGAATAATGGTAGAAGTTTACCTAAAAGTGTTTTTGAGTTGAAAAAAGATGGTAGATGAGTGTAGTATTATGTGGGTATTAATGTGCAGTGAGTGGTTTATGTAGAGAAGGATTTGAAGAGAGTTTTGTAGAAAGGATTTGTAGAGAGAATTTGTGGAGTGAATTTGAGAGAGTTTTGTTATGTAAAATGAAGGTGAAAATAAGTGGAGGGATTGAGGGTATTATAGTTGAAGATGGAGAGAAATTGTGTGTAATAAAATAAATTGAAAAAGAAAAATAATAGGGATGAGAGGGAGGGGTATGTGCTAGCCATGAGAGATAGAGAGGGAGAGAAATTATTTATTTTGTAATTTTGTAAGAAAAGTAAGTAATGTGTAAGATATGATGTGATTAGAGATGTATTGAAAAGTAAGAAGTAAGAAAACAGGTGTATAGGTAGTAAAAATAGATAGTAAGAAAAAGTAGAGATAGATGAATAATAAGATAGGACAATGAATAGTAAACAAGACTAATAAGTTACCGATAGTAAAGAAAATACACATATAATTGTAATATTTGTAATTTTTAGTTATCGAAAATTACGAAACTATATTTTTGGATTTCTTATATTATTATGAATCTAACAATGTCATCAGAATATTTTTACCATCCAATGTATCGAGGCACGGTTTTCGAAAACTGATCCCATACGGATCCGAATAACACTAGAAATTAGTGAATCTGACATTTTTAAGCTTTATATATTATTATGAACTATTACAGACCATTAACTCAATTCCATTGTCTAGGTTTTAAGAGCGTGAATTATCGGATCTAAATTCTAGGGTTTTAGCATAGGTTTTTGTTAACTTAGGGATTCCAGTTGACTTACAGTTTTAGGGTTTGAACTTAAAAATTGTCCAAAAATCTAAGGATTTACAGATATAACCCTCCAAACGGCCCCATATGAGCCATATGGTCCTTTAAACGTCCTTGTATAGGCATGAACAATACCTTAACTTAAAAAAAAAATTATTTTAAATAAATAAAATAAAATAGAAATAAGGGTATAAGTTATATAAATATATGTATTAATGCTAAGTTATGTTTGATATGGATTTTTATTTGAATTTGATAAGTGTTAAAGACTCAGCATATATTTGTGATTGATATTCAATTTTATATGAATAAAATTCTTTTCTTACAGATTCCCCTTCTGAGTTGAGTGTTCCTACTAATATTATACAAGATACTACAGGTACGTAGTAACATGAATGTTGTTTGCTTAAGATGGCATATCCTAATTTGATATTAATTAAAGAAGGCTTAAAAAGTATTTTATTAATTGTGCTTTCGCCATTGAATCCAATTCGAAGAATGGAAACCTTGTCCAAGCAGGTAAAGTAGTTAGGCGCTTAAGCTACATTGTCATGATGTAATGGTGATTCTTGAGTAGCTAACTGGGTAATCGATAGGGCAAATAGTATCGGGTAATATTTAGTTATTGTTAAGGGGAAATAATATGATCTAGTTCATGTTTATGGGATCGGTTAAACTAGATGATATTATGGATTAAGTTAAGTAAAGTTGTGTAATGGTTGTTAACCATATATGAGATTACTACTCTTTTTTAGTTAGAGATAGGACTTATGGCTATTTAGACTGCCTATAACAAGCCCATAAGTGCTGCTGTTACTCAGGACTCCTAGATCTCCAAGATTACAATCGGAGTTTGAATGCTTCAGCGTTGTTTTACTCACTTAATCAAAGATCATTAAATTATTGATTGTTGCATTGTATTTAGCTTAAGCGTGCTTGACAATTTCTATTAGTTTGTGTTATTGCGTACTAGGCCTTTGGCTCATGCTGCTGCTTTCAAGGTGATGTTGATGATGAATGTTATTATGATATGGGATACGAGACTGATTGAGAAGCCTTCATAGATAAGTGGGACAACTAGGGACCCATATGCAAGTAAGGATATTTTAGCCAAGTTTTCTAATAGACTTTGTAAATGAGATGTAATTTTTTATATAGGCTTATGATTAAGCCTTTGTTTGTAATAAAAGATGTTAAGTTTTTCTTTCATGTTTTATGTTGAACAAGTTTTGTAATCTTTTGGAGTGTCATTTGTTTGACACTAAAGTTATTCTAAATTTTGTAAAGTTGACCTACTCATGTGTTGAGTAGTTTTATGTTAAAGTTAAATTTATTTAAGGCAGGTTTAAACAAACAGTTAATGTAAACATCTTTCTTTTCGGACAACCTTACATATAATACTTAAGTGTTTTATAATGCTTAGATATTATGCGTGGTTGGGGAGATTTGGCTTGCCTAATAATCAGTATTAGGTAAGCTAGGTCCTTACACGAAAGGAGTTAAGAATTGATGAAGAAGGCATTATCAAGTTCAAAAATCGAATATATGTACTAGAAATGAATGACTTAAGGAAAGAAATCTTGAAGGAAGCTCATTCTTCAGCTTATTCAGTACATCCAGGAAACAAGAAAATGTACAATGATCTGAAGAAGATTTACTAGTAGAATAACATGAAACATGATGTAGCCGATTTTGTGTCGAAGTTTTGACATGCCAACAAATAAGAATAGAACGCCAAAGGCCGGTTGGTGAACTACAACCTCTACAAATTCCATAATGGAATTGGGAAGATATTACCATGGATTTTGTGAATGCTTTACCAAAGATAACTACTAGGCGTAAAGTAATTTAGGTTATCATTGATCGATTGACCAAGTCACCACACTTCATTCCATTGAGAGTTGGGTATTTGCTTAAGAAAATGGCACAAATCTATATCCGGGATATAGTGAGACTCTATGGTATACCATTATCTATCACATCAAATAGGGACACAAGATTCGTGAGTCATTTTTGGGGAAGTTTACATGAAGGACTAGGTATTAGACTTTAATTTAGCACAGCTTTTCACCCACAAACTGATGGACAATCTAAGAGGACGATACACATTTTGGAAGATATTCTTAAAGCTTATGCCTTGGATTTAGGAAGGAATTGGGACACACATTTACCATTAGTTGAATTTTTGTACAATAACAGTATCGAAGAAGACCGTTAGAATTTGAGATCAGTGATCATGTTTCTCTTAAAGTATCTCCAACCAAAGGAGTAGGATTTAGGGTAAAAGAAAAGTTGAATCCAAGATATATTGGTCCATATGAAATACTCAATAGAATTGGACCATCAACATATAGATTAGCTTTACCTTCGAGTTTAGTGGAGGTTCATAATATTTTCCATGAGTCTTAGTTGAGAAAATGTGTATCTAATCCAAATACTATCATTGAAACAAATCAACTGAAAATTCGACAAGATCTCACTACAATTGAGAAGCATGTCAAAATTTTGGGTAGAATGGATAAAATTTTAAGAAACAAGACGATTTCCATTATTAAAGTTTAGTGGAGCAATCAAACAGAGTGTGAAGCTACTTGGGAATTCGAAAACGTTATAAAATAGAATTACCCTGAGTTGTTTGATCAATAAGGTAAGATAAGTTTCGAGGAGGAAACTTTTTTAAGGGGGGAAGAATGAAATAGTCTAAACCCAAAATACTAAATTAAATTGCATATATATTTGTTTGTTGATTTCATGACTAAATTGTTATAGTTAAGTTGTAATAATTTTAATTGATGACATGATAAATTATTAGTAATTCAATGTGTAAAGAATTGAATTATATGTGTGTTGGTAAAGTTAGGTGATTATAGTATTATATATAGAATTGTATTCCATTAAAATAATATGATATGTATTGTTTTGTGTCAAATTTTTAAGACCTCTTTATATTGAAATTATTTTGTTAGAAGCCAAAGACCATCTTTAAATATTAGCCCAAACCTATACACACACAATCTAAGCCCATATGTAAGCTTCGATATTCTTCTAAGTTACCCCAAAAGTCAAAAGGCAACAAAATATCATATCCAAAACAGACTTCAATCATCTTTTCTCTCTCTCTTCCTTTTTAACATCTTCATAAATACAATCAAGCTCAAATTTCTCCAAACTTTATCCCACAAGTTTCTAAGCATGGAATCAATCGAAGGAACAAGTAGAAGGAAGAATTCAAGCTCAGAAAGAGGAAAGTGAAGTTTAGTTGATTTTAGCATCTATAAAAATAAGTAAAGTTGATTTCTTACATGTTTTGTTTAATTGTAGTTCTAGTTGATGTTGATGGAGTAGAATTTTGATGCTTTAGACAAATTAATGGTATGTTAACGTGTATGTTAAACTAGATATGCAAATAGACATATCTACTCTTGGTGTTTGAAGAAATGAGTTTTTGAGCTTATGATGAATTGATGTGTGCATTGGTGTTGTTAGTGATAAATGAGTGGGACTTTAGTAATTAGGTTGATAATAGAGTTCAACAAGTATAAATGATGAACTTATTTTTCTAGGTTAATATGGTTATACATATACATGTGATATGAATATATGAGTACAAGTAATATTGATGTTGTCTGATGTTATGTTTTTAAGTTAGTTTTAACATGTTTTGACAAATAAATAGATCTTAATAAGGAGTTAGAATATAGACATTGAAAATTTTCAATCAAGTATCAAAGGATCAATGCCTATTATCATGGACGTTTTTGGGGCCATTACATCCTCAAAATCATAATTATATTGATGGTCATGGCCGTTATGTGTCATTTGACCTCCTCTATGTGCTTTTAAAACATGAAACTGTCTTGATCACGACCCTTATCACCTTGATCTCTTTTTCACATGTAATACAACCTAGATTACAGCCGTTACATGGATCGTGATCTCTCGGATGCTTTTTGAAGAAATTTTTATAAAACAATCACTAGCATATTGATTAACATGGCTTATATCACGCATAGGGGCGTGATCTTCTATCACAGGCGTGACAAGGCAGTGATGATCATGGGCGCGATGGAGCTCGTGATATTCATCACGGTCCTTGTCATGAGCATGACAAATCCCTAGTAATGTTCATATAAAAAATGAATGAATGAATGAATGAATAAATGAAAAATAATAAATGAATGAATAGTGGAATGTGATGTGTACGTATGTATGTATATGAATATGAGATTAACGTATTTTATATGAAATGATTTTTTTTTTTTTGACAAATTCCCATACCCAGTTGGTTTTGTATACAGGCTTTTTATCTGATAAATCTACATATTTAAGTATGTAGTAACTTATTTGGTGAATGCTAGGTTAAGCATTATCAAATCAACTCCAATTAAAGATTGGCTTAAAAATTTGTTTGAATTGTATGTGCATATGCCATTAAATCCAGTTTGGGGAGTGATAACCCTATTAACGAGGTTAACATGGTACTTTGGACGCTTAGTTTACCGCTGTCATGATGTAATGACTTTTTTAATTAGCTCAGTAGGTAATTGATAGAAACGGTATTGGTGTAACATTTGCTTATTTTTAAGAGAAATAATATGATTTAATTCACATTTATGGGACGACTGAACAAGGTGATCTTATGGATTAACTTAAGTAAAGTTGAGTAACGGCTGAATTTTAGATGAGATTATCATTTGTAAAGTTATGTAGGAGATTTAAGTATTCAGGCTGCTTATATCAATCCTCTAAGCAGCTGCTATTACTCAAGACCCCCAAAGAGTGCAATCGGAGTTTGAATATACCAGTGTTGAAATGTTTTATTTAACAAAGATAAATAATTCATTTTTGTTTCTTTGTCTTGTATTGCATTAGCTTAGGTGAGCATGCCACTATGTATTTATTTGTGTCACTGTGTACTGGGCCCCTGAATTTCTTTTTCTTCTATAAGTGACGATGATGATGATGAGTATTATGATGACTTGGGATGTGGTACGGATTGGGAAGCTTTCCTTGATGAATGGGACAATTAAGATGTTGGACTACTCCATACTGTTTTTCTTAGAAAAGGCAAAAGCAAGACTCTATTTTTTAGATGTAATAGCATAGATTATGGCTTACCCATAAACCTATATTTTGTCATATAAAGGACCTAAGTTCTTCTATTGTGTATATTATAAGTTTAGCTTTGTAATCTTTGAATTACCATAAATGTTGTACTAGCATATGTGTAAACCCCTGAAATTTTCCTTCCTAGATAAATCTTTATTATATCGTGTTAGGTTGCACCATAGTTCCTTTATAGATATAAAATCTTAAAAATATCATATAGTAGCTTGAATAAATACCAAAAACCCGAAAATTCATCTAACAAGACCTACGAACGGAATAAAGACAGATTCACTATCATAGAATAAGAACCGAAACCTTAAGGTCGGGCTCAACAAAAATATTATAGAATTTTAGAACTAAAAATTTAATTTAAAAATGCAAACTCAAATTATGTGGCACGATCCTTCATAGTGACCAATCGCGTAATTTGGAAAACTCAAATTTTAGCTTTAGTAATTATTTGTATTAAATTAGCATCACCATGTAATGTAAATAATTATGTCTCTAATTCATAAATAAAATTATCCTCCGATTTATAATATTCTTCAGATAATAAATTAGTTTGTCCCATGTTTATAATAGAAATGCAAATATTCTATGAAGAATGAAAATTTTATGCTTTCCCTTGCTCACAAAACCGTATGGACTAGTTCACACCCACCCAAAATTCTTTTTCTTGCCAAATCCTCTAAATAATCACATAATCCCATAAAGTCAACTTTCTTTATGACAAATATCAATTACAAATTCACTCCATCATGCCAAAGTACTATTCTAGTGCATTTCCAACTCAATTCATGCCTATTCCCCGAGCACTCCATGATGATCAAGTCTTATCATGTCTCATAGCTTCTCCACTTTGACAATAAAAGAAAGAAAAGGACCTCACTCTCTTCTCCTCACTTCTCTCTCTCTCTCTCTCTCCTCCTCTCCTTCTCCCTCCCCCTCCCCCTACATGTCTCACTCTCTCCCTCTCTTAGATCTTCTTTCTTGTTCTCTATCTTTCTGTCTAGCCTCTCTTTTCATCTCTTTCATCTCTTATCCTACAAACAACAAAACCACATTTATCTTAAAATAGAAAAATAGAATCTTTAGGCCTAAAAAAGAAGGAATCAATTGGTGGAATCACAAGAATCTTCAACCCATTAGGTAAGCCAAGACTTCTCCATATTAAAATTTGTACTTTTGGTGTTAAGGAGCTAAAAATCCTTTTTATCTCCTTTTTAGGTTTGGATCTACACTCCAAAGAAGGGAGTGATATACCATCACTCCTCAACCCTCAAGGTATAACACTCCAACCCCCTTTAGTATCTTTCATGTGTAGAAAATAAAGAAAAATATGGGTATAAAGTCTTTTGAAAATTTCGTGTTCCAACTTGAGGCCACCAAAAAAGGGGTCTTACTTTCTTTAAAATGTTGTTTTTAGTGCTAAAATCTTTACTAGAGTCGGATCCCTTACAAATGAAGTTAAAAGTGATGGCTTCCTTACTTAATCCATTTCCAACTTGTATAACCACCTAGGAAGCTAGAATATCAAGAATCTTGTGTTACTTTGACTTTATGGTGCTTGTTCTTGTAGGATCTCTTTAGATCCGAATTTATTTTTTTTTTTTACTCCTCGTTATTTATCTCTTATGACTAGTTGAAATGATGTGTTGTGGTTCATTTAAACCTTGATATACTATATAAACCTATGGGAGGCTTAAAATACCAAAGATCCATGCATACTAAAGAATATGATACATGTTTTTGTAAAAACTCAAGAAATCTGAATTTTCACTTTTTGTTTTCTTTTCATTTATGGCCTATAAATGGTAAAAATTAATGTTTTCTAAGTCCTTTGCATCTAGATATATCATATAACCCCTTAGGATGTTTGGAATATAAGAAATCTACACATACTAAACTATAGAACTCATAGTTTTGAGCAACTCCAAGAAATCCGAATTTAAATATTTTTTTTCTCTTCGGTTACAAGCTTTACTTAATAAAAATTGATGTCACCTAATTAATTTATACCCATACATGTAGTATGAACCCTTAGAAGGCTTAAAGTAACAAAAATGCACTCTTTAGAATGATTATAAGACCATGGAATTATGGGATGAATTTTGATCCAAATTTACAATTGTGATATTCTATTTCTTGTTAGCTAAAAATAATATTTAGTCCTATAACTTGATAAAGCATAAATTAAGTTAGAATAAGGGTTATTCGACTACCATAGCATCGGATGAATAATGAGAAAAAATTAGCAAATTCTTCATGCTTAGGATCAAACATGACTTTGGTTAAGATGTGAAAAGGAAAAATAAAATTCCTTGGTTATTTGATTAATATTGGAATTAAAGTATCCTTTGATGTAAGAAAGGGAATTACCAAGAGATTTTGGAAAGAAATTAGAAAAACATTAGTGGGCCTTAATACATAGACATGGATTAAAATTGGGCTATATTGTTTAATGGGCCATTTCAATTCTTAAGTCCAATTAAGTGGCAAGTGAATAAATCAAAGGATCAATAAAAGATTATGAAATTGGACATGGGCTTTTAATTATAATTTTTAGGCCCTAGCATGTCTTATAAGCTATTAGCATAGAATATAGTGAGAAGTCTATTAACCATATGTACATGGATGTGAGGCATATATAAGATATGAGATGTGACAAGGATAATCTAGGCCCAAAGGCTAGTACATAGACATGATATAGTAATATGGCCCAATATGTCTTTTTAATCACCTAAGCCCATAGATTTCAATCTAGAATCAAGAATGGAAGTCGAGCCCCAAACTTAGAAAATAAGGAATTTAGGCTCACAAGATAATAAACCAATTTAACATGAGGACTTAAAAGGCAAGAATAAGCCCAAAGGCTTAAATAAAGCCCAAATAGGATCCTATGCCCACATTAGGATAATTAATTAAAGTCTTTAGTAAAACCCAACTAAGTTAGGCCCAACAATAAAAATCAATGAGTAAAGCAAATGATAATTACATAACATTATAGCTTTAGCTAGTTATTACTTAATACCTAAAGTATTAATACATGTTATTTTCTTATTTATAAGCGAGCTCGATTACCTATCTGATACCCTCTGACTATTACGACACTTGATTATCAATATGGACTGGTGAGTAACTTGACTCTAAACACATTGGTGCTGTGTAGCTTAGTTGCACTTAAATAAATTGGAATGTGTGGGGAATTGGGATCATATCTACTGTTGTGACTGTTGATTGAATAAAACACTATATTAACAGTGATATCTTGATTTGGTGATAGCATATGTTGATAGCATATGATGTTGATAGTATATGATGATTGTCTATAACTGCTTGACTACTAAAGGAATTGATTTAATATTATTTGACACATTAATTAATTGATAGTATTTGATGCATAGCACGACTCTATTACATCAGCATTGCATACTTTTGATCACTTCTACCATGCATTACCATTCCAAGTCCATGCTAAGTTAGATGGGATTTCGATGGTGAATCCTTGTACCGTCTGTACTATCATGTGGCTGACATATTCCGCAGGAACTACATGGTTTGAGGAACGCCACCTGTCGGGGATCCATGTGAAGTGTGTAATGCTTAGGGAGTTTCCTAGTACACTGGGTCAAAATATGTTTTAAAGGTTTTTAAAGGGAATATCGGTATACTCTGATCCTCCTGGGCACTAGTGTGGGGACTGGTTCCTTAACCCTCGTAGAGGGCATAAATCTTCGACTTGTTTGGATTCCGGTCATCTGGACTTGTGTGTGTGAAAAGCATGTGGTTGAGTAATGCATTTGCATATGAGTATTAATAAAACTTGTTGGTCTTGTTGATGTATGCTTATTGTCTAAGTTGCTTCACTAAGCTGTGGTTCACTCACACCCTTATAGATTTCACAAGTTTAGAGGCAATCCATGGTTTGTCCCTATGAGAGTCCTTACGCCAGTACGTGTTAACACCTTTTTGGGTAGATCGGGGGAGTGAGGCAAAGTGGAAGGAAGATTTAAAAATTATCTATCTAGTTTTTATGTATGTCGTTGTGTATGTTTAAGACTATAAGTCGTATTATTTTTATTATGTTTGGTGACAAGACGATGATTAAGGATTATTATCTATGATGTTATTATGTGCATATGTACTTTATTTGATCTATACAACCTTGATCCTAAATAAACGTGCCACATTCCTTTGAGTAACTTAATCTTATCATACCCTTGTGTTGATTTGAGGCCATAGACTAATGCAAGGAGTATTGATACATTTAGAGTACCCTTTGAGGCGTGGCAATATGTATTTATGAGAAATTTTCTACTCTTAATTAAGTAGTTTTGTATTTTGAACAAGTTAATCAAGCAATGACCATAAATTTCTCTCTTTTCAGACAACCTTACGTATAATATCTTTGTGTATTATACGTGGTTGGGGACATGGTATATAAAGTTTTAATATAGTACATGTCGGGTCTTTACAGTAAACTTCCAAATTCTATTTTATACCTAATAATGTAAATATGTCTATTCATTCCACTAGTAAGTGCTTATTTAACATCATAAAATTTTTTCTTTATTGATTATAAAAGCAAATAAAAATTTATAACTAATGGTTCATAATAGAATTTACACAGTCGAAATGCTGAAATTAAGATTCCGAAATATCAAGCTTAAAAATTCAATAACATTCAATGCTAACAATGATGTCAAGCTATCTTACAGGACTCCCTACATAAAGTTATAAAGAGTTAAACAAAATAAAAAAAAATTAAAAGTAAATTCTAGTTAACAAATTAAACCGTATATAATATGTGCAACTGAAAAATTATAAGATAAATGATACACTTAAGTTATAACTAAAATATGCGTATTTGAGTATTTTTAATCTCTCAGGTTTTGAGTATAAACCTCCGATTTTATTTTATAGATCTCAACGTAAATATTTATATTCATGGCAAGTGTTTGTTTAACGCCGTAAAAACATTTTGATAATAGCACTTTTCTTTATTGATTATAAAGTCAATAAAATATATATTGTTAATGGTTCATGATTGAATTTTCACACAAAGCCAAAACCATAGAATTAAATTTTGAAATATTAAGCTTAAAATTTCAATAACACTTTTTACTAATATTGATTTCAGGATACTTTGCAAGACTTCCAACGTAAAATGAAAAAAGTTTTAACAAAATAAAAGAATATAAAAATTTACAAGTTGCCACATTTAGTTTTAAATTGGAGAAAGATTAATGAAATATATAACATTTCTTACGTGAATGGGTGAAACTACCAATTTCGAAAAGTACTAATTTTACTTTTTTTTCGTTTTACTTTAAAAAATTTAAAAGAACACATGATGAGATTTTCATAAATTCTAAATTAATATACCTAATAACATATGCATAATTACTATTAATACTAAACTTAAAATTTAAATCAATTACAAAAATTTGAAATAATTTGCGGATGACCATAAAAAGTCTATGCCATAATTTATAAAATGATTTCATGAATTTATAAAACCTATGTGATTATTCATATTGTAATAGATGACTGAATGAGCAATAGCTTTGCATGAAAATACATAAAGCAATAATATAGACTCCCCATGAACCTCTATGTTAATTTTTTTATAATTATTAGTTAGTAATTTATTTTCTTTCCAAATTACATACTCAATAGTTTATAAAGTCTAGTCTATACTTATAAAATTGCAGCTTTATCCACACCGCTATAAGAAATCTTCACATTGCAAGTTCATGATGTTGTATTATTACGAGGGGACTTCCTTCTATATGACTTTCTAGGTCTTATCTCTCCAGACAGAGGATCAAACTATGACAGTGAGAATAAAGGAGATCATGTCCCCTCAATTGTTTTGTTATATGTCATTATTATGTCTCAAATATTTGTGAATAGGAATTAGTGTCACGCCCCAAGGGTACCATAGTAGTAGCATACAATCCACACGTATATACTATTATTAGATTTACCTTCAGAGGTGACATATTTTCAAATAATAGGTCTTTTAATTGCATCGATAAGAAATGACAAATATATATAAGTTATAAATTAGTAAAATAACAAACAACACAAGTCTTGGATAATATAATACTATAGACCATATTCCTATCTCATAAGTCTTCAAATACATAAACCGATATTTTAGATACAAAATATTTCATAACTAGGAATTAAAAGTAAATAATTTATCCCTAATATCTCATAATCTTCCAGCCGCTAATTCTTACCAGAGTATGTTCCTGGAAGAAACAAGTTAAGTGTTGTGTTTACTTGAAAGGTCTTTAGGAGTGTGAGCAAAACTACGGGTTCAGTGAATAACCAGATATATTACACATCAAGCAAGTTCATTAACTATCATATGTAATGCAACAATTAATCATATGCTCAGATACAAGCTTGGATGATCTAGAACCCAAACAGGTAAGAAATTACACCCTCTCATCAGGGTTAAAGGGCAATTACTTAATAACCCACCTGTTCGAGAGAAACTAATTATATAGTAAAATCAACGATTTCTCGTTTTAGATTATCACTTTAACTTAAAGGTATTTTAACTGGCCATTTTCTGCATCAATTCTTAGAAACTCCCTAAGTATTAGTAATTTCAAAGCAATACCACGAGCGATGCCCTTCATTCCCACTTAGTTCTTGTGGAACCGATGGAATAAAGATAATCTTAGAAGAACTAATAGTTTTAGAAAGATCAAGTATTAAAGAGAATCGAAATACTAATACGTAGTAAGCTGTCACATTTTTTAAATATACAATAATGCAGTTCGTGTAATGCATGATTGTTTTACTTATATAGCCAATAATTGTTAATCAGGCTTAAGGTGACCACACATTACACAAACATATATCATGCCTTTCTCAAGTCATCGGATAATTTGTATTATCACTTTTATTATCCTAATTTGTCAACACAAGCAAACAACTCATATCACATTCTCAACATATTTTCATAACAACATTTTATTATCTTTGTATTTCAAATGCCATTGGTTACAAACGCAAACAATATAATAAATCTAAGTTACTCACTACTCATGTTGATTAGTCATAACAGTCTTTAGGAAAATCCACTGACTGATCAGTATCACCAATTGAATGAATAAATAATTACTAATCATATATGTATATATATGTATAAATATATTCTATTAGTTATCTAAGTGTCCTAATAATAGTCTTTATATTTTCTGGATATATATTATCTCGTCTAAGTTATTATATACCGATAGGTAGTAGTTTTAAAATATGTTATTTTTTATAGAGTCTGTATTTTAACAATTTAGGATTTTATTATTACTTTAATATCGTTCTTTTAGTTTAACCACTTTATGGTAACCAATATTTATTTTCTATCATTTATTGTTTCTCTTGATCTTATTTAATGTTATTAACTATTATTTATGGGAATCACATTATTCTTAATTATGATTTTTTCACTTTTTCATTCTTATGTATTTTATCTATATAGAATAATTATCATAATCTAATCTTTTTTTTAATATAACAAAAGTGTTTTCTATTTAAAGGTTATTAAAGTTTAACACTTAACAAATATTTAAATATATTAATCTTAAAGTATTTATATTTATTTATTTGTTTGATCTTCTGTTTTCTTTTTCTTCTTTATATTCCTATATATATAGGTATATATATATTGTTACGGATGAACTGATTTTGTCCAGAGGTGAAATTTGCATGTACGCCAGCATCAACGCTACCACCATTGAACTCCAGACAGCCAACCTTCATGCAAATTTTGACGTAACTTGCATCCAGTGTACACTAGCTCAAAAGTTGCTAGCATTTCTATGTACGTCGCCAGTGTAGAGAATATACGCTGCCGGCATTTGTGCATTTTTATGCGAAATAAAATTTTACCTAGCATCATTCAAGGGAACACTAGCACGTAGGCTGTTAGTTTTTCCGTGTACACTACCAGCGTAGAACCGGTGTAAGCATTGTTCATCATCTTCTTCGTTTTTTTCCTAGTTTGAATTTTATTTTTCTTATATAAATATGTATTATATTAGTGTTTTAGCTATTTCGAGTATTTCTCCATAATCCCTAGCTATTATTCATGACATACTAACACATATAACATTTCATAATCATCATAACTTGTGATTTCCTAGCTTCTACACACATTATAATGTATAAATAAGGTTCTAATGTTAAATATTACCTTGTTTGAGGCTGCTAGGGTGCTGTTCAATCCTTGCCCAAGCTTGACACGAACCTAAGTTGATAAAAACATGGTTTAAACTAATTTTTATTATATAAACTAACTTAAAACGAATTTTTCTTACCTTTATTTGCTCCTTTCCTAAGCTTGAGCTTGTTACTTATGTGTTTGTTAGCTGTGTTTGTGTATGTTTTGTGTTGTGATTTTGGGCTTGTTTTGTGTGTCTTGTTATGTGTTTTATGTTGCTGCTTTGGGCTAATTTTACTCTCTTTAATGGCTCTGTTTCTTTGTTCATTAAGTGTTACATTTATAAGCAAGAAGAAGGCAACAACTTGCAAGGATGCATTTCGGCCAAAAGAAGCAATTTCTCAACCGAATTCTCCTCTTTGCTGTGCATGCATTCTAATGCATTTAATGAGTTACATATTTCCGCAAATTTGATTGGTTTATCAATATTTTATCTTAACTTTGTTGATCCTTTTTTACCCAAGTTGTTTGCAAATTTTCGGCTGCTGCATTTCAAGAACATCATAGCCATAAATCTTGAAAATTTTTCCACCGAATTACGTAATCAATATTATAATTAAATAATTATCTTAATTTTAGGATAGTCTATCAAGCTAAAGGACTTCTATCTGCAAAATTTTATTTAAAGCTTCTACAAATTTTCTAAGTTATTTTTGAGTTCAATTGTGAGTTCAAGTTTACGTAATTAATTATTCTTAGGGTTTTATCCCACGTGATTAGGGTTTTTGAAGCTTAATATGCCATTTCAGTTTCAATCTCTAAAAGCTTGAGATTTCCTAATTAGAGCAATAGGATAATCCAAACCTTTATTTGAAGTCTAGATTGTTAGTTTATGGATCTGTTTTTGTTTCCATAGTGTATTTATAATCCTAATGGTTCAACTTAAATTATTGTTTTCTAACTATAAGGTTTATTGATTATTTACTTTCTAATGTATTTGAAATATTAGCTTAATTATTTTTATATTTTAAGTTTTTGATACCCATTACGAAATCTTATCTTTGGTATATGCTACTATATGGGTAACTTCATTTTAGGGTTTGAAGTTATATAGGATTCAATACTACTTGTAGTTTCATTCTAGGATCTCTCGGGTTCTATATTCACCTTTTATTTTTTTTATATTTCTATTTATTTTTACTAATATGAAAATTCTTAGGGTTTATAATTAGTACGTATAAGGTAAGTAGAAAATTAAACCTTACCAGTATCCTACCCTATATGATACAATGTAATAATTTTTGTATCCAAAACCTATTTTATAACCCCTTTTATCCACCTTTACCTTGTAGAATCTATAGAGTATAGTGTAACCTATAGAACATGTAATTTTCTTTTCATTATCTCTAAAATTTCAAGCTTATAATATATATGGTATCGTGTAACATGTAAAATTATCTTATCTTTATATATTCACTATAAACATCATATGCAAAAAGTAAATTCTTAGTATCACAATTTTTATAATTTGTATCAAGTCCTAAAATTAAAAACTTTAAAGGCATTTTTTTTTTATAAATTAGCATTGAAAGATAAATAATACTTCTATACAATTTAGAAATATGTACCTACACCTAAAAATCTTTAAAAAAAAAAAAAACAAGCAGACGACGCACCCATGATGCATGTGCAAATAAAACAACCAACATATATAAATTAAATAGATATATTGTTTTGACAGGTTAGAAGATGACAACCTTAATTAATCCTAGAAATTAAGAAAATAATTACAAATCATAATTACAATTGTATTTTCCATAGGTAACTTCTTCATGTTGGATAATTGTCATGCATAAATAAGATATCAAAGGTTTATATTGGTATATAAACATATATTGTAAACCCCTAATTTTTAGGGTAATATCAAGTTCAAACCTTAAACCGGAAATTCAACTGGAAACCTTAAGTCAAAAAATCCCAGGAAACCCTATTAGTTTAGATCCGGCAACCCCGCATTCCTAAACCAAGAAGTCGAAATACGAGTGAAGAGTGTAGTTTGGTTCGTAATAATATTAGGGTGCTTAAAAAGATCAGATTAGCAAATTTTCGACTATTTCGAACCCGATCGGATACAGGCTTTGAAAAGCATGTCCTGAGGCTCGAGATATTAAATATATGTTATTAATACCGTTAGACTCATAATTTCATAAGATTTCCAAATATATCAGTTATATAATTTTTCGAGTTATAAAAGTTACAGTTATAATCGTTTATCGTATTTTCTTTACTACTGGTACTTTAATTGCCTAATCTACTTTTTATTTCTAATCTCCTATTCACAAGTGCAACCACCTAACCACCCATACTCTACTTCTTACATCCTTACAACTATTCTTATAATATTTCATCATTTTCCTTACAATTTACTTTTCTAATACAACTTTTATTACTTAAATTACTTATTTAATTTTGAAACTTACTCAACACACATCTCTCTCTCTTCCTCTTGATGAAACCAGCGCCCCCTCCCCCGTGCTCTCTCTCATTTGTTCATTTTTCCTTCATTTGTTTAATCACACAAACCTTAAATCATTTTTCTATAAATATCTCTTTATGCCTTCAACATTTCACTTTCTTTCTTTCTTCATTTTCTCTTTAGAAATTTTTTTTTCAAAACTCTCTCCTCTCTCCTCTCAAATGCCGTGAGCACCCTCCCTCTATACATACACATACGCTTTTGTTTTCTTCAAGTTTTCTTGTTCCAAACCACTAATAGGTAATAGATCTATACTTTACTATCTTAAAAACATGTAATGGCAGGATCATTCATGTGTGATTTCACTCAAAAATCCCAATGAGCTTAAGGCTAGGGATGTGGAAACACTTAGACATGAGATCCTTGCCATCACAATGTTATAGATGTTGTTATTTAGGATTATTTTGCTTTTACTTTGTTTTATTGTTAAGCTATGTTGTTATTATTAACGTTTTATGCATGTATTCATCATCTACCATATCCACATAATGATCATAGTATTCATGCATTTATGACTAGTATAGTAAATTATATCTAGTGGTTTTGAGTTCATAAATGCCTTGGATTTTGTTTTATGCACATAAATAATTTGTAATAGCATGATAATAGTACAAAAATGTTAGAAAGCTCAAGATCTACTTTAGTTTCAACAAAAATGATTTTTGAAAATTAGGATAAAAAAAAGGAACCATATTTAGAAAAGCCATTTTCAACTTCAAAATGTGTATTTTACATTAAAAATGAAAGGCTTAGTGAATAGGTATCATAAATGAGTGATCTTAATAAGTAAAGCTTAATCTACTAAGGAATATTTTCAAAACAGGAAAAGTTTACAAAAGTTATGTTTCAATCCCAATAACAAGTTTTAAATTCGTAATAAGGGAAGCTTGAAGTGTAAACACCTATATTTCAACCCCAAAAAAAGATTTTTATTAAAGAAATGGAAGCCTTAAGGAGTAGGTTTGATTAGGGAATAGTTTTTGAATGATTAAATGAGTTTTACAAAGAAAACAATCTCAAATGAAACTTTCAAAATTCGGATTTGAAAATGGCCACTATTTAAACACCTATTCCAAATGCCAAAATGTTGATTTTTATGGAAAAATGGAAGTCCTAGGAAATACATATAATAAAGACCTAGTTTTGACAAGGATAAGTGAAATTTATTAAAGTATATTCCTAAAATAAGGAAAGTTTTCCAAAGATAGATTAAACAATGTTTTCATTCCTTAAAAATCTTGTAATATTCGTATCTAGGTAAACCTTCTATATAAACACCTATTTTCCAACTTCCAAAACAAAGAATTCCATTAAAGTAAAGAAGGTGATGGACATATAGGTCATTAGAGAAAAGTTTTGGTAAAAACAAGTGTGATTTTGCAAGAAATAAAACTAGTTTTCTTAAGTTTTGAAATTTTAAAAATTTACAAAGCAAAAGTTTTCTAAAAGAATTTTTGATATCATATCATTAAGAATATACATATAGATAATTCATTTCATGACATTCATGATAATAACTTATTGATTTTGCATGTACACATGATGCACCTTGATAGAAACAAAATTAGAAAAATAGTGTCTTATACATCCTATCAAGCACTATCTAAGTACATGAGGAAATAGCTTTACCAACACCCATGAATCATGCAGGATATTGAGTTATATATGTATATAATAGATTTTTACAAGATATAATGATAGGTAAGTATCTATCAAAGCTTTAGCATGATGCTTGGTTTGAAACTAGAAGTTGAATTATGGGATGGGAATTTCGTATAGTATTCTGTATCCTACTGTTTATGGACCAACGACCTAGTTTGTTGGAAATAACTTCTAGAAATAGATAGCTCTCGTCGAATAGATAGAAATCGGTATATAATATGCGAAATTCCGAGTTAAAATGACCAAGTTATGGCCGTTTTAAGTTGGAATTTTCTCTTCTATGAATTTTGACAAACTTGTTAGAATAGAATTTATAAATTCATTCAAACTTCATAAATACTCAATAGAGTTATTTCTTTTGATTAGGAGACTTGGGAAGATAGAATAGACCTTCCCGATGACTATTACAATTAATTGGATTTTACGTCATGGCAAAGTGAGTTCACTATCTTTAAATTATATGCTTGTGATTATGCTTGTAATGTTAGTGGCATTAGAATTAGGGCAAGATAAAAATTTGATTGTGTGTATGTGAGTTCTACTCAGGTGAAAGACAACAAGAATATTGAAATGATCTTGTTGTAAATATTTGTATGATTTGGTATAGAATTGAAGTGTTTGCAATATCTATGATCGCCCATAAATTGTTAAATTAATATGCCATGATCTTATAATCAAATTGACCATGCATACCATATGTGAGTCACATGCCATAGGTTATTATACCTTTATGGGAAGAAGGCATAATAACTGGGCAATAAGGGGTCTGTAAACTCGAATGTTGGCATAATAGCCGAAATTGAAAATGTGTGTGGATGGGCAACTGTATCAACCATAATATAAATGAGAAAAATTGAAATATATGGTCGTATGGGCCTGAAACACCTAACTCCGAATGGAGGGCGTAAATCCATTCAACATAAGATTTCTGGAAAGTCTTATGTATTGTATGCTCACGTGCTTTTGCATTTCATATGGTTGTTAATATAACTTGCCTAATATATATATTGTTTATTGAGTATTTAATTTTGAAGTGAAACTCACTAAGCTCATAAGCTTATATCCCTATAGTTTCCTATTGCAGTATGAATATTTATAGCTATCTCCAAGAAGCCACTTTCCTCAAATACAGCTTTTGGACCTTAAGAGCTTTTTGAAGAAGTCAGGACCTAGATGTAGGCATAGACTTCTAGTTGAACCTCCTAAATCTATATATAATAGTTGATGCAAGAGACTTTTATGGACCTAAGGACTCTTAATATTTTGACGGGGGTATGCCCCTTAGATCATGTAATAGATTAATCTTGTTATAACTGTTATGATTTACATTCTTATTACTATATATGTCTCCTTAAGCTATTTCGATTCAAAGTATGGTTCCCTATATGTTGAACGTGAGTCTTATACTCGGTGTTTAAACTCATAGAATAACTAAGGTTATCATACTTGAGTTTAGATAACAAGTGTGGCGGACTATCGCGTCTAGGTACCCTTTAGGGCGTGACATATATGATTTGGCTAAAAAAGGAAAAGACTATGTCTATTCAGTCTATATCTAATTCTATTCAAATCCTATTTAATTTTATGATTTCAGGGATACCGAGATTATTTTACGCCCATATGCTAAAAAAGAAAAAGACTGTCTATTCAACCCCTATTTAATTATATTCAAACCCTATTTAATTTCATGATTTCAAAGATACCAAAAATATTTTATGTGTGAAAGACTATATCTATTCAACCTCTTTTTAATTCTATCCAAACCCTATTTAATTTCATGATTTTAATTATACCAAAAATATTTTATACCCATATGCTAAAAAAATGAAAGGACTATGTCTATTCAATCTTTATTTAATTATATTCAAACCTTATTTAATTTTCATGATTTTAAGGATTTGAAAAATATTTTATGCCTATATGCTAAAAACATTATATTAAAAAAATTACACTAAAAATATTTGCATTAAAGACACCAAAAGAGGATGGTTTTGCTTTAATTGTATAGATAATATAAGTTCTTCTAAAATAAAATAGTACGAATTCTTTCAAAATAAGATTTTATACAGAATAGTCTACGATTAATAATCTTGAACAAAAGTGATCATAATATAAAAATGAAGTGTTATTATAATTCTCAATAGGTGAGTATTAGGTAAACTAGAAACTTTACTCTAATTATTGTAGTACAGGTTCCAAGGTTCATTAAGACCAGATGCTCATATTTCATCTTTTAAGAGCATGTTTCAGAAAAAATTATACTCATATTTAAGGGTGGGAAAAAAGCCCAACCAAACCAAACCAAAAATATGGTTTTTCTTTTTTAACAATTTGGTTTAGAAATTTTTCAATCGAAACCAATTCGTAAATTTATTGTTGGTTTGAATGGGTAAATCGAATCAATCTGTAAAACCAAGCAAACTATTTTAGATAAATATAAAAATATTTTACTTGTAATTATTAATTTTGTTATGATTATTGATTAAAGGTCATATATGGTCTTATGATATTTATTATATGATGAATGTTGGTTAGCAATAACTTGTTTATTTTTTTTAAATTTTTTTTTTTTTGTTCAAGATATATTCTTCTGTTGGTAGCTTAATGTTATTTATATTAATCGTTTAACTTTGTGGAGTAGGAATTTTGTTATTTGGTTAGATATCTTATTATATATTAATTTTTCATTGTATATTTTGTTAGCATATCACTTTTATTCATAAATGACTTTATTTAGTATCTAAATAATTTTATTAAAAATTATGGATTATGAATATGATGGATATACGAAGTATTTTGTTGAGATTTATAGTATGGACTTTGTAGAGTGATTTTAATATTTGAATATCCTCATAAATGTAAAATATTAGAATTAAGTTGTGTATTAGAATTTTGATTCAATCCATAATCTGAATTGAACCAAACCATTATTTAATGGGTTGGAAAATTTCTAATCCAAACCAAACATTTATTTATTAGTTTAGTTTAGGAATGAAAAAAAAAAAACCGCAAATTATAGTTTTGTTTGGTTTTGTAAAAACCATACCAAACTAATCTGCACCCACCCTTATCATGTCATGTCTTGTGACTCTCAATACCATCCGGCCTCTCTCACCGATAGAGTAGATTATACGACAGGATTACGTACTCACCGTTAGTCTTAAATCAATAACAATATTATCAATTATAAAACTAAACTAATTTAACCATATAGTATATATGTATAAATATATTATTTATTCAATAAAAGTTGTACAAATCACAAAATTATTTTAAAAAGTTATAAATTAGAAAAAAAAAAGAGTATTGATTTATACATAGAGAAATTTTGACGTATTAAATCATTGATATTTACTAGAATAATTCTTACATGTGGCGGTTTTATAAGTGACTAATATAATGTGTTAGAAATAAAAATTACCATAAGAGCTAGAAATTACGATATTACCTAACTTGGATATGCAGGATGAAAAATAATAATTGCCAAAGTCAATAAAGTTTCTTGAACAAAACTTCGATTAGACATAAGACAAGCAGCGTAATTTTATTTGTACTGCAATTGGATAAATTTATTAATAAAAAAAAAGATAATAACTTTTTACAATCATCAAATCAAAATGGGCAATAAATTTGAAAAATTATGGCTATGAAAATTACAATTTCATCATCCATTCCTTGTTAGAGGCTCCCTGCCTAAAGTTAGTAAAAGAGACATGCATATTACTTTACCATTTGCCCCATTCTTGAAAACCTAAATGTGTTGTAATATCTCTAAAATATAGATAGTAGAGCTCTAATCACATAAGCACATTTTGGTGTAGTTACTTAGAGTTCGTCAGAACTTCAAAGTTAAGCATGCTCTAAGTAGAATAATCCTAGGATAGGTAAACTCCTAGAAAACGATAGCACTAAAGGACAAAACCGTGTGGCGTGTAGTCAAAGTGCACAATACCTGAGTAGACAAAGTTCTAGAGTATTATTGGTGTCATGTCCCAAATAGGGTCAAGTCATGTTCAATTCTGCTGCGTATAACACTTAGGCATCATACGCTAAGGCTACCCTAAACTATTGTTTATCGTGATCGTTTGCTAACCAATTTTAGATTCTGAAATCATTATATTTTTTAAAACATTTGACTAAGTAGGGAAAAATAACAAAAGTATTAAAAGTAGATAATTATCATTATAAGACATGTGATTAAAGGAAAGAAAAATGTAACAGTCATGGGAACAAACTAGGCCCTAAAAAAAATACAATTTTGAAGAGATTTTTACAACTTTCATTTGATAATGCACCTGATCCAATGTTCCTAACCACTTTGCTCGTCAATAAACTTGCACATATTGGTCCCATACCCGAGATATGAATAAGCATCAAGTTGGAACCTCAATTACTTGAAAAAGAAAGAAGTAAGCCAAAGCCTAGTACACAACAACAAAACCACATGCGATGTGGTACATATACTTAAACTGTGTGTAATGCAACAACCAATAAATTATAGTTATTATTTAAGGCACTTTATATAGCATGTGAACACTCACACTCTAAACAACGAGCCATGTGAATTTAAGGATCTTCAGTAGCAGCAATTGCTTAGAGGGTTGATATAAGTAACCTGAATACGTATATCTCCTATAAGAAAATATGGTAATAGCCCTGTCCAGGGTTCACAACCGTTACACATCTCTACTTATATCGATCTATACTACATTTCGGATCAACTGATCCTATAAACGTGAACCAAATTACATTACTTCTCTCTAAGTATAAGTAAGCATTGTCCTAATACCGTTTATCCTATCAACTACCCGCCAAGCCACTAAGGGTGGCCTAAGCACCTAACTACGATACTAACTTTGCCCAGTAAGGTTGTCATTCCTCGGACCATATTAAATAACGTAAACACAATCAATAATTAATTATTAGCCATCTTAAGTTTTAGTTCATTTAAAATGCCTACCCTAGAAAAAGCAACATGCACGTCACTGTGTACCTGATAAGTCTGTAGTCTAGTATAAATCAAAAGGCAGATCAAAAGGTATATTAAAAGGTCAGTTAGAAGGAATTCTATCTATATAAAAGATAAATCATGTAAGTATTGAATATATAATTTGATTATCAATTTCATATCAATTATTCAATTAGATTTAATTATTTGTCAAGGCAAGATCATATATATGTTTGTATGTGTATATAACCTTAATTTTTATCTTATGCCAATTCTATTTTAAGGCATTGAGCTTAAGTAATTTGGATTAAGCCCATAAGCATAAGAGTTTGAATTTCTTATTTGGAATTACTAGGCCTTTAAGGGCCTTAAAATAGTCATAATAAGATATAACTAAGTCTTGTAATTCTTAAGGTAATGGGCTTTAAGGAATTTATAAATGAGCCTATTAAAGAATATAGATTATAATTTAGGTGGATTTGGGCTTAAGTGTTGGAATAGCTCCAATTTGAATAAACTTGGACATTAGACCAAAGGATTGAATATAAGTCCAAAAGAATTGAATTTATTTTAATATTTAGTTATTGGGCCTTCTGAATTCCTATTTAGACCCGCTACTAATATTTTAAGGCTTTTGAGTACAAGGGGTCATATTTGAGCCCAATAAGTATTTCGACACCTGGAAGCGAGTAATGGAATTAAATAATTTGAATTATGCACAATTGGAATAGGTAGTGGGTATTGGGCTCATATTTTGAAATTTAAGTCCATAAAGCAGAATTTGATATTATTTTGATTTGAGGCCCTAAATCTGCTAAGGAAAAACCCATTGGTGTAGAATAGGTCCATTGGAGTTAAAATAAACCACAATAGCTAAAAACAAATTATTGGACCCTAAAAATATTAACTAAGCCCATATTAAGTTGGAAAAACTCGGTTCAGTTTATTTAGTTAAACCCATATTTGTTTGGAAAGCACACTATAGGTTCAATTAAATTATTTAAGCCTAAACTAAGTTAAAGAACTTGTATTTATTAATTGAGACCAAAGCTCTAATTTAACCCATATTGCATTAAGGTATGATTCTTATCTATTTTTCATTGAATTTAGCATTTATAATTAGTTTCCCAAGTTGTGTATACATAATTTAGAATGACTCCATCATGAATGCATGTACTCAAAAGTTAAATTCATACTCTCCAGGTTTGATCAAAATTTAAATTGGTCAACATATATTTTAAATCATTTTCGGTTACATATATATACATGTTTCCATCATCAATGATCTTACCATCCATAAAACTTGTTATTAATAGAATCAACACAATTCAAGCTACTATGTGCATGTCCAACTAAAAGAAAAAAAGCTAGTTTAACAAATGTGTTTATATAATATGATTATTACATACTTGATTGTATATATTCATCTTAGAGATAGTAAGGTTAAGGATATATCAAAATTTACATATGTTAATATAGAGATTAGATATTATTAATATATATCACAAATTTCAATAAAATCAAATAAACATTAGTTATATATGTACCTACTACGGTTGAACTTCTAGGTTTAATTTAATTTAATTAGTCAACTAATCCAACCGTTCCAGAATTTACATAAATAATTATTTATTTAGATTATAATTTTAGCTCATACATCATATATCAATTTACCAAAATACAATGTACATTAATTTAACATTGCATATAAATTCATCACTAAATACCATATGTATTACGTTTGGCATTTAATCGTTAGAAATATTTAAATAACTGTATCTCAATTACACTTATAATTCAAGCCAAATTGATTGCAACATAGTTTTCATTTTTTTATTTGTTTATTGTGGACATATATATTTATATACTTGGAGTAGGCTTTGATTTAATCATTTACCATAACAATTTCAATCAATATTAATTCACCAAAATGAAATTCACATTGTAACAGACATAGTATGATCTGTTATTGTGCATACACATAATTAATTTAGATTTTCTATTAATATAAAAAAAATAACGTATATAAACATATCATATCGTTTTCAACACATACAATAGCAAACTATAAATTAATTTCCTCAATTATGACAATATATTATCGGCTTTTATGTTTTTGTAATATATATTAATATATATAACTTTTATTATGCTTTAATCAAATAAAACATGTCAAAATAACATAAGTATATTCAATATTTAAGCAAAATTATCTTATTATATAGTTAAGATCATTTTATGTGGATATGTACTTGCCGTAGGATATTACACATGCATCCTTTTTTTTTCTATTATATAAATTCATCACCGGACAAATTGTAGGTAAAATATAATTGAAGTCATTTTATTAATTATTTATCAAATCAAAGCTTCGCCTATGTTCCTATGGTTCAATAGGACGATACCATTATCATTAAATTAAAAATCATATTTTTATATATATTTGTACGTGGTTTAACATTCATGATTTATATATATATATATGTATGTGTGTTTGTGTGATTAATTAATATTTAAATTAAACATCAGGATCACCAAATAATTAGATATAGATCGTCAAACATTCAATCAACACACTTACACACACATATATATATTTATCACAATTATAAAATTAATTTACTAGAAATGCAAAAATCATCAATTAAATCCTCTAATCTCCAATCTACTACTATCAAAATTATCTGTTAGAGCTTCTTCCATATGATTTTGACGTTGAACATAATTTCTACTTGCCAATATTACCTATAATTTAATTGAAATAGGAATTTAAAAAAATAAAAGGTTATTGATATAGGTAAAAGATAGAAGAGAATTTGGGGTATATGCTTACCAATTTTGGTGCAATATTGATAATGTAATGAATGAGATTTGAATTTGGAATTTTTAGAGACAGATTCTCTATAGAAATTGGTAGAGTAAGAAAAGGGGGAGCTGGGGGCTAGGGAAATGGGGGGAGTGGGGGGTGTAAGAATGATATAGATTGTAATTTCTCGAAATTAGATTTAGAAATTTAATTTAGGTAAGCTCAATTTGGTATGTAATAATGATTCGAGGTATTTGAAAATTTTTAATAGGAAATTAAGGTATTGATATCTTTATTTCAATTAAATCCACTTACTAACCAATTATAACATGTTATTAAATTTTTTTCCACAATTTAAATAATTTGTTTAATATAGTCACCTAATTTAATTATTAACCTGAATTCTAATTGAGGTTCAAAATTATCTATCTTTTCATGACAATTTATTAGCATTTATCTGATTAAAGGACAAATAATATAGAAATTTCATGTGTTGTATAGAAATCTTTATATCGTATATTTACTATTTAAGCAAAATTATCTTATTATATATTTATGATCATTTTATGTGGATATGTACTTGCATTGGATATTACATATGCATCCTTTTTTTAATATAAATTCATCACCAGACACTATGTTGATAAAATATAATTGAAGTCATTTTATTAATTATTTATCAAATCAAACCTTTACCTATGTTCATATGGTTCAACATGAAGATATCATTATCATTTTCATTAATTGAAAATCAATATATATATATATATATATATATCTTTACGTGGTTTAACATTCATGATATTATGTGTGTGTAATTAATTAATATTTAAATCTAGCATCATAATCACCAAATAATTAGACAATGATTGTCAACCATTCAATCAACATATATATATATATATATATCCATTATACTTTTAAAATTAATTTAGTAGAAATGTAGAAATCATCAATTAGATCTTCTAATCTTCAAGCCACTACTATGAAAATTATCTGTTAGAGCTTCTTCCGTATTATTTTGGCGTTGATCTTAATTCTTACTCACCAATGTTACTTATTATTTAATTGAAATAGGAATTAAACAAATTAAAAAGGGTATTGATTTAAGTAAAAGGTAGAAGAGAATTTAAAGGGTATATGCTTACCAATTTGAAGCAGTGTTGATAATGGAATGATTGTGATTTGAATTTGTGAATTTTTAGAAACAAATTCTCTATAGAATTGGTGGAGTAAGAAAGAGAGTGCATAAGAATGATATAGGTTGTAATTTCTAGAAATTAGATTTAGAAATTTAATTTAGGTAAGCTCGGCTTCATATGTGTAGAAACCCCATTTTTTGCTTATTAACCTTACATTGTAAAGTTTAGTGACTTAGTAAAATAATATGAATTATTAAGATTTAAAAAAAATTTCTAGTTGCTGACGTCGACCAGAATAGTATTATCTTCTTCCTTAGATATGCCAAAAATAGCACCAAACAAGTCCAGACCTTCCATTTTGCGCATAATTTCTACCCATTTTTCTTTACTTTTTTTCCAAATTAATAGAGAATTATAATCTAGATATGAAGGGCTTTCATTTGATACCAAGATTGCATATTTTCGTGAATGTTAACTGCATCAAATTAAAGCTCAAAATTTGGAAAAAACAAAGATATGATTTTTTTAAAATATGGTGATCCTTGTCAAAATTGCATTATTTGGGAAACTTAGAAGATATGATCTGCTATGAAATTTTGTAAACATGTCAAATATCACATTTAATTGAAAAGTAACATCTTCAATTGGTCAG
The DNA here is from genome assembly GCA_024138025.1 of Combretum micranthum. Classification (NCBI taxonomy): domain Eukaryota; kingdom Viridiplantae; phylum Streptophyta; class Magnoliopsida; order Myrtales; family Combretaceae; genus Combretum; species Combretum micranthum. Next base: position 427,871 of record JAMXBD010000433.1, on the reverse strand, counting down.
ACTCTCAATGTCGTGCAAAAACTTGCCTTAAGAACCATAAATTCAATTTTTTTTTATTGGCAAGATTTGAGTAGTAATCTTTAGTCCTAGCACTATAATCTAGACATGAATGGCTCTCATTTGATACTAAGATTGCATATTTTTGTGAATGTTAAGTGCATCAAATTAAAGCTCAAAATTTGGAAAAAAAAACAAAGATATGATTTTCCTAAAATATGGTGATCCTTGTCAAAATTGCATTATTTGGAAACTTAGAAGATAAGATATGCTTTGAAATTTTTTAAGCACATCAAATATCACATTTAATTAGAAAATAGCATCTTAAATTGGTCAGACTCCTAATGTCGTGCAAAAACTTGCCTTAAGAACCATAAATTCAAATTTTGTTATTGGCAAGACTTGAGTAATAATCCTTAATCCTAGCACTATAAATAGGACTCTCATACTCCATTCAAAAGGGGAATAAGGTCTGTAATCTCTCAACTTCCTCTGATTTTTAATTTTCATATCCTTGATTTTGAAATTAAGGTTTCATATTTTCTAACTTTATATATATATATATATATATATATATATTTTTTTTTTTTTCCTTTTACAGTGAAAACAGAAGCAGTTGGACTTCACAAGAGTACTTAGGATCACAAGACCTTCAAAAACCCCATTTCAATTGCTGTTGAAGACCACCGGAGGTCCGTTGTTGGAGCTTTGCTGACCACCACCAACGAAGAAGCCCTAAGCACCATTTTCTAGTACTTCCCGGCTAGAACCAAAGCCACCAAAGTCCTCACTACATCCCATTGGCTTAGTCCGACCAAAGCCCAACCATCGTGCCAACCCAGAATTGCCGATACCCGATTGCTTGCCGACCAACCTAGATTCCGACCATCGTTGAACCCGCTGTCGACCATTCCTGTTGGCGCCCCTGCTGTTCGTGGATTCTAGGTAAGTTTCTTTCATTTGCTTTTTCTTTTATTAAGTAGTAGTAGTAGTAGTAGAAAAAGAAAAAAAATAAAAAATAGTAATAATTGATATGTTGACATGGTGTAATAAAAAATAAAATTAGCTATTGTGTATGTGTAATAGTAATAGATTAATGAAATTACTTCTCTTTTGCTATGATAACCATTTGATAAATACAAACCTTGTTGTAGTAGTTTATGACCTTTGCAAATATTAAGTTGAAATCTTTTTGTGAATAATGTGACTTCTTTAATTATTTTATCTTATCACGATATGTACCATGTGCTATTTATGAGATTATATGAATTGATGTTTTATCACAATACCATTTGTAATAATAACGATAATGTGCAAAATTTTATTTGTGCCATAAAATTGAGTTTTCATTATAATGTTGATATTCGAGCGATATATGAAATTTGATGAAGTTAATTGCATGTGTTTGTCTTATTAAAATTAGCATAGTAATTTCATTCCTAATAACATGAAGGGTGAATTGATATGTACCATATTATGAAATTATTTTAAGATCTTATTATTGATAGTATACCTTTAATGATGTATAAACCTTAACTAAGCCATGAATTTAAATACATGATTTTACCTTGATTTAAATTGTAATAACACAGGTTAATATGATATATAGTTATGGTGTAAATTTTTGCCACTTAGAAAAATTTATTTTTATAAAATCGTCGACAATCTAATGTATGACTTTAGGACCACAATAAAAATTATTTTAAAAAATTAAAACTTAATAAACTTAGAGTGATAAGAATTTAAGATTCTAAAATCAGCTAACAAATTAAAATTTTCATCAAATATAAAAGAAATACGTTACATTTGATCCAGATTAGCGAGTACGCAGGCACTTAACGGGCGACATAAAAACTATAATTTTTTTTCCTCTTTTGTAAAATTTAATATAAATTTGTGAATGTTCTCTTATAGTTTGTAAATAATGTGGTCTTTAGAAAATAATAATTAAATTGTGTTGCTATTGTAAAATTGATAAACTTGTATAATTTTGTAAACATTAACAATGGTAAATATTTCTTGTAAATAGTACATGAGAATTTAAACTCAGACACAATAAGAAGCAACTTATAATTGGAAAATTAAAAGGAGATAACCGTTTAAGTTTTAATAGGACAGCCTCCGGACTTAATTAATCTTTGGTTTCATTTTCTTAAATAACTTTCGCAGATCAATATCAAAATTAGGACTAACCTATCAATTAGTCCTCATTTATGTTTTTCCCAACTTTGGTCGAGTGGCGAGTCCATCTTTTTTTTTTTTAAATTATGATATTTTTTCTTTAATTCTTACTCGAGAGTTCGTATTAAATGGGTTAGGGTTTAGTGCGAATCGAATTGAAGGAATTTGAGCTAGAAAATAAAAAGTCCAACCTCAACAATATGTAATAATGATTTAAGGTATTTGAAAATTTTTGATAGGAAATCGAGGTATTGATATCACTATTTCAATCAAATCCACAAGTTATTAAAATTTTTTACCACAATTTAAATAATTTGTTTAATTTAGTTACCTAATTTAATTACTAACCTAATTAAAGGACAGTTTAAATAATTTATTTAATTTAGTTACCAAAATTATCTATCTTTTTATAACAATTTTTTAGCAATTATCTAATTAAAGGACAAATAATAAAGGATAAATAATAAGGATATTTCACGTATTGTATAGGATTCTTTAAATCTAGTCAAATTATTCATTCACCATGTCATTAAACTTATGTGCGTAAACTCTTGAATATAGCAGCACCTAGCCATGTCAATCCCTGTAGGTCTGGTGGTTGCTTTGGCTGTTGGGGTCCCTGTTGTTGTGATTCTTGTAATAGGATCATTGATTTGGTACTGTCTAATGTACCAAAAGCGAAAGGCGGCCAGTGATCCGATCATACTAAGAGCATTAAAGAGCTTGTCAGGAGTTCCTAGAGATTTTAGGTATAAAGACTTGGAGAAAGGGACTAACAATTTTGATGAGAGGCACAAGTTGGGTGAAGGTGGTTTTAGGATGGTGTATAGAGGATTTCTTGCAAAGGAAAACTTAGAAGTTGTTGTGAAGAAATTTAGCAGAGACAACATCAAGAGTGAAGATGATTTCTTGGCTGAACTTACAATTATCAACAGGCTTCATCATAAGTATCTTGTCAAATTACTTGGTAATTATCTCTTCTATATGTCAAATTATGATTAATAGTTTACCACCAAGTGTACATTTCTGTGTATGTATTATGTATCAAATATTTTTCCACATTGAAAATGCTTTATAGTATATGAAATTTATAAAATGGTTGGTTTTTGTTTTCATCATAAAATGGTTAAGCTAACATAACATAATTTTTTGTGCTTCTTCTTCTTCTTCCTTTAATAGGTTGGTGCCATACAAATGAAGTCCAAATCTTAGTATACCAGTACATGCCAAACAGCAGCCTCGACAAGCACATCTTCTATGGTCCAGTCAAACAAACCCTACATGGAACCTCTGCTTTAGTATCCTCACCAGCATAGCCTCCGCCCTCCACTACCTCCACAACGGGTACGACCAAAAAGTCCTCCACCGTGACCTCAAAGCTAGCAACATCCTCCTCGACTCCAGCTTCAACTCTTGCCTCAACGACTTCTGCCTCTCCTGTGCCATTGATAACAATGAAACCTCCTACTTCGAGCTCGACGGCATGCCATGAACTATAAGTTACATCGCCTCAGAGTGCCTCCACACATTCAGTACCACAAAGGAGTCCGACGTCTACAGCTTCGGTGCTGTATTACTAGAGGTTGTTTCAGGGTTACGTCCATCATCAAAGGTTGAGGGCTTTCATTCCCTATTGGACTGGATATGGTTCCTCCACCATGACGGGAGGATCCTGGAGGCTGTGGACGGTAGACTAGGGGAAGACTACGTGAAGGAGGAGGCGGAGAAGGTATTGGTTCTAGGGTTGGCATGCTCACACCCAATAGCAGTGGAGAGACCAAAAACACATGCAATAGGGCAGATTTTGGCAGGAATGGTGGCTCCACCATATGTTCCACCATTTAAGTCGGCGTTTATTTAGCCGGTAATGAGTTCGGTGAATCCGGATGTAGTTTGTATAGGAGAGTCAACACCGATGACATCATTGCAGTTTGGGTCGTCGAGGTGGACTCCCAAGTATGTAAGTGGGGAGAGTGAACATAGTTTAATAGTATGAATAATAATCCAAATAGTATAATAATAAACATTAAGGAAGATCACTAAACTGTAAACATTAAACACCATAAGTGGCAAATTTAGTGAATCTCTTTGTCTTCCATTTTTTTTTTATTTATATAGGAGATTCATTTTTATTTTCTAATGGTACAATGGGTTTGGAAAGGGAATTTTTTTAATTCATATTTTGCTAATTTTATGTTTTACCCTTTTTTTGTTTTTCCAAGTGTTTTGAGATAGGAAATTTAATTTGGAAAAGAAGGGGTGTGCTTAAGTACTTATATTGTGTATTACAACATATATATATATATATATATTTATTTATCTTTAGTACTTTATACAAAGTAATCTTGCAAAAGAATAATTTCATGAAACTATGCCATTTATGGTAGGCTAGTAGCGCATGCTATTTAAACTATAATATACATCATGATGCTAAAGTATTAGGATAATAAATAATTATTTAATGTTTTAGTGACAAAGCATCTTAATGACCTTACTAGAAAAATCAAACTAATGAAACTATTATTATAACAAAATAAATAAGCATTAGATCTGCTTACTTAATAAATAATATACACTGCTTATTGTTGCTTTACTAGGGTGTCTGAGTTTCACAATCTACTATCCTGAAATTTGTATGAGAACAAAAATTGCCTTTTGTTTCCAAGATGTTTTTGTGTAATAACTATAATTTTCTATAAAACTTTTATGTAAGAAATTCAGACTTCCAAATTATTTTATTTGGGATCTTGTTAATTTCTAGCCTCCCATTTAGATGTCAAACAATGAGTACACCCAAGATGAAATAAGGCAAAATTTAGTCGATATACTATCCAATGAGGGTAAGGGTGAAAAAAAATAAAAATAAAAGAAAAAATGATTGAACTAAATTAGACCACAAACCAAACCAAATTGAATTTACAATTTTTTTATAAGCAATTCAAATTATGTTTGGATTGGACCCCTCGAAACAGATTACGGTTTGGTTCAATGTATATCCATACCACATTGTCAATCTAAACCAAACCATTTCAAAAACATTTTAAAAAAAAATTCTAAATCTAAAGAGTAAAAGCCCCTCTCTATCTTGACTTTTTACATAGAAAATAGATTTTTCATATAGTATGCTTATTATATTGGATTAAGACTCAAGCAAACAAAAAACAATCTATGGTTTTGGGTTTTTATTTAACTTTTATCAATAGAAGAGCTAACTATGCTTTTTTTTTTTTAAGTTAATTTTTTAGCATGGTTTCAAAAAGATTATAAGAATGCATGCCAAGATAAGTTCATCAAGGTTGTGTGAGAAAACAAACTACCATGTGGGATCAAGGGATCAATGTGTTTGCTATTGCCATTAACAACAATATACTACTGATTTGTAATAATTATTTATTCGAATCTTGGAAATAAATTTTCCTAAAGAAGGTAGCATTAGAAATGAATAAATTTTGATCCATTAGTTCAAATGATAACATTTTATAATCTAAGGTTTTATTATTCTCTTGTTATAGTGTTATCTTTTAATGAATTAAAATATCGGAATTATCAAAGTTTTGAAGGAAACAAAAAGAAAATATGTTTTTAGGTAATGAATGAAACATGTCATAAATTAACAACAGACAAATTCATACTAATGAAGGGTTTTTTTTCCGTTGTGGAATGAATTATTCAAAAAATTATATAGTTATCTCTAGAAATAGTCTATTTATTTACTCGTTTATTTTTTTACCGGAATAGTTTTAAGAATATATTATTTGATTCATGCTTCATATAAATACTAATGACAGTGCCCCATAATCTACCTAGCATGTAAATACATTGTATTCTTCTATATATATCTTATTTAAATGTTCATATAAATATAAACTTTTAGGGAGAAATTATTTTTTAATTAATATTTTCATATAATCCATAATTCAAATTAAATTAAACTGCTATTTAATGATTGGGTTTGAGAGAAAGAAAGAAGAAAAAAAAACACTAAATTGATGGTGAGGTATAGAGGGTTAAAATGTTTAAAATTAAGAATTAGAGTATTAAAGAAAATCATAAATTAAAAAGTGTTACTTTTACCATAATTGACTTCAAAGTGAATAAAGATTATAACCACACAGAGAATGTCAATAACTAGTGAGTTGATGGCAAACTAATAGCAATAAACGACTTAGAAACGCGAAAGGTGAAGAGGTAGACATGGAGACCTAAATTCAAAGTGGATGAAGATTATAAGTAGAGAGGACACATAAAGTGATGACACTGGATCGAGAGAGAAGTGCATCTTACAATATAAATTAAATGATAAAATATTAGGAATATCAATCTGAAATGATTTTATAATAAGATAGGACAAAATTACAAGAAATTTTTTTTTTAATTACAATGGGAGCTTAGTACATCTCACGTGAGAGACCATGAATAATGTTACTAGGCTACAATACATTTATAAGAATTGTTTATTAAAATATTTATAAATATAGTTTAAATATTGTATTTGAATTTGAACATGTTCATAAATAAATCCAACCAATCTACCCTGGATAAGTAATCATGTCAAATTTTATTTACACAACCCCCTTTATAACTATATCGTATCATTGACCTTAATAAAAAAATTTAATTTAAGGAGGTGAAAATATTCTTTACAAGTCCAAAAGGGATAGAGATTCCACTTGTGCTAAAATTCACGACCTCTTCACTTGTGCTAAAAATAGGATTTTATATAAAAAAAAAGACAGGAAAAATGAAAGAAGAAAAGGGGAAAAAAAAAAGAGAAGAAGAAGAAAGGCACAACATAAGAGTCCAAAATGAAATACCAAACTACTAAATGCACCATAGGTTCATTGAACCTTTAATCCAGCACTTAGGATAGCGCCGAGTCTAGCTTTTAAAAGATTGAGCTTGGCTCATTTAAAAATTATAGAGTTCAAGCTCAAGCTCAAGCTCAAGCCGACCTTTTTATAAAGCTTGAAGTTCAGAATTCAGCTAAATAAATGGGATTTATTTCAAGCTCAAGTCAAGCTAAGTCTTTCATCGAGTCTAGCTAAGCTATTATGGAACCCAAAATTTAAGTTTAAGTTTGGCTTGTTTAGATAGCTGATTTTCCATTTAAATTTTATAAATCTTCTTTTGATTTTCCTCAAAGTGAAAAGTGATATATAAGAGCCATGAGAAATATATACATATATTAAATAGAAATTAATTTTGTTATTTTAAGTGTGTGTGTGTGTATCATAAACATAAAACTCCAATGTCTGCTAGCAAGCTTATTCATGAGCCTAATAATAAGCTTGCTTGTGAGACTATTTACAAGTCTAAATAAATTTATTCATAAGTTAGCTCATGAGTCTAAATCAAAACTCAAGCTCGATTCAACTACTATTCAAGCTTATCAAGCTTGAACCAAACTAAGTTTAAAGTAAGCCAACATGAGTAACTTGTGAGCATTTCGGCTGATTTGCAGCTTAGTCACACTTGTTACAAACATTAGCTAGGGAGGGCTTACCACAACTTGGACCGGTCCAACGAGTAATGCTAAATTCATGTTTGATTGTTATACCTCTTAGTAGATCCATGGAAGATTAGCATTTTATGTTTGTAAACATTTCATTGGAACTCGTAGTGATGACGATGGACTTGGAATTGACAGCTTAATTGAATCCCACCAACATTTATTTTATGTGAGGGATTTGGTGAGCAGACATTCAAATCCAATACATCCTTACGAGAGAATTATATTTATGAAAGGTAAACTTAGTGATAGAGGTAATACCAAGTAACCATCTTAAAAATATATCATCTAATTGGTAAGTGTTTATTTAACGTCATAAAGACATTTTGAGAATGAAACTTTTCTTTATTGGTTATAAAGCAAATAAAAATTTATAATTAATTGTTAATAATAGAATTTATACAGCCAAAATGCTGAAATAAAAATTTGGAATATCTAGGTTAAAATTTCAATAATATTCAATGTTAACATTGATTTCAAGCTATCTTGCACGACTCCCTACCTAAAGTTATAGAGAGTTAAAAAAAATAAAAATAAATTCTAGTTAACAAATTTAATTGTATATAAAATGTGCAATTGAAAAATTATAAGATAAATGATACACTTATTTTATAACTAACATATGGGTATTAGAGTAATTTTAATCTCTCAAGTTTTGAGTATAAACCTCTGAAAATGCACTAGAAAATACTCGAAGGGAAGGGGTGAATTAAGTGTTTGCATTAAAATGCTTAAACAATTAATTTTAATATAGCAGATCAATTTTTACTTTAATATCAGCACATAATACATAGTAAATTATAATATGAAATATGAAAGAGATTGGGATAGAAAATTTGAGTCCAAATTTAATGTGGAGTTTGACCCACTTTCTCCTCTCCACAATCCACCAATGCCTTCAATGGGGACTTCACCACCACTTTATTAATCACCAAATAAACTCGCTCAAGTTGAGCGATACACCACTTTTACAACACTTAGGTAATAAAATGTTTTCTTTTTCTCTCTAGATTCTCATTGATAGATAATATAAAAATGGAGCACTAGACTATTTTTGTCTCTCTTTCTAGCTATTTACGAGTTAATGAATAAAAGAATAAGAAAATCAATGGTTTGTTTGTTGGCAGATAAAAGCTCTTTTTCACTTTTGCACTTCCTCTTTTTAAATATCCCAAGAATAGAGTATTTCTAGCCTTTAAAATTCTAATGTTGTTAGAGATAACGTCTTTAAGTTGCCAAGAATTAAATGTGTTTCGACGGATCTTTTTGCCAAATTGGCTTATCCATTTAAATTGCCGTGCCCTAATACTTGCCATACCATAAAGTGCCGCACCTTCATTTTAGCCCTCGACCAAGTATTTGCTTACGTGAACTCCATCAAGCTTTGAACTCAAATTTGTCATGCCTTATACTTGTCGCTCTCTACATTCATTGCGTCTCGGTTTTGGCCCTCGACCGCAATTGTGTATGTTTAACCTTGTCGAATGTTGGTTTTAAGCTTGTCGCACCCTAACTAATTAACATATCGAGCCCTTGACATGACCCTCAACCAACACTTTACATTTTAAGTTTATCGAGCTTTAAACTTTGAGCTTATCATGCATTGAGGAGTGAACTCATCGAGCCCTCAACATGAACCTTAACCAATGGCTTTGCACTTTTGAGCTTGCTAAGCTTTAGTCTTGAGTTTGTTGTGCCTTAATAAATGAAGTAGTCTAGCTCTCGACTTGATCCTCAACTAAAGCTATTCATCACAAAATTGTTCCTGGTAAAAACCTACGCAATCTCCACAAAAACACACAACATACACACACACAGATATATATATATATATATTTAGCATATCATTCATCATATTGTTTGAATAATTAAGCACAGTTTACCATTATCGAATAGTTAATTGTCCAACATATTGTCTCATCAAAACCAACCTCAACATATCATTAATTGAGTTTGCCTATAACAACAGTCATCAAGCAATGATTTAAATGGCTGCTTATAAAGCTTTGTATGGAAGGAAGTGTAGATCGCCTCCTCATTAGGATGAGGTAAGTGAACGAGCTATTCTATATAAAAGTTATGTAGACATAAGACGAAGAACCTTGGAATTTGATGTTGGTGATCACATATTTCTCAAAATACCTCCAACAAAAGGCATGATTAGGTTTGGGGTTAAAGGGAAATTGATTCCAAGATGCATTGATCCATATGCGATTCTATAAAAGATTAGACCGTTAGCCTACAGATTAGCATTGCCTCTGAGTTTATTCGATGTACACAATGTCTTCCAAGTGTCTTAACTGAGGAAATGTGCATCAGATTTGGATGCTATCATCAACACACACGAGCCAGAGATACAGCCAAATTTGATTATAGTGGAAAAGCCCATCAAGATATTGGATAAAATAGATAAAGTCCTGAGAATGAAGACAATACCTTTTGTCAAAGTTCAATGGAGTGGACAAACAAAAAGACAAGTGACTTAGGAATTCAAACAGGATATAAGACAAAAGTATCGAGAGCCTTTTTATCAATAGGATAAGACAAGTTTTGAGGATGAAACTTCTTAAAGGAGGTCAAAATGAAATAGCCTAACTTTCATGCATAATTAGATATAATATATATATGTTAATTTATTTAAATTATGAAAATTTTGTTAAATGTTCACTTGAGTAGAATTTAATGTGTAGAGTTATGTAGTAATTGTATTGTATAGAACTGTTATCGCCTTGTGTATGTTGGATCAAAACTTGCATCTAAAAAAAAATCCAATCCAAACTAAACATAGCAGAAATTATAAGAGCCCTAAACCAAGTCCAAAGACAAGTTAAGACCAAGTCTAAGTATCTAGCAAAAAGCAAGCCCAAGCCTGTCTTTGTCTCTAAAAAATCTATCACCAAAAGTCAAACACATATAGGATAAACATAACTCATTTTTTTGTCAAATTTCACAAGCCAAAAATAGACCAAACCCGATGGTGCCTTTGTTCCATTCCATTCCATCTTTTGATTCAAAAGTTTCTTGCCTAAATTTGCCAAGAATTCTTGCCTAATAATCAAATCTCAAGTTAAAGCTTTTTAAGGTAAGTTTTATATGATTGAATGGTCTCTCTGCATGTTGTTTTATTCTTAATCATGAAAACTTTGTTTTGATGTTTCTCATATGAATTGTGTATAGTGTTATGATCTAAGTAAGCCTATGGTATCTTGAAGTGTAGTAAAGAAGTACATGGAAGTGTTAAAGTGTTTGGGGATAGATAAGTTGTGATATGTGTAGGTGTGGTTGAGTTAGTGAATGAGTTGGTGATAATTATTAAGTGTTGAAGAGTTGATTAAGAAGTTGTTTGATGTAGGAAATGTGAAGTTTATGTATATTTGGAGTTGTTAAGAGCATGGGGTATATTATATGATGCCTGTGTTGGTCCCAAATAATAATCAAGAAGGGGGGTTGAATTGATTATTACAAATTTTTGCCTTTAAAAATTTAATCCCCTTTCAATTTTGAAATCGAGAACAATATATCAATATAACAAATATGAAAATAAATTGTGTAAAATTAAAAATATGGAGAGAGAAGATCAGGCAATGATTTATAGTGGTTCTGCCTTGTGCGTCAGTTCACTCTTCCAACTCCAAGCCGAGGACCCCGTTGTCCTATGGATTTTGTTCCACTATATCCAATAAGAACAGATTACAAGCTTGTATAATTATCTTTGCTTGATTCTCACAGCTATCCTCTAGCTTCAATCGATCCACAGAGTCTAAACTTATAACTTCGCCACAAGCTAAGAAGGCAACAACAAGTTCCTTCTATTACAAATAAAAATCGAAGACTAAATACAATGAAGAAAATTTGCACTATTCCGGATCAAAGAAAGCTTGTAGGGGATCGATGTAGGATGAATATTTCTTGATACATGTGAAGCTTGTAAAGATTCTAAACCTCCTTCTGTTTTCTTTGATATATATGACTTTGTTCTTCAATCAGTCAATATCGGTTTAAAGGATTGATATCATATCCCAATTATCTCGGCTGCAAATCTGTTCTTCCTTATCCATATTTGAAAATTAAAAACTATCTAGCTGCTTATTCTCGTCTAATTTGATTTTTAAATATTGGATAAGCTTTATTGAGATAACGTCATATATTCTAACTGTTGATATTTCCTTGAGCTAATTTGAAAATTACCGAGATCTTCTCCTTGTAATTTGAATTAGATATACGCGATAAGATAGCTTTATCTTTGTTAATAAATCATCGTGATCTTCTCTTTTTCTTCTTTTTGGATAATCCTCAAGATATTTGCTGATATCTCTTGTGATTTTAAAAAATCTGGATAGGTTGATATCCTAATAAATCTTATCTTCAAATAACAAACATTATCTTCTAATCTTATCTTGTAAGAACCATGTCTTTTTCTCAAAACAACCTTATTATCCATATCTTATCACATTCATGATCTATAAAAGCTTTAGGAGTTATTCATGCGTCTTGATAAAATATATTTAAAGATATCAAAATAATTTTCCATAAAATTCTTTGTATAAATATTTTGATATGATTTGATCCCCATGATATAAAATCCAACTTAAGTGAAACACATCAAGTATATTACCGAAATATACTTGAAAAGTGAAGCTAGGTCTTGAAAAAATATTAAAACTAAGCTTTAAGACAATTTTAATCGAAACTGGAAAAAATTCGTATCCGTCTTAAAAGGTCTGAAACTGTTTCTATCTAGCTTTGTTAAGCTTATTCATCTACGTTGAAAGTTTTGAAACTGCTTCTGTCAGATTTATATTACTATCGCTGAAGGTTCTAAAAATGCTTCCGACTAGCTTTGTTAAGCTTATTCGTCTACCGTTGAAAGTTCTAAAACTGCTTTTGATTACTTCCTTTAAAAATCAAAGCTTAATCGAAACTTCTGAAATAGCTTTTGATTCTATAAAAACTTATTTATCCAACTTTTCAAGGGTTTTGAACTAGCTTCTGTTAAATCATACTTATCAAATAAAATCATAAAACAATTAAATACTTTAACATACTTTTGTTATCATCAAAACATTATTAGAAAACTTAACAGCCTGTGTAGTGCTTCAGATGAGATAGGATATGTCAAAAATGTGTAAAAATGGAGTTTGAAACAAGAAAAGTTCAAAAAACTTCAAATACCCTATTAAATGGCCTCTATAGAAGGGTGCATGGGCCGTACACCCCTTGAAGCGGGCTGTATGGAAAAGTGTTTCACTTTTTGGAGCATTTTACATATTTCTTCTAGGTTCAATCAGCTTTTGAAATGGCTCATATGGAAGGGTGTTTTACTTTCTGATCTTTCGTGCAAAATTGTCTAATCCTGTATGCCACCAACCTTTGTGATTTACACCACCAGCTTTCTCTCTTGCAATTCCTTTAGAATTAATTGTTATAATTTTTACTTTATATGATTTCCTTAATTGTTGCTTAGTTTTGTGGTTAATTAAAAAACCTATATGAACCTATTGTACGTATAAACACTAAGTTATGCTTGTATATGAGTTTTATTTGAATTTGATGAATGTTAAGCACTTAGTAACTATTTGTGATTAAAAATTCAAATTAGAGTTAGTGATGTTAATATAAAATAAATTTCTTGCTACGACTTCAAATCATCAGTTAAGTATCCACTAATCACTCTTCAAATCCCTCAAGTACACATAGGGCTGCAAACAAGCCGAGCTATTCACGAGCTACTCGAGCTCAGCTCGTTTCAGGCCCTGCTCGGCTCGGTTTGTTTCACTAAACGAGTCGAGCTCGAGCTCCATCTCAGGCTCATTTAGTTAAACGAGCCGAGCCTGAGCTTATTCTCAAGCTCGCGAGCCGACTCGCGAATAGGCTCGTTATAGGCTTGAGAACAAAGCTCGTGAACAGGCTCGTTAAGGGCTAGCGAGCCAAGCTCGTGAACAGTCTCGTTTAATATATATATATATATATATAATATTGATATTATATTATTCATATATATTAATGTAATATTTTATAAAATTATTTATATTAATTTAATATTATAAATATAATTAAAAAATAATTATATAAGATAAATGAGCTGAGCTCAAGCTCGTTTAACGAAACGAGCCCAAGCTCAAGCTTGTTTAACGAAATAAGCTTAAACAAGCCGAGCTCAGGCTTGAAAGAGCTTAACGGGCTCAAGTCCAAGCCTACATATTCCAGGCTTGTTAAAAGCCTGGCTCAACTTAAGCCCATTAAAAAATAAACAAGTCGAGCCCGAGCTGGCAAAGGCCCGACTCGTTTGCACCCCTAGGTACACAGTAACTTGGTTGTTGTTTACTTAGGATAGGCATATCATAAATTGATCTTAATTAAAGAAGGTTTAAAAAGTGTTTGTATTGGTTATGCCTGTGCCGTTGATTTGGTTCAAGGAGTGGTAACCCGATTGATGATTCTCTAATTAGAGCTACCGAGTCTATTAATTTATAAACCTATATTCTATCTCTTACTCAGATTGACAAGCAAGTGTACCTATCATTTATTAGTATGGATAAGTATAGAGTTGTCTCCACAAGGAACAGTTACAAGCACTAGTATTGATTAAATTTCCTATTATCTAGCAATGGAATGATTAAGTTAAATAAATTAAATCTAAATTAACAACTAAACTACACTAATTACCAATATACTTGATAGGGCTAACAAATTAATCACAACAGCAACAACAAATTCAATAAACAATAGGTTTACTTTACCATATCAACGTGATTTATAAAAAATTATTTATCCAATTAATTGTTAACTGCAGAAATTCTCAAGTCGTAAGTATTCTTCTTAGAATTACTCAATCCTAACCTTAATTGTGTTCCTAGAACCTCTCCTAACGAATGGACATATCAACATGGCTTTAATCTTAATTAAAGTTCTTGAACTTCACTAAACATGCAGCACATTTCTATTAATGTCTCTACTAAGAGGAGTAGCTTGTTCTAGTAAATCAGATCTACTAAGTGGATTCATTTCTCAACATTCTCCACTGAGATCTAATGCAAGACTGAGTAGTGCAATACACTATCTTGACTATAATGAAGTTAATTTACTAGAACTAACAACTACCTAATTGTATTCATCTAACTTCGCACATTCATGTCAATATGATTTAGTAAACCTTAAAAGAACTACTCGCTCATGATGCAAATTAAACAACACTTAGTAAAATTTATAGAAATAGAACAATAGATACACATAAGAATAGGAAAAAAGGAAACCCCTTTATAATTACAACTTCACAATGGTTTCACAAGTACCAACAATGGATTCCAGATGTCTCTCTCAAGTTCTTTCGAAAATTACAAGTTACAATCGATAGAGGATAGATACACTAAAATTCTCCCCAGACACTATTTTACGATTACTCCCAATGAATGGGTATGATTGTCTAAAAGAATGAATGAAAATGATTCAATAATAATGGTCTTTTTTCTCCCTTGGGTATCTTCTATTTTCACTTCCTATACTTCGGGTCAAATAGTACAACCGTTTGACATAACTCATATCTCTTGGTCCAATCCGATGCATTAGTTAAATAAAAGAAAACAAAAGACTTCGACTTCATAGACCATCCATCACAAGCAACTAAAGCCCCATGATTCCTTCTGTGCTCAAATTTATCTCCATCTACTTTCATTCATGGGCGATACTCAATAGGAAAAGATGAATTTTAACCTCAAGCCTCCCATTACGGGTGGCCAAAGCCCCGTGATTCTCTTTCCCCTTCATTAATTATCCTATCACGGGCGAACATGAAGGTTGTGATCCTTGTTGTGGCTCCAATCCTTCCTATCTCTCTTGTGATAGACCTTGATACTTTATTACTTTGGAAATTTTTTAGTTCTTTTCAACCAATTGTTGCAACATAAGTTGTTATGGTCTAAAGTTACCTGAAATGAAAATATTGCTAATTTAAATACCAATTCTTGAATAGAAACATAATATTAGGCCCTGAATTTTACTTAATCAACTATTAGGATCATAGATAATTCTTATCTATCACTTGTAAGATGCAAAGACATGGTGGTTAGGCGCTTAGAACACATATGTCATGATGCAATGACATTTTACTATGATGCAATGGTGATTTTTGAGTGGCTAAGTGGGTAATCGATAGGACAGATAGTATCGAGGTAATGTTTGTTTATACTTAAGAGGAAATAATATGATTTGGTTCATAATTATGAGACCAGTTGAATCGATGATATTATATTAAGTTAAGTTATGTAACAACTATTAACCCTATATGAGATTATTACTCTATTTCTGTTAGGTATAGGAGTTTAGGTATTTGGACTGCCTATAACAACTCCTAGAGCAACTTTTGTTACTCACGACCCCCAAATTGTCACGCCCGAAGGGTACCATAAACGTGGTAATCCGCCACATACAGTATTAAAACTTAAGAATGACTTCCCAAAGTCATGCGAAAGTTTTCAACACCATATGTGAGGCGTCTATCACAACAATAGGAGACACCGGTAGGATGTATAGTTTGAGATAGTAATAAAGCAATATAAGAATCTAAATAACATCAAATTTATCATTAATAGAATATAATCTTTACATCATCTTAGGGGTTTTTTCCCTTATAATTCTCCAAACAATCAATAATAACAACTTAATCTTTCCACAACAAAATAATACTAACACCAAAAGATATTAAAGGATAATTAACCTATGATCTTCAAAAGATTTGCATAAGCTTTACTAGGAATCATTCCACTTGAGCATATGAAGTCATCGGTATAAAAGATATTGTCCTGTTACAACAAAGGTCTAATCGGAGTATAAGCATAACTAGCTTATGAGAATATTCCTAAATCAATGTACTTGTATCAATAATTTCAAACAAGTTATTAACAAACATATGAATGCATCAGACACGTGATCAAGCAATACATATGATCTACCAGAAATCATATGTTTGAATGGATTTACCCCGCATTTCGGGTTAGGTGTTCCAGGCTCTTTAAACCCAACTCAAAATCCAACTCATGTAGTTTATTTCAGGCTCCTACTAGCCATCACAAAATAGTTCTTTCATGCACCTATCACCCATCTTAAAATTGTTCTTTCAGGCACCTATCACCCATCTTGTAGATTTCTGGCTACTGCACACCCGGCTACTAAGGTCTTGTCCCATCGAGATTAGCAGCTCATGCAATGAAATTAACTACGTGATATGCATGAATCAATTAATATAATTCATAGTATAGTTTTTAAAATAATTTAAGGTGATCACAAATTTTTGCACACACTCAGCAGAATAATAGCAAAACATAAGTTAATTAACAATGATTCATGCATTGGTATGCTTAACATTCTTTCAACCAATATTATCATAAATAATTCATTTCATCTTTTCCTACTTCTAGTGCTTCTAGCTACAAGCACAACCAAGTACGACAAAGGTAGGAAATAAACTCACTTGACCATGAGGATCTATCTTTCTTACGGATGAGTCGATCGGTAATTCTACTAATCAAAATAATCCTCCGGATATGAATACTCCTCCTCGGGTTCACCTAATCAAGAAGAATACCCGTAATGAGTATTTCTTGTTGATTCTATAGTACTTATAAAAAACTATATCATAAGATCATTAAAATTCGCGTAGAAGGTAATTCTAACTTAAAATGGCCATAGCTTGATCATTTTAACTCGGAATTGCACCTATAATATATCGTTTTCTATCTACTCAAAAGTTTTATCCATTTTTAAGGTTATTTTGTCATAAAAAGCCATTTGGGTTGCAAACTAACATGGTATAGAATAGTTACGAATTTTATAGTTCTCAGAATATGATTTTTCCAACTTTACGTTCACTCAAAAATTCTTAAGAAAAATATATGGATATATATATAATTGAAAAATCCTTTGAACATGTATTTATACTCATATGTATGCATGATTTCATAGTGTTGTCTTAATATGATATTTCATAAACAACTTGTCTTTAAGGATTTAAAAGACAAGACTTTTGAAAATTTCTCCTTTTTGAATTATTAGAAGGAAAACAAAAATAATTTGAGTTGTTATGAGCAAATGTTTTTCTATTTCCATTTTCTTATTTTTCAAAAGTAAATTTTATTTCAAAAATTTAGTTCTTTAAGTTATTTACTAACTTTATTTCTATGATTAAAAAAAGCTTTTCAAAATATTCTTTAAGCTTCAATATTTGAAGTTGTATTAAATATATGTTTTCCTTATATTTTTATAGATATACCTTTAAAACTTTATTTTCTTGACACATTTTATTTTTCTAAGTTGGTTTTCAAAATAGTGAATTGATGTCATCTCGGTTTGGAAAACTTGTTTTATTCTTAATATTTGTTAAATGGTAGAATAACTCCTTTAGGCAAGTTTATAAAAAAGTTTTCTTAATAAGGAATTGTTAACATTATAACTTAGTTAAACTTCGTTTTAATTTTGAAAAGATAATAACAATTATAAAATTCAAGTTTTGAAGGTGCTTTCATAGCGTGTGATTTTCAAATTCTAAAATGAACCTATTAAAGGTTTAGTTGAGTTCAAGTTTTTAGTTCAAGACTAAAAATTTCTCATTTTAACTTTTAAAAGAAATGAGTTCCTTTTATTATTTGAAAAAATCTATATTATTACTTCTTCTAGAATTTATGATTAGCTTATTTGAAAAAAAGCGGGTTAGAAAAGAAAACTTAGATCTTTTTGTTGAATTTCTTTGTCAACAAATTAGTTTACTTTTTCTTTATTTAAGAAAGACCCATTTTTATTTTTACTTAAGACAAACAATATTATATCATGCATGAATATGTAGCAATGTAAAAGTAAGAATAAACATAATAAGATAAAAAGAAAGAAATACTTGTAAGTAAATAAACATAAATAAATAATCAAGCATTGGGAACCTTCTTCATCAAGGTATCCCGATCATGTATTGGGAGCCTTAGCTTCATCAAGGCAACCCGTGACTAAGAATGGACTAGTCCCAAAAGAAAAGAAATTTGTTTTGACTTGACTTGGACAAGTCTAAGACTAGAAAGACTAGTCTTAATAAATTGCATAAAACAAGTAAATAAATAAATTGCAAGACTTGAAAATAAATAAATAACAATGAGCTTATATGCTCTAATAAATATATATACATAGTATACATAATATTATATAAGTTAAAGTAAAGCAAAAATAACAATAATGAAAATAACAACATAATAACATAATGTAAAATAGGAACATGAACAAAAACAAAGCATGAACATATTGTTGTTTTTTTTAACTCATATGAGCCTAAGAAACATACATTAAGCTCATGCTAAGTTGTATGAAATGATGAAGAAATTTAAGTAGGATTTTACCTAAGGTTTAATGGAAGGTTTTGAAAGAGATGAATGGGTTTTGTTTTGATATTTTTCTTGAAGAGTAGAAATGGATAGAGAGTTATTTTGTGAGAGATTTGTTGGAGAGAGGTTTTGAGAGAGTATTTTGGTAGAGTTTTGTTATGTAAAATGAGTGTGTGAAAGAATGAAGGAGGAAGGGGGTATTTATAGATTTTTGGAGAGGAAATTAGATGTAATAAAATAAATTAGAAAAGAAAACAAAATGGGATAGAGAAGAGAGAGGGGGCCGGCGCCTATAGGTGAGAGAAGGAGACGATTTTTATTTGTTTTGATTTTTGATAAGTAAAAGATGTAATGTGTAAGGTTGATGTGAAATAAAGTTGTATTGGAAGTAAAAAGTAAGAAAATAGGTATGTAGTAGTAAGAAATAGATGTAAGAAAAGTAGAGATAGTGAAATAGTAATTGTAATACCCTTGATTTATATAACCCGGTTATAATAAATATATAAAATAAAATGTAGAATCATAAAAGAACTATAACAAAAATAAGAAATCATCACTCCAAATTTTTCGCAATTTAAATTTTTAAGTATGAACAAAGAATAAAGAATCTTTTTCACTAAGACTATAAAGTCATAATAAAGAATAAAGAAACTATTTAATATTTACGAACTTAAGTTTTAATGTAAAATATTATATATATATATATTAAAACATTCAAGTTAAAAATTCTGAGTCTATAAAACTAAAAGTCTGATCTAATCCAGTAATTTATAATTAGTAAAAAAACTAGTAACAAATATAAAATTAAAATTAAATTTCTAATCTATAAAAAGTCTAGAATAAATTTATAAATAGAAATGAATTCATAGGTAATTTCAAATCTTAAGAATTTATAATAGTCGAAATTAAGGGTAATATAATTATTAATTTATCAAAATACACGAAACAAAACTTTTAAACAATAAATAAAATAAATTTACGATAGCAGGTATAAAAACAGAAAAGTAAAGTATTAAACCAAAGATTCTATGTATACAATCATATTCAGAATATTTAATATCGTTAATATGTAAATTTTTATCCAAAAATATTATCAAATCAGTATTTATCATACGTGTCATTTAGATCCACAAAATTAATTTTTTTTGACCAATTTATATTTTCCCCTACTCCTTACATATTTATTGATTATAAATTTATCATTTCTTTTTATTTTTATATTTTCTATATCAAAACTCATTGTATTTTTTCTTTGTTTTCTTTGTTACGTATTACGGATTGAATTGCATTTCAATTTGAACTCTGACGCGAGCAAGATTCAAACAAAAAGCGAAAATTCAAACACATATATACAAATCTTTAATAGAAATTCTATGTATACCATAGTGTTCAGAATATTTAATAACGCGAATATGGAACTTCTCATCTAAAAATTTACCCAATCAATATTTAATATACGTATCACTTAAACCGCAAAATTGATTTTTTTCACAAATTTATATTTTTACCCCCTCCTTATACATTGTTGGTTATAAATTTATCATCTTCTCTTTTTTTTTTATTTTATATACCCTAAACCTAAGATAATTATTAACTAATGAATATAGTAATATTTTTCTCTTCAAACTTAGCCAAATTCGGTGCAAATTGGCTTGAATATGTGGCCAGGAATGCATTGGAGGTCCAGCCCGAAATCAACTTGCACAAATAATGCACAATGAAAGAAACAAAAACACACACACACCCCAATCAAATGGAGCCAGCTTGATAATCTAACAAATGCGATCCAAATTCCAAATCTCATGTTCAAATATAGAACCAAATGGAAATAGCATCTCCTGGGAATTTTTTTTTACGAGCTAAACACAATGATATGCTAAAATCCTTATAGATAAAATAATATGATCGACCTATAAGTCTAGAAACTTAATTGCAAGGTTGAAAATACTTAAGACCATAAAAATAAATTAATTTAAATATGATGTGCGGCACGTTTAAGTTCTAGAATATGTAGAAACGACCAAACCTCCAATTCATACTTCTATATACCGAATATTCTAAAATATTATATACTACTAACTTCGTATACATGTCTGGATAACTAAAAAGGGAGTAACCTGCCTCGAACCTATTTCCATAACTATCAAAATACACAAACTTTCAATATTTTACAAAAAAAAAAAAATCCATGTTATTAATGTCACCGTTCCTATTCTTTTTTTTTTCATTTCTGTGTCAAAGGAGAGAAAGCATATTCTTTTCTTTAGTTGTTAATCTTTAATAATATCTCTAGTTATAAAACTTCGAATGGAAGCCAAACACCAGAGGCTCCTCCACCGCCATAAATAAGTTAGGATAAGCATCACATTTATATTCCTTAAACTGCCCTTTTCTTGTATGAAAGTTACATGCCCCAACACCATTTATCTCTTTTTCTTCGTTTTCCATTTAAACAATCCATCGCTCACTACTTTCTCTACAATATCAGCAACACGCAAAACTCTATCAATATGTCTTTCTCCGTCTTCTTGGATTGACGAAGCCGCTAATATGTCAATCGACTTCAACCCATCTACTACTCTACGGTGACGACCTTAACAACAACACAACGCTTGGTTTCTCTCTTAAATTCAGCTCTATATATCTTGTTCTCAATCTTATTCTCTCTCGTCTCTGTTTTCTGTAGAAATAGACAGAACATACACCATCTCCTTCTTCAATTTCATTTCAGGAACTACTACCAGACATCTACGCCGAGGCCAGTGCATAACCCTCCATCTCTATCCGATGTTCGTTCTTTTGTCCTTCGCTTTTTGACCAGCTTCATCGCAACATGGACCACTTGTTGCTATGTTATCGACGTCATTTATTATCTGAACAACCATTAACAATACAGGAAAGGTACAAGAATTATGTCAGGTATACCTCTTATATTTACACTTAACAGCAAGACTATCGGCGAACTGAGAAAAATCAAAACAAATAAATAAATAGAAAAATAGAGGATAAATAATAATGATTCATATTAGAATAATAGTCGGTTGACTGTTTGATGGTATTGTTTTATTTTTAACATTAGATATCATATTTGATATACTTATAAAACTCAGTATATGTTAGATTCTCTAGGATGGTTGCGAAATTGATATGCTAAAAATCTTGAACTACGTCATCAGGAGATTATGACTTTGAAAAGTTTACTTTCTTGAAATATATTTAATTAGATTTAGTAGATAAGGCTATAGCAATATACTATTTGATAAAAGGTCATGTTAAGATAAAACTCGTAAGGCTTTTATTTGAAAGATAATATACTAGACTAATAAATAAAATAGAAAAAAAATTAATTAAATTAATTAAAATGAGTACAATAGGCCTAGATTAAGATTATGCTATTAAAATCGGTATTTAGAATCATTTATGGTAGTTTTCTTAAGAAAATTGAATTTATACAAATTTTATAATTCAACCGGAGAAACTTAACACCCATAATATTTAAAACCCATCTTCAAATGAGTAAAATAGATCCATGATAGTAAAGCTTGAGTTTAAGGCACAAAAGACGCAACTAGATTATTATGCAGATAATAGCATAATAATGAGTATTTATTATCTCATTTTATAGGAGAAACAGATCAGTTATGGAACTTCCCAGTAATTATTACGACAATTTAGCAAGGACAACAGGTGAGGGACTTTGACCTTATCATATTGTTTGTGCTTGTAGTTAGTTGCATTGATAATAACATATCAAACTGAATTACATGTGGGTTTGGGTAAATTGCATGCTGCTTGGTGTATGTATGATTGCCAAAACATCTTATTATAATTAACAATTTCTTTTATGATGACAATTGTATGGAGCATGTTGATGTTTGTCTGTAATTGTATTATCGCCCTGAACCTGACTAAAAACTATTGGTACCATAAAATGAAATGGGCCATGCATCGCATATATTGCATATTTGCATCTCTAAAAGCGTAGTAGTCTATTACGTATTGGCCATCCGGAACTTTGGTAATGCTTGGTTGACCTAGGCTAAAGGCTATTAGATCAACGCAAGGTTACCTTTGATTCTATTGGTACCATAAGAACTAAGTGGTAAATGAAGGACGCCGCTTATGGTATTGTTTGGATGACTAATGCTTAGGGAGTTGCTAAAGGTATGTACATGGGATGGTCTGTTAAGCTATCATATTAAAAGTGATAACCCTAATACGAGAAATCGTAGATTCCCTGTATGCTTGGCTTCTTCTGGATAGACTATGTACTACTGGTTCCTTCAACCCTGATGAGAGGGGTAAATCTCCATCCTGCTTTGGACTTCGGATTCTCCAAGTTTGTATTTGTTCATATGCTTGATTGTGGCAATACATATGTTTGCTAAGTAAACTTGATTTTCATTGTTTGATATGTGGTCTGGTCAGGTCATCTCACTGATCGTGCGGTTTTGCTCACCCTCCAACAGTCTTTGTGCAGGTATAACGTTAGCTGGGATTGCGTTAAGCATGAGTGAGGAGTGCTACATCAAAAGACCTTGCTGAAGATAGTTTCATTGATTATATTGGTCTCAAAGAACAAATTAGATAAATGGTATAATTGATTACAATCTTGTATTTTATAGGTTTGATCTCAATTTCATTATTTAGTAGGGGATACCGATTCTCTGCGGTACTGGCAAACTAAGGAAAATCGGAATCCTTAGTATTTATATAATATTGTAGTTTGACTACATCACATGTAACAATTATAAGATAGAGTCTTGCAATATCTGACTTGCAAGACGGTTCTCATATTACGGGTGCACACGTGGTATGATGACTATAGGATGATACTACTAGGCCCTATTTTGGGGCGTGACAGTAATGAATAGTAAGAATAGTACTATGAATAGTAGACTAGACATATAAAATACCGATAATAATAAAAATACGCGTAAACAAGCTATATATGTTATTTTTAGTTACAGAAAAATTATAAAACTGATATTTTTGAAATCCTTGTTTAATTACGAGTCTTTTGGTGTTATCGGAATATTTTTAATATTCCGAGTTCCGGGACACACTTTTCGAGAACTGATCTCGTTCGAGTCCGAAGGACACTTAAAATTCACGAATCTGATATTTTTATGTTACCCTATATTATTACGAACTATCTTAAGCCACTAACTTAATTTTGTTTTCTAGGGTTTGAGAATGCAGATTGCCGGATTTGAAATTGTTTAATTGTTTTGACTTTCGTTGACTTTTGAAGTTCTGGTTTAACTAGGGTTAAGGTTTAATCCATCTTTACCCTAGAAATTGAAAGGTTTAACTCAGGGATCGGATAGGCGGATCCTTTCATATTCGGATTTTCGAATCGAACGGTTATTGAACTTTCTATTTTTGTTTTTGAAAATTCTCTTATGAAATTCCGTGATCGAAATTGTTTAGGTTCGGTTTCAACTTGGGTTAGACTTTAAGGTTTTCGATTTGGTATTCCAAAACCATAATTGAAAAATTCAGGGGTTTACACAAATCCTCAGGATTGTAATCGGAGATTAAATACTCCAGTGTTGTTTTAATCACTTAATCAAAGATAACTAAATTATTGATTGCTGCATTACATTTAACTTAAGTGTGCTTGCCACTTTGTAATTGCTTGTGTTATTGTGTACTAGACCTTTGGCTCATGTTGTTGCTTTATAGTTGATGTCAATGAAGATTGTTATGATGATATGGGCCATGGGACCGGTTGGGAAGCCTTCTCAGATGAGTAGGACAGCTAGGGGCCCCGTTGCAAGCAAAGTTGTTTACTCTAGTTTTTTTTTTTTTTTCCTTCAAGACTTTGAAAAATGAAATGTAAAATTTTAATATAGGCTTGTGATGAAGCCTTGTTTGAAATATAAGTTGTTACGTGTTTCTTCTAAGTTTTTATGATGAACAAGTTTTGTAATCTTTTGTGGTGTCTCATGTTTAGCACTAAAGTTCTTCCAAGTTTTGTACAGTTGACCCACTTGTGTTGAGTAGTTTCATGTTAAAGTTATATGTTTTAAAACAGCTTCAAACAAATAATCGATACAAACATCTTTTTGGACAACCTTATGTATAATACTTGAGTATTTTATAATGCTTAGGTTTTATGCATGGTTGGGGGAATTAGCATGCCTAATAATGGGTATTAGGTAGGTTGGGTCCTTACAGCACCTTTTATCTACCTTTACCTTGTAAAATCTATAGAGTATAGGGTATCTTATAAAACATGTAATTTTCTTTTCATTATCACTAAAATTTCAAGTTTATAATATATATGGTATTGCGTAATATGTAAAGTTATCTTATCTTTATATATTCACTATAAACATCATGTGAAAAGGAATTTAAAAAGTAAATTCTTAGTATTAAATTTTTAGAGGCACTTTTTCATTGATTAGCTTTAAAAGATAAACAATACTTTTATACAAAAGAAATATGTACATACATCCAAAATGCTTTAAAAAAACAAAATAATATAAGTTCTTCTAAAATAAAATAGCACGAATTCTTTCAAAATAAGATTTTCTACAGAATAATCAATGAATGATAATCTTAAATAAAAGTGATCATAATATAAAAATGGAGTGTTATATTATAATTCTTAACAGGTAGGTATTGGGTAAATTAGAAACTTTACTCTAATCATTGTAGAACAAGTTCTAGAGTTCATTAAGACATGAAGACTAGATGCTTATATTTCATCTTTTGAGAGCAAGTTTCAGAAAAAAAAAAAAATTGTAGTCATGTCAAAGGGTAAGGGAAAAAACCCGATCGAACCAAACCTAAAATATGATTTTTTAAATAATTTAGGTTAGAAAATTTTCGATCTAAACCAATCTATAAATTTATGGTTGGTTTGAATGGCAAAGCCAAGCCAAACTGTAAAGCCAAGCGAAACTGTTTTAGACAAACATAAAAATATTTTACTTGTAATTAAAAATTTTGTTATGATGATTGATTAAAAGTCATATATGTCCTTATGATTTTATTGTGATATTTATTATATGTTGAATATTAGCTAACAATAACTTGTTTTTTTTTTTTTCAAATTATGTTTTTTATTCAAGATATAGTCTTATGTTGGTAACTGAATGTTATTTTATATTAATCGTTTAACTTTGTAAAGTATGAATTTTTTTATTTGGTTATATATCTTATTATATATTAATTTTTCGTTGTATATTTTGTTAGCATATCACTTTTACTCATAAATGAATTTGTGTTAGTAACTAAATAATTTTATGAAGGATTATGGATTATGAATGTGATGAATTTATAAAGTATTATGTTAAGATTTACAATATAGACTTTGTAAAGTGATTTTAATATTCGAATATCCATACAAATATAAAATATTAGAACTAAGTTTGTTTATTAGAATTTTGGTTTAATCCATAATTGTAGCAACCGAAGAGGAGGCCTAGTAGGATCGCCCTATATAGTCATATTACGTGTGTACCCGTAATATGAAGATCGTCTTGCAAGTCAGAATTTACAAGACTCTAATTAATTAATTAATTAACTTCTCATTGTGCTATACATATATATTTAATTATTATGAAAATAATTCATTGGATATTGAAACTTCCACTGATCACAAAGACCGTAGAGAATCGGATACCCTACCAAACGACAAGATAACGTAAACCTAGGTTTAACAAAAATATCAACTAGGTTTAATTGAGGAAGAAAACTACATTTTGAGTTTTTATCTCTCAACTAGGTTTATTCTTCTAAATTTACAATCATCTACTTTCTTGTGAAGCTTGATCTTTGGTACTCTATGCACTCAAATCCTATCCCTTCCAATTTTCAATTTACCTACAAAAACAAACTATGAAGGAGCCAGCTACAACCAACTAAGTGAAGTATATGCTCGCTCCATACCATTCAAGCAATAACAAACAAGTTATTAAATCAGGTATATGCAATGTAATCAAGCAAATGAACAAATATATAGTCAACTGGAAGTATATATATATATATATATATTCGGATTGACACCCTTTAAATCAGGGGTTGGGATATATCCACACATCAGCACCCGAACCACTAATACTTCAGGAATCAAATTTATTCAACAACTTTTTCTTTTCATATATAGAAAACAATATACATATAACATCTCTGAAGCAAGATATCCATAACTATGACCCCGGCGTAATCCTAAGAGATGGGTCGTCTCCCTAGGATGACTTAGTTCCCATTCCTTTAGAACAGGACCTATGGTACATACTAGGGATACAGCCAATTCGTCCTCCATGTTCACCATCCACTAATGACATTGTGGTCTATCCGTGTCAAAGTGTAGTGGTGATGGCATTCTATAATGTAATCGTGCAATGCATGCTCAATTTTGTAATTATAAAGCCTGTAGTTATTAAGTCCATTTATTTAGTTATCAGACAAATATCAGACACTCGCAAAGATTAAAAATAATTAAACCACAGTCAATACTTAATGTTCGGTATAATTTATAGTATTTTTCAATATAAATAACAAACACGAGCAACCACAAGCATAAATTTCCCAACCTCATACATAATATTTTTAAAATTTATATAACAAGATATCATATTCTAAACCTACAAGTACAAGCAGATATGAGTATCATCAAAATATACTCACCTATTTATCCTTGCTTAGATGTCGTAAAAATCTACAAGGAGACCAGAAGATGGATCTATATCCCTCGAGAATCGAGATAACAGATGCTCATTACTATACTCTTATTCATGCAAAGAAACCTATTGTGTCTTTGTGTTTTAAACTCAAGTTTTAGTATATGAATAAGTGTTAGAAAACTTATCGAACATAGATTTTCATTATAGCTTTAAACTAATTATTTTGTATATTTTTCCTTATGTTACTTTAAGGGTCCAAAAGGTATCATAATGATGTCTATTTTTTTCGTTATGTATTCTTTAATTCTTATTTCAAGTTTAATTCCTTGTTTTATGTTTATTTCGTCAAGTGTTATTGATTAAACTTATTTTACGTAGTAAAGCATATATTTATATTTATTTTCATTGTGTTTCTCTTGATCTTATTTTAAGTATGTGACTTTAGTTAATTTGATTATATCAGCTAATATTCATGATTTCCATTAGTATATACTTTGAATCTTTATAGTCTTATAAGTGTTGAATTTCATTCTTAGAGTTTCAAGATTATTCCTTAAGTTTAATTTCTCAATTACAATCTATATGTTCTTGATTTTCTAATTTGTGCTTGAATTACTTAAGTTTTGCTTTAGGAATCTTATTCTTTTACATGTGTCGAAATCTTCATATGTCTATATAGGCTTGTCATTGGGTTTATCTACTAGATCCAAAGCTAAATTATCTTTCATCCATATAATACTTAAATCATATCAGGTTTATGTATCAAACCTTATTTCTACGTATGATGTTTGTGAATAGTTTTGGACACCAAGCTTTTATAAGAGACTCGAGGCTCACTTCAATTATCAGGTGCACAATAATTGTGTGTTGCTTGCTAGGGCAGTACTAATAAATGGATTAACAATTTAAACTCGGCTTAATCATGTGATGGATGCTACTTGAATGCTTAATCTAAGATATGGCACCCTTAAACTAGATTATGAGCATGATCACAATTCGGGATGATGTGGTAAGTTGAGCACTTAAGCCCCCACGGAATGCATGGTCGGGCTATGCTTAATAAGGAAATTTACAAGATCAGGTGGCTAACTAGGAGTAGGTATTGTAAACCCTCAAAAATTTTGATTCAAATTAGAGCTTAAACCCTAATTAGAAGTCAACTGGATTTCCAGAGTCAACAAAACTCTAGTTTACCGTAATTGCTTAAATCCAGCATCACCGTTTAAGAAACCCTAAGAGAGTAAGAAAAAGTTTAGTGAGTAGAATAGTTCGTAATTATTCAAGGAAGCCTAAAAAGATCGATTTAATAAAACCGAAGCTCGTTTTGAACCTGATTGGACACAGTTCTTGAAAAACGTGTCTTAGAGCCCGGAATAGGAAAAATATTCCAAATATATCATTAGACTTGTAAAAATATAAGATTTCCAAAAATATCAATTTCATAATTTTGCGGTAGCTAAAAATATCAGAAATCGCATTTATACGCATATTTTCTTACTACCGGTATTTAATTGTCATGTCTACTTTAGATTATACTATTTTCTACTATTCTACACTATTCATCTATCTCTAATTTTTCTTACAACGTACTTTTACAACTCATACACCTATTTCTTATACATTTTCATTTCCAATACAACTTCACATCTTTCATTTCTTACTTTTAATTAACAAAATCACAAAAAAATAAAAAAAAAATTCACTCCCTTCTCTCTCTAGAATTGCGCGGCACCCCCCTATTCCCTTCCCAATTGTTTTATTTTTACTTTATTTAATTAACACAAATTATCTCTCACTTTTCCTATAAATATCCCTCATACTTCCACTTTTTCACATACTTCTACACTAAAGTTACTATACTTAAATTTCTCTCAAATTTCTCCATGAAGTCTCTTACAAGAAGTTCTCTCTAGTTTCTTTCCTTTAGGTAATATGCCTTCAAGATTTTCATATGTTCATACTTAGTATGAACTTAGTGCGTGTTTTCTAAAATCATAAAGGTTAAGAAAGCAACAATAGCTTCATACTTTGTTTTTGTTCATGATCTAAATTTCTTTATGTTCATAACTATCTAATATATCTATATAGCTAAATATATTATTTAGAGCATATAAGCTCATTGTCTTGCAATTTATTTATTTTTCTTGCAATTTATTTAATTTCAAGTTGTTTTTAAGACTAGTCTTTCTAGTCTTAGACTTGTCCTCATCAAGTCAAAACATTTTCTTTTTCTTTTGGGACTAGTCTTTTCTTAGTCTCAGGATATCTTGAAAAAGCTAAGGTTCCAATACTTGATTTATTTCTTTAATTGCTTATTCTTTCAAGTTATTATGTTCTTTTATATTTTCATAATTTTATGATTCATATTCATGCATGAACATAATGATTTTGTCTCAACAAAATAAATGAAGAAATGTTTTCTTAGACAAAAAATTCTTTTCTAAAAGTACATATAGGGGATAAGTTTCTTAAAAGCTCATAAACATGACTAGAAATGATTTTTTTTAAACAAACAAAAGGTGTTATAAAAAATCACTTTTCATTAAGTGCTAGAAATTCTTTTGAAATGATCACAAGAAACAAAGATATTCTTTTATGAAATTGCTATTGATTTTAAAAGTTGTTGGAATCTAAGCTTAGAAAATAAAAATCATTCTTTAGAAATATAAAGCAATTACAAGCAATTAAATT
Source organism: Combretum micranthum (assembly GCA_024138025.1). Lineage (NCBI taxonomy): Eukaryota > Viridiplantae > Streptophyta > Magnoliopsida > Myrtales > Combretaceae > Combretum > Combretum micranthum. The sequence goes on along the minus strand of JAMXBD010000433.1, from coordinate 397,497 downwards.
TGAAGAAAGAAATACTTATTTCAAATAGCTCAAAATCTTTTCAAAGTAAAATGAACACTTCAAAAATTCTTAAGTTCAAAATATTTCAAGACTTTACTTTTCATAAATTGAGATAACTTCATTTACTTCATACATTGTTATGAGTCAATATATATATGTTTATACCTTTCAAAAAGCTTATAAAAATATTTGGAAAATCTATCTTTTCAAGTGAGCTTTTGATAAAAGGAAGAATTCAAGTTTTTGGTAAATTCGTGGTAAATCTGGTCGCTGCATTTTCGGGATCCAAATGACTTAGTTTTATGAAAAGAAGTTTAGAAATGTGTAGATCTTTTCAAGTAGATAGAAAACGATATATTATATGCGAAATTGAGTTAAAATGAGCAAGTTATGACCATTTTAAGTTGGAATTTCCTCTTATACGATTTTACCGCAATTTTAAGAAAAGTTTAAGATTTTCAAGAATAGAAACTTCATGAAAGACTCATTTTGGGTATTTCATTTTGTTTAGGTGAAGAAGGACCCGAGATCGCTTTTCCGGAGAATTACTTCGATTAGGATCTACCGACATGGAGTGAGTTATTCCTTTTACAAGTACATTTCCTTATTTTGTGCTTGTAATTAGTAGCACTAGCAATTAAGAAAAGATAAAATGGATAATTGTTGTGTGACTTGGTATTATGAATGATTTAATACAAGTTAAGAATATCGGAAGTTGGTTTGATAAATAAATTGTGATTCTTATATTGATATGATGAAAATTGTGTTGATCGCCCTTAACTTGAACTAAACGTTTTTTATTAAATTTATATTGAAATCAATTCATGCAAATCATACATATGAGTCATATTTGTTTCACTACTATTTCTGTGGTGAAACAAGGAAATGGTAGTGGTGGCTAGTAGGAGCCGGAAAGTCTACATGGGCTAGTAGTAGGAGCCGGAAAGTCTACAGGGCAAGCAGGAACGGTAAATCTGCAGATATTGATGGTCGTATGGGCATGTAACCTCCCAACCCTTTATATGGAGGGCGCAAAATCCATGCTACACTTGATTTCCAGTTAACCATGTGTATCCTGTTTATTCATATGATTGGTGCATTCTTATATGTTTGATTAAAATACTTTTATGAATTATGGAAATATCTTATAGATGGAATTATCTCACTAAGCTAGTTTTGCTTATACCCTTATAGCTTTTTGTTACAGTACGATTACCTTTGGTTGGCCCCAAGGAGCTTGTATGCCAGGTACGAGTATAAGCTACTAGGAGTTTTTGGGATAAGCTTTATGTATTTAAGTTTTGAACATAGGCTTCTAGGAAAATCTCTATAATAGGCTTATGTTATAGTTGTTATTATTTTGGACAAGACTTCCAAAGTGGGGGAATTCCCTAAGATGATGTAAGGATATTTTATGGAAATCTTATGTTTATTTATATAAGTTATTGCTTGCTTTTATTATCTACTTAAATGTAATACCTTGTGAGTCTCTACTCTCGGAAGCACGCCTGCATGTGATATCGAAGCTCTTGCATGACTAAGGTTGTCATTTATTAGCTTTAATATTAATGCGACGGACTACCATGTTTAGGATACCCTCTAGGGCGTGACAGGTATGAAGTTGTAACGAGTTATACAGTGTATAATCAAACCTTGTATAAACCATTACAATTGACTATTCTCGTTGGTGGTAGTTAGTGAGGAAATAACTCGAACAAGACTATTTTCTTCCTTTCTTTTCTAGTAAGTTATGGGGACTTTTCAAAATCTCCATCTTCGATGCATAATCTACTAAGGGAACCCTACCCATTTTATTTAGCGGAAGCTTATGAGTATTCTTTTATGTGTTTGTATCTTTGGAATTTTAGGAATACTTGTTTGCTAATCTAAAATTTAATTAAACCTAACTTGTGCTTGTTGCATTAACTTAGGCATACATGACATGCGTGTATGTGCTTGAGTATTATGTAATAGGTTTTACCGCTCACTTTTTACTATTTCAGGCATCGAGATTGATCACTTTGTAGGCCTTCACTATGAGTCTATGGGTTTCAAGACCAATGAGTTTGGAGAGTAATCCAAACGAGTAGAGGGTCATATGGAACTTTGAGGAAACTATTAAATGTATATGTTTCTTATTTTCAATGGATAATTGCAAATTTTAAATTATTTTACAACCTATAGGCCGAGTGCTAAACCTTATAACTAAGCTAAGCTTAGCTCCCTACCTTATGTTTTGTCTTAGTGGGCTATGATGTTTAATAAATGTTTTCTTGATATTTCGAATAGGTTAAGATATTATGTTTTCTTTCAACCTCAAGCAATACGAATTTATAAATGATATTCTACCCAGTCTCCTAAAATTGAATAAGGTTTTACAACTAAAACTCGATTAGCAACAACCCACCTAGCTAACGAAAGCTTTGCACATTTCGCTTGAAGATGATGTGTATGACGAAACAACCTTACCCTTAAGCACCTCAAGGGCCAGCCATTTCAATTTGTGCACATAATATATTAATATTTATGAGATATGGAAAAAGGCCCTTTTTAGTACTTGAATTTGACGAAGTAGATAATTAGATATCTAACTTTTAAATAGCATAATTTTACACCTAATTAAACTTTTTGTGCCCCTTTTCACTACCTCGTCTCTTTTATTGTTTCTTGAAATAGTTGATACATGTCAAATAACGATTGATTAGGTAATATTTAAAAGCGTGAAAAGTTCAATTAGGTATAAATTATACTTTTTAAAAGTTCACATACAGAATTGTTGTCAAATATCAAGTACCAAAAGAGGTCTTTTTTAAGTAATTTATTTGTACATATATAGAATTTAAAGGTTATAAATATATATGTGTGTCATACATATGTTATAATTCATTTTGTTACATGAGAAAGTATGTTATATATGTGTGTGCATATTATAAAATATAAATTATATATCACGTATTATATAAATAAATCTTAATATTAAGATAACATGTCTATATTAAGCTATGATTATACATATAACATTTATAGATTTTACAGATTATATAAATATGTACAACTTATATTGTTTATATAAAATATAAATTACGTATAACATATATCATATACTTATATACTATACCATAATGTCACATTGCATACATAGCAAATATTTATAATGTAAATGTGTATGTATAGGACATATTAATATTTATATTTAATATAGATTATAAATATATAATATAAATGTCAAATATATGTTTATGTGTGTTATACTTCATTTGTTTACGTGAAATAAATAAGTTGTATATGTGTGCATTTTTTAATATATAGATTACATAAAATAATTGCATGAATATATATTAATAAATGGATTACATAAATGACATATACCACGTAACTTATATATAATATATATATATACAATGTATAGAGTATTCATAAAATATAAAGTACGTGTAGTATTTATTACATTGATATATATATATAACACAACATTTAATATAGATTATATAATTTTTGGCAAAAAAAGATTATTTATTTATATTTATATATATATAAATTATGTATAACATATATCAGATTCCAACATATGTCTATCGCTCATACCAAAAAATACCAATATATAGTTGCTAATAAAGAGATTTATATACAAATCGAGATATCGAGTTTTAACATCATATTTATATCACGTTTGTAAATCAGGACATAATATTTTTTCTAAACATTTTACTCTTTATTAACGCGATTTACCTACAGTAATTGAAATACTTTTTGTTATCAAAATTCAGCACACACTCTTTCTCTCTCTATAACACGATAAACCAACACAACTTTTTTCTCTCTTTCTCTCCTCTATTTTCTCTCCTTTTCTTTTTCACATTTTCCTATCTCTCTCATACGTCCTCTATCTCTCTCTCTCTCTCTATTATTTTAAGTAAACTAAGTCAAACTCTTGTCCTCTACTGGTTTTATTAAATGGCAAAAATGGATGAATATTAGAGGTGTTGCACTTCACATTTTTTTCTTCCCCACAATAAAGTACACAACAAGCCTGATCGTATAGTCTTCTCGAGGAGCCTTTATCTTGTTTTTTCCTCTTAATACATTGCGTCTTATAATTGTGATATACACTATATCATGATTATAAGACATGGTATATATATATATTTGATATTTATTTTTATATTATGTTTAGAAAATGTGATTTTAATATTGTATATTAGTAATTATTTTTAATTTGACCTTATTTGAATAATTATTTTCAACAAGTGCTTTAAATAAAAATTATTTCATATATCATATAGATATATGTATATATACATACCATAATCTACACACGCATGTATGTGTGTGTGTGTGTATACATCAAGTAATTTATAGCATGTATTTACAACACATGTAAATATGAATTATATACAGCAGATATACCAACCTGCAATAGGATCAATTAACAACTTAGCTAGACTAAATAAGGTTAGCAAGGATTAGATACGATTTAGAACAATAATTTAAATATAATTTAGAAGTTATATACAACCCTAATAATATTATGTTTATGATATGATATTTGCTATTTATTTTGATAAGATTTGATGTTTTCTTTCTTTACTTTATAAGTTAATGATAATAACTAAGGATTGATATTTTCTTATTTTTTTTTTAGTTCCTTCTAAATATTTAGGTGAAACATTGTCTACCGCTTGTAGAAAAAATAATTATAGGTATGTTTGGGTTGACTAATTTTCATCTGTATCCAATAATCATCTGTATCATATTTGAATATTATTGTATTCGATTTGTTTGAATCTTTTCATGAATAAAAATTCCTATTTTTCTTTTGTATCTATTTCTTAACAGATATCTATTTGAAAACAATAAAAATATGATGTTAGAATAAGATAAAACAAACATACCTAGTAAAGTTGATGCGAAATTACCATAATCCATTCCAAATTTGCTTTTAGAAGTCAGATATGCACGATTTGCAAATAAATCATGTCAATAATAAGACGCAATAACATGTTTGCCTGCTATCACTGAATCACATCTAATAATCACATATAGCAATTAATTATGAATAGTGTGAATTTGGATGAAATCACAGTGTATACAAACTTCCATCCATAGCAGCAACTTGGAGAAAATATCAAACAGAGAAGAAGAAAAGTGCAGTTTGTTATTTTTTGTAACCTACTCAATTGTTCTATACATTATTGTATTTATACAAGCTTACTAATAAACAAAGAACTAAAGCATACGTTTACCAATCTAAACTAGACAAGTGGACCAATCACATAAATACAACTTAATAATATCAACATCCCCCCTCAAGTTGGTGCTGTACGAAGGCCCAACCTGAACAAAACACATGAAAAACACCCGACAGTGGACAGCTTGGTAAAAAGATCAACTAATTGGTCTTCAGAAGCGACATGAGACAAAGTAAGAAAGCCACGAGTGACCAAATCACGAACAAAATGAACGTCGATATCGATATGTTTTGTTCGCCCATGAAGACATGGATTGCAAGCAATGAGAATAGTAGATTTGTTGTCACAAGAAACAGAAATGGGCAAGGAGTGATGAACACGCAGATCACGAAGAATGAACGAGGTCTACAATAATTCCTTAGACAAAGTAGCCAAACTTCGATACTCGGCTTCAGTAGTATAAGTACTAACAATAGATTACTTGTTGGATTTCCAAGTAACCATAGCATTGCCAAGAAATAAGCAAAAACCCAACAATGATTTTTTATCAAAAGAAGAAGATCCCCAGTCAACATCAGAAAAAGCCTTAATGTTAAGATTATTAGAAGACGGATAGTATAAACTAAGATCTATTGATCCTTTAAGATATTTGAGTAAATGTAAGGTTGCATGATAATGGGAAGCCGAGGATGAGCGAGAAATTGACTCAATTTATTGATAGAAAAGGCTATATCAGGCCGAGATAAAGTAAGATACAACAATCTATCAATAATGCGATGAAAACCAGCAGGATCTTCTAGAAGAGGACCATCATCCTTAAGCAAAGTTCTAGAAGGTAACTGTAAAGAAATTGGTTTGCATCCTGTTACACCAACTTCAGCAAGAAAATCAACTATGAACTTCCACTGATGAATCAGCATCCCTGAAGAAATAAAACAATTTCGAGACCAAGAAAGAACTGAGCCATTCCTAAGTCCTTAATGGTGAACATTTGATCCAATTCTCTTTAAAAGAGCAATAGCTGAAATGTTAGTCCCAGTCATAAGCATCTTGTCCACATAGAGTAAGATAACCAGAAAACCATTAGAATCATAGTGAGTAAATAAAGAGTGATCACTTGATGATTGAATGAAACCTTTTTTTATGAGAAATTGAGATATTTCTTTATTACATTGCCTTGAGGCTTGTTTAAGCCCATAGAGTGATCTTTTAAGTCGACAAACTTGATTAGGATTCGCTTTAGAATAACCCAATGGAGGGAGCATGTAGATCTCCTCATCAAGAAAACCATGAAGAAAAGCATTGTTTTTGTCAGGTTGGTGTAATGGCTAACCGAGGCTGCTGTTACTACTATGAGAATCGGACAATGCTCAATTTTGCAACAGGAGAGAATGTATCACGATAATCAACCCCTTTAACTCGAGTATAACCCTTAGCCACTAGTCTTGCTTTATAACATTCAATTGAACCATCCGGACGATACTTGGTTTTATAAATCCATTTGCATCAAATTGGTCGTTTGCCTTTAGGCAAATCAACAACATCCCAAGTATCGTTAAGTTCAAGAGCTTCAAGCTCTTTATTCATAGCTAACACCCATTCTTATGTTTAACAGCTTATGTACATGTGACTGGTTCATGGGAATCTAGGACAAGAGCCATAACTAAATAAACTCAGTTGGATAAGCAGAAAAAGTGTGAGCATTAAACAACGGTAAGAATAAGTATCAGAGGAAGTAACAATAGTAGATGAAACAGTAGGAATACAAATTATGCACATAAGATTGTAACCACTGTGGTGAGTGATGGATACGAGTGGACCTGCGTACAGAATACTGATGCAAAGAATCTGAAACTGAAGGAACAGAAGGAGTGGAATTTGACGCTGGAGGAGATTGAGAAGAATGACAAGGCAATGAGTGAGGTAACAGATCCACTTGAAAGACTTAGAGATGGAAAAGATTGCAAGAAAGTGGATGCTAGGATTGTCATGTAACACACCAGAGTTTGAGTTTGAAAAGGAAAGCATGTCTCACAAAATATCACATCACGACTAATAATTATCCTCTTGTGAAAAATCATAAAGCTTATAAGCTTTCTGTGCAAAAGGATATCCAATAAAAATACAACGAATGCCCTTAGAATCAAATTTATCCACACGTGATGAAGTATTAATAGCAAAAGCAAGACACCTAAAACATGCAAGTGATCATAAGATGGAGATTTACGAAAATGAAGCTCATAAGGAGATTTCCAATTCAATTTGGCCATAGGCATGATGTTAATGAAGTATGCAGTGGAAAGAATGCATTCTCCTCAAAAAGCTTTAGGTAGATCACCTCAAAGCCTTAAAGCTTAGCCGTTTCCACAATGTGTCTATGCTTGCATTCAACGGCCATTTTGTTGATGCATAAAAGACGTGTCCTTTGATGTATTATGCAAGTTCATGAAGTAAAGCCTGATGAAATGTGGTATAAACTCACCCCCATTTTCAAACTCATGATTTTAGGAATTTTCCCAAATTGATTCTTGATTAGTTTAAAAAACTTATCAAGAAAACTTACAGCTTGATTTAAAACTCATAAGATAGACCTATGTACATGAAGTATAGTCATCTAAAATGTAAGGAAATACCGTTCTCCTGTTATAGAAACAGTAGAATATGGACCCCAAATATCAACATGGATCAAATCAAAAGCAGCAAGAGAATGAGATGTAGAATGAGGAAAAGGAAGTCTGTGTATTTTAGATGAAAACAAACTTCACAATCTAAATGAGATACATGAAAATCTGAACAACAAGACAAATGTTGCATCATTGATAAAGATGCATGACCAAGACCTTTATGAAACAAATAAATGCTGACTTGACATTATTGTTTACAGCAGAAACAGCTAACAAAGGAACTAAAACAGAACGAGATGAACAAATGCAACAGCCTTGAGCAAGTATAGGCCACCGATTCTTGCCCTTATGCAACAATTTGGTTTCTAATTGGGTCTTGAAAGACAAATGAGGAGCAATCAACATTGGCAATTAGTTTGTTATCTCAAGCAATTGCGAATAGATAACAAATTATGAGAAAAGCAGGTACAAAAAGTACTTTATGAAGGGTAACCAAGGAATTAATATGTGTTGATCCACAAAGTTGCACACTTTTCATGGATTCGGGTAAGTGAATATTAATGGGATGTGGTAATGTGTGTATGTCAGAGAGAATTAAATGAAAAGAGTTATATATCCGTAGCTCCAGAATCAATTATCCAAGTTCCATCACACTACACACTGTATTAAAGCAAGAAGAATTAATAGATTACTATGAAGCGAAAAGTACTCATAGCAGTAGCTTCTCGTTTCTCACCACTTTGCTTTTCATTTAATAGTTCAATACTTCCTGCATAAATTGTGCACCATTTATGGATCCATATTTGAAAAAACACCAAAACTTGAACTTCCTGCAGGCAAATCAAATGAAGCTATAGAAGTAATCTAATGGAGTAGGTAAACACTTTGAATGACAACCAGCATTAGACTTCACATCCACAAAATTTAGTGCAGATTTGATATCTTGGACCCAGCATTTCCAAATCTTTTTCCCTTATACCACTCGGGATAACCCACAAGTTGAAAACAAATCTCAACACTATGTCCTCCATTCCTATAGTGCTTGCAAAATAATCTTTTTCCCTTTTTCTTATCAAAAGAATTCTGGAACCATAAGAAGTATTTGTTATAATCATCTCATATGCAGAAGCTTCAACATCCAAAGATATTCCAGATGTAATTAGCCTTTGTCTTTAACTTGTTGCACCAAGTAGTATGCTTTATTCACTATTTGATAAGATCCATAGCTAGTATTTGATTCCTCACCGTCTCATAATTCTCATTTAGCCCCATGAAAATTGAATTGACTTAGTCTCTGATTCAAACTCATGAATTCTCTCCTCAAGATAACATGTGCGTAATCAAAGTGACCACATGAATATGTAGGATAAGCATGCAATTCTTGAAGTTCATCCCAGCATTTTTTCATCTTGTTATAATGCAGCAACAACTGATTCAATTGTCTTAAATTACTGATTTCATGTTGTATTTAAAAGATCAAAGGTCCATTAGTATGTCCATACTGTTCCATAACTTCATTCCACAAATCCAGCGAAGAAGAAGTAAACACATAATTAGCAATCTCTTTATCTATTGAATTCAAAATCTACATTCTCACCATATGATCTACCATTTCCCACAACTTAAGATCAGGTAATTCGAATTAGGTCTAGTAATCTTCCATCGATAAATCCAAGTTTCAACTTCGCTCTGACCCTATCTTAACAGATCTTGCCCAGCTAAGTAATTCAAGCCATTAAACATGATATTTCCTATTGACATATTTGGATTATCTAATCCTGAGAGGTATAGAAGATCATTACAATTCGAAGTAGCAGATGAAAGACTACTTTGTTCAATCGAATTGCTCATGTCTACTATCAATCGAAAAAAAAATTAAAGATCAAGAATAATAGATCTCACTGAGCTTTGATACCATGTGAATTTGGATGAAATCATAGTGTGTACAAACTTCCATCCATAGTAGCAACTTAGAAAATATCGAAACAAAGAATGAATAGAGAAGAAGAAAAGTGCAATTTGTTATTTTTTAACCTACTCAATTGTTCTGTACATTACTATATTTGTACAAGCTTACTAATAAACAAAGAACTAAAGCATATGTGGACTAATCTAAACCAGACAAGTGGACAATCACATAAATACAACTTAATTATATCAACAAATAGTATATAGCCAGTTGGTTAGTGTGTGCGTAGATACGTGCTCAAATATTCTTGTATTGAGATTTTCTTTTTCCTCTTTTTTTTTTTTTTTTTTTCTCCATCATTGTTATTTTTTGGCTTTTTCCTTTTTGGTCATTGCTATTTAAGGCAAAGTAAGTTATTTTGCTTTTCCTTTGTCATTGTTTTGTTTTTTTTTTTTTTTAGCTTTTTACTTTTTTCTTGTTCTGTTTAAGGTAAATTTTATCATGGCTATTAAATGCAAAAACCATATGGATATATGTGTGAATATTGCTTTTTGTTTTTTTACTGCGATATATGTATGGTATATAATTTTTGCATATCATGTATAAATCATGGTTTTAAAGTTGTATATTAGTAATTATTTTTTATTTGACCTTATTTAAGTAATTATTTTTATTAGTAAGGACCCTGAATTGAAAAATTATCTCCAAATGTTCTATCTTAAATTCTAAAGTTTGCTTTACATCTCTTAATCTTTCAGTTGTTATTGGATATTAACATACCAAGAAACACTTCTCGTAAAAAAATGATAAAAATATTTTAGTTGTTTTATCATGACAATCTCGAATTTGTTTAATGATAGTTCTATTTGATCTTCTCCTTTAGCAATAAGATTATAACTCTCTATCTCATGATTATTATTTTTATAAGATGGATCACTATAATATTGATCATGAGCTTTTAGTTGTTCAATATGCTTTTTTATTCTCCTTTTATGGTATCTTAATCTAGATAATTATCGTTTTTGGTGCTCAACATACAACTTAATTCATAAAGTAAACTAATAGATTACAAAGAAATATGAACAAAGCAAAATTATAGAGTGAAAAGTATGTATACAAATTATTTTAAAATACAAAAATATAAACTAAGGAAAAAAATTATAAAATTATCATCATTGCATCACATATATGATATATGATACAAAGATTTGTACTGGTATTGCATATCCAACATGCGATATAGCAATGCATTTTAAACATGTACTGTACTGTGGAAATGCGATATAAAATAACTACACATGATATACACTAAAAAACCTTTTATTACATGTTGAAAATGCAATATAGTGATGATAATTACGTAATTATTTCTATCCAAGTTGTTTTATGTAATTTGTTTAAAAAGATGGATAAACAAGGAATAATCTCCAAAAATATTTATAAAAACATGTAAAACTTACAAATTGAACAAGGAATCTTTGAAGTGATGTAAAGGTTGATGATAGTAGCTAGATAAGAAAAATATTACAAAATGAATGTAAAGAGCTTTCGGATAATACGATAAAGGCATAGTATACAAGTGGAAAGGCTTTTAAGAATTTTTGATAATTTTTTTCCCAATGCCTTCTTCTTCAACTTTAACTTTATCTAATCTTAAGCAAAGGACAAAGTTATGCCTGTCTTGAACAAAGAGAATATGCTTTTCGATAAGTAAATATTATTTTTATGAAAGAATATAGCTTGTAGCACTTTTACTGTAGTGTTTTTAGAAAAGTCCTTTGTTTTAGTGTATTGGCCTCGGTAGCTCTACTTTAATAAATTGTCTTCTAACCATGTATGAATGTAGAATCGAACGATCAAGGGGATTGGTTCCATATGTCTTATATGTTAAAATGTTCATTTATTTTTTTCACATTTCATTAAAGCATATATATACATTGATCAATATTTATCATCAAATTATGTTAAAAAAATACATAAAACTTATATAATTTTATTTTCAATAAAATAGGTTAGAAAAAAATTTTCACTAGGAAACACAGGTAAAATACTAAGAGCAAATTAACTTGAATATTGGTATTCTATAATTTTTTCATAATAACTTTGCATATTTATCAAATAACAATATCCATCATTTAACAATTTATATCATAATACTAATTATAAAAAAATTGTTACCAAACCAAGTCATATAATTAGTGATATTTATTAATAATCGATACAATAGGAAAAACATATGTGATATGGATAATAAAATAATTATTTATGGTACAACTAATAAAAATAACAATTTAGGATAAGTTATTTAGCTTAGGACGAAACATATGTGATAGGGATAATAAAATAATTATTTATTGTACACTATTAATAAAAATAACATATGGGATAACTCATTTAGCTAAATATAGTTTCATAACAAATGAATTTAATGTTATTAGATGTTGTGGAAAAAAAAAAGATAAAGTAAAGTTAAAAAAGAAAGAGAAAGAGTATTGAAAAAGAAAAATGGAATTTGTGTGGATCTTTTGATTACAAAGCCAAGCATTTTACCACTTAAACATGTATATCAATATACTCATATTTGCTTTTTAAAATATGCATGTATATATATTTTTAATTTTTTTTTTTATAAAACCCTAATGGACATTTTTCGAACTTTAGGGGAAGTGGGGGTAGGGTTGGGGCCTTTTGTTCCCATTCCAAATCCGTGCATGCTTCTAACATAATTTTTGGAAAATATTGTTGTTAAAAGTTATTGTATCTTCTCCTGTAATAATTAAGCAATCTTATCAACAAGTTAACAAGTCTTGATGGCAATAATGAACAATTTTGAGCAAGTTTGATCTTTGATATTGAGATTCATTATGAGTTAGATTAATTACATAACAACCTATCTATTATTGAAATTTTGAAGGTAGTTTAAGAATCTTTTTATTATATTCAACAAGGTTAGATGATCCTACTAATTTTGCCTAAATTATACTTTTTTCTTTTTAAAATTCACTTATTTGACAAGGCTTTTTCTTCTATTGATCAAAATATGCTTGAATAATTCAATCATCGTCTGGTTTAGGATTAAATTTTTCCTACTGTTTAACTAATAAAATCCCTTTGAGGTAAGGTTAACCAAATATTGTTTTTAATTGTATACAACCAAGCCATGATCCATCCAATATTAAATATTGCATAGCACAATAAAAGTTTGAGAAGAAAACTATTATCACACTAGTAAAATCTTTAAAATCCTTGATGTATTTCTAATGGTAATAATCTTTCACTTGGACCATATAATTGAACAAATTTGCAAACCACACTGGGAATTCACATGAATTATTGTGAATTAACAAACTATGATGGTAATAATTTCAAATATAGAGCACATGTTCCATATTTAATATATTTGTATGGTGAGATTATTGTAGCTAGTTAATCACGTGCAATAAGCGCGACATTGACTTGAGAGAAGTCATGAACTGATAACACGTATACAAATGTTACAGAGAGGTATGGGAGAAGGAACAAGCTAACCCAGTTTCTTGAGTATGCAAGTGTGACAGAATATCAAATCAGATAGATTATCGTTCTTCACTCCTTCCTCATAAAGTAGTTGCTTTGATTCTTTTAAAGTTATTTCGATAGGGTTTCCATGTTGCTATGATCTTAGCATACGTAGAGTGTTGTCTTAAGTGAGGGGAGTAACCTCTCATTTATATATGATGGAGATTGATGCCAAGCATTGATAGCACTTGAACGAACGATCAAGATCAAGTGTTGTGGTGACTATTAGATCATTTTATAAGGATCTAACGCTGATATTGAAGCCTCCTTTCTTATAGTAGCGGCTGGGCTAGGCTGGCTGGGCTGAAATGGGTTGATGACTTTTATTATATAAAAGAAGTCCATTTTCAATATAAAAAGGATGAATGCTTATTTCATTCCACATAAGCCTAATTTGATCAAACAAAGCTCAAATTAATCCAATAAGATATTTTTAGTGTCTACTTTTCACACATAAGAAAACTAATTAGGCTGAGAGTGGAATAAACTAGTTCCAATGATCCATGTTCCGAAGTCTACCAGCTAAATCTCCATACAAAAAAACCGAATTGATCATTGGATAGTCGATAGGACCAGTCTTGTCGAAATTAATGATGGGACCATAAAACTTCTATTTAAAGTAAACATTGAAATACATTCTTTGTAATATAACATTAATGAAGTAATTACTAGTAATAGTATTCTTAGGTATAACTTTTCTAATCTTAGTTTATTCCTCATGTTTAAGTAAATGAACTATTAGCTATTTAGACCAATTATCCACATGTTAGTATATTTACTATTATATGAGTAAATGTTAAATTTGATACCTAAACTTTATATGAATTTAATTTAGCACCAATTTTATTTTTTTAATTGATACCTCAAGCAATTGAAATGAGTATGGAAAAAGTTCACGAAAAGTTTATTCAAGTACTAAAATTATCAAAGCCAAACTTCAAGTATGAAAAATATCAACGAAAACTTTGTTCGTATACCAAGTTATTCAAAACAAATTTCGGGTATCTAATTATTCTTTTTACAAAAGTTTAGGTACTATTCTTGTTATTATCCCTTTCAATATATATATGGAAGTAATTTCAAGTTTATTTATGCACACAATCCCATTTACATTGCATACCTTTTTTGTCCTTAACTTCACTAGTAATCCAATTGTTTATTTATTTTTTTTAAAGCTAATCGTGACATGCCATGCATAACTTTGCTATAAATTTTGCTTAAATTAATAGCACATCACATAAAAAGTATGGTTAAATATCTCAAATACAATGCTTTCATCAAACATGTTTATATTGGTATCAGAAGCTATTTTTACAAGTTTTTTTCAAATGTTGTTTCTCTTAGCAAGATGAGGCAAAAAAATAGAAAGATGGTTTTACTTCCATACGAAATATATTTATTAAACCAATTGAGTGATTTTACCTTTTCAAATATAATTGATAAACATACTATATTTTGGGATGAGATTTTCAAAGACACTATAGTGAGAAAGATGATCAAGTTCCATTTTTTTTCTCCGTAGTAATTGTAAACTTAAAGAGAATTTAGATTCACCTTTAAAAAAAACGAAATAGACATGAATCAAATAGCTAATTTTATGACAGTTATATCATTTTGGAAGGAAAAAATTATTTATTCTCTTATTTTTCTATGTAAAGCTGTAAGTGTTTAGTTGAAGGGAATTAAAAATTCATAAATTGCTATTGTGGAAAATAATGAATTACAATCCTCACATATGAATTATCAATTCAATAATTTATTTTTAAGTTTTGTTACAAATGTCTCTGTATGAAAATATCATATGTATATATATGTTGACAGCACATTCATGCCATCGAGCCTGTCCGAGCTAAGCTCTCAATTACATTGGATCGGGCCAATAAACTAAGCCTTAAGCCCTTTAAGTCACTAATAGTAAACTAACCTTCGTACCGACTTAATGCAATACTTAGTTGATCCCATAGTGCTTCTCACTTGGCATCCATGGCTTAGTCAAGATCGCTTCACATAAGATGGTGTCATGATACTTCCCATGATTATCTCTAAGCTACTAAGGTTGTAACAGCTAAGTCAACAAACCACTCACCTATTCTCCTACTGTTGGCAAAATCTCTAGGTCAGTCAATATTACGATTCCACATTGATTCCATGAGAAATTGTGGAATAGTACTTAAGCCTAGAGGGTTCTCCCACTTGAACTAAGGTCACACAATAATCAACAATCGATATGGAATCGTTGGCAAAAAAATTATTAGAAATTCAAGATAATTGACATTCATTTTAGTGAAAGGATGGAGAAAATTGAGTCGAGTCAGAATCAAGATTTAAATAATCATCAGGGTCATAATATATTTGATTTATCATCTTTGAAGTCTTCGGATAATGCGGATGCATTGCTTAAAGAAATTAAACTTGAAATTCTCGAGTTTTTGAGTCCAAATGTATCGAGATGGATTTTCAAAGTAGAAAAAATTTACATTCCATCAATAAAAGATGAGGAACGCATTAACATTGCATCTTTTGCTTTAGAGGGGGATGCCTTACAGTAGTATATATGGATGCACATGAACAAATAGTTGAGTTCTTTGACAAATTTTGTCAAGACTCTTTCCACTTACTTTAGTCCTTCGGATTATGCAGATGTCCAAGGAATGTTGTCTAAATTGATTCAACATTCGTCAATACGAGAGTGTCAAACTCAATTCAAATCCTTGTCTAACAATAGTAGGTTTATCAGAGTCATTTCTCATGAGTTGCCTTATATCAGGACTCAAACCTGCATTAAGGAGAGAGGTATAAATTTCTCAACTAAAATAGTTAATTGATGCCATGTGGCTAGCTAGAATCATGAAGACAAGTTTCTTGATAAAAATAACAATTTTAAACCATTGCATAATCAATATATGTCTTATTACCCCATCACATTCTACTTCTTCACAATTTGCCAAACCATATTCAACATATCAATCCTAAACATAGAACCAAACAAAACAAGATTTTAGCCTAAACACAAACCAGCAACCTTAAATCTTTACCTATCAGAAACTAATGGCCGAGGAAATACAAATGAGATGAGGAAAAGGTTTATGCTATAACTGCGAAGAAAATTTCCATAGAAGCCACAAATGTAAAGCTAAATGTTGGCTGAAAATGAAGATTTAGTAGAATTATCAAATGAAGATGATGAATATAAACCTGATTAATATGAAATTTTTGATTCATGTGCAATTTCATATCATGTGTTAACTGGAGAGAGTGTTCCTTAGACATTTAAGTTCAAAGGATTAGTAGCTCATAAGAAGTTATCACTACTGATTGATTTGAGTAGCACACACAATTTTGTGCAAGTAGGGTGGCACATTTCTTAGGCTACCTATCACATCAACACCTTCGTTTCAGGTTATGATAGGTAATGGTAAAAAATTACAATGTGAGGGACAATATGTGGATGTAGGAGTGGAGATACAAGGATTCACATTTTCTACCACTTTCTTTGTATTGCCAATACAAGGAGCAGAAATGGTACTTGGGTTCAATGGCTAAAAGATTTAGGATTAGTCATAATAGCCTATAATATTTTGACAATGAATTTTAAAGATAAAGGCCATTCCATTACATTATTGGGAATCAATGTGATAAATTGACACAAATATCATACCATCAGTTGAAAAGATTATGAAAGTGGATGCTATTGCTTCTTATTATCATTTGGTGGCTTAGGAGGATGGTAATTCATAGAGTACCACCAGCAATAAAGCCATTGAAGCCTTATTGGGCAGATTCTCTCAATTATTTGGGACACCTTCATCGTTGCCACCCAAGTGAACGGTTAACATAGAATTTTCATTAAAAATGGTGTCTCTCTAGTAATTGTCAAACCGTATAGCTATTCTCACTTTCAAAAAAGTGAGATTGAGAAGCAAGTTAAAAAATGTTAGCTTAAGAACGATTCAACCTAGTATTAGTCCTTTTTCCTCTCCAGTACTCTTAGTTAAGAAGAAAGATGGAACATGGAGATTCTATAGTGACTATAGAGCATTAAATCAGTAACCATTAAAATGAGTTTCCAATTCAACAATTGATGAATTGCTAGATGAATAGCACGCCATTGTGTTTTCTAAATTGGATTTAAGATCTGGTCATCGCCGGATTGGATGCATGACAAGGATATACATAGAACGATATTTATAACACATAAAGGACATAATGAATTTTGTGTTATGCCATTCAGGTCGAGTAATGCACCGACCACTTTTCAATCTATTATGAATAACATCTTTAAGCCATATTTGTGCAAGTTTGTCATAGTATTTTTTTATGACATTTTAGTTTACAGTACATATGGATATTCATGTAGCACAGTTAACTACTGTGTTTGACATTCTTTTAGTAAACACCTTCTTTGTTAAAAAGTTAAAATATGCTTTTAGGGTTAATCGAATAGAATATTTGGGTCATATGGTATCTTATGGAGGAGCTAGTCTTAAACCTTTGAAGATTTTAGTTGTACAAAATTGGCCTCAACCCACTTTAGTTAAGCAAGTAAGGGCCTTTTTAGGCTTATTTGGATATTATAGGCGCTTTATCAAAGGATATGCCTTAATTTCCACACCATTAATGAATTTACTTAATTAGGAGCAATTTAAGTGGTCAAATTCAGCTGTTGTTGCATTCAACAATTTAAAGAATGCTTTGGTGTTTGCACCAATTCTTTCTCTTCCAGATTTCAGCGAACAATTTGTTATAGAAACTAATGCTTTATGAACAAGAATGGGAGCGATGTTATTATAAGAGGAGAAACTAGTTGCATATTTTAGCAAGAAATTTTCGAGTCATTTGCAAAAAGCATCAGCTTATGTTCGAGAATTCCATGCATTAGTAGAGGCAGTCAAAAAGTGGAGACAATATGTTTTAGGAACACACTTTATCGTACGGATTGATCATCATAGCTTAAAGGAGTTATTGATCAGGTGATTCAAACACCAGAGCAATAAAAATATATGGTTAAACTCCTTAGGTATGGTTATTCTAGAGTTTACAGGTCAGGACAGGAGAATCAGATTGCTGATTCTTTACCAAGGCAACAGGATGGGACATTAATTACATTCTCTATACCAGTATTGAATTTGATTTCACAACTTAAGCATGAATATCAGTCATTGCCTGAATTTCTAGAAGTGATTAGTAAGACGCTTAATGAGACAGATTATAAGGGAAAATTACATTGGCTAAATGAATTGTTGTATTACAATAATCGTTAATTTTTAGTACCAACTTCACCAGTAATTCCTTTTATATTATAGATTTTCATGATTCTCCTATGGGAGGTCATTTTAGGATACCGAAAACATGCAAGAAGATAGCATATCAGTTCTTTTAGAAGAGGTTGAAGCGGAAGATTGAAGAATATGTTAGTCATTGTTATATTTGTCAACAACTCAAGCATTCAACTTGAGCACCTCAGGGATTATTACCACCATCATTGCCTATCCCTAAAAGAATTTGGGAAGATATTTCAATAGATTTTATAACATGTGTACCAACGTCTTAAGAATTCATAGTAATTTTTGTAGTTGTGGGCAGATTATCAAAATATTATCATTTGAGAACATTATCTTCAATTTCATAGCCATTAAAGTTGCTTAGTTGTTTATTCAGTTAGTAGTACCGTTACATGGTTTCCCTATATCGATTGTGTCTAATAGGGATCCTATATTTCTTAGCCAGTTTTGGAAGGAATTAATGAAGTTGAGTGGGATTCATTTGAAATTTAGTAATGCTTATCATCCTCAGACCGATGGTCAAAAAGAGGCATTAAATAGGATTATATAGCAATATCTGAGATGCCTTATTATAGAAAGACCTGAGGATTAGGTCAAATTTTTACCTTGGGCAGAATTTGCATATAATACATCTTTTCATAAAGGGGCTAATACTACTCCATTCAAAGTAGTTTATGGAAGAAAACCACCTTCAATTTCGACATACATTAGAGGAACATCAAAGTTGGATGCAATTGAAACAGAGCATACGACTCGTGATGAGAGTTGAGCCCAGATTTTTCGTTTCTTGGTTTTATTTCTTTCAATTCTATTTGTACCAAACCCTAACCCATTTGATACAAATCCTCGACTTAGAACCAAAAGAAACTTAATTTTTCTAAAAAAAATAAACATTTTGGATTGGTCACTCGTCTATAGTCGGAAAAAATTACAAGTTAGGATCAATAGGTTGATTAACCCTAACTTAGCTACTAGTCTGCAAAAAATTCAATTTAAAACCAAATTTAATAAACCAGAAATTTTAGATTTTGGGGTTAACCTATTAAAACCATATGGTTTCCACTTAAAATTTATCATATTAATGCTAAAAATAAATCAAATCCCATAAATTTCTAAATTTACAATTTTATTTACAAATTGATGACAAGATCATTTAGTATTTACAATTAACTAACTAATTCAAAATTTATAAAAAAAAAAGGGACAAAAAAATAATTTTTCAGATTTTATGTCGCCTGGAGATGCCTAGGTACCTGCTAATCAAGATCAGATGTGAGTAGTTCTTTTTTCAAAAAAATTTAGTGTGTTGGGTCTTTTTAGTATTTTAAACTATCTCCCATTTAAGTTTATTAAATTTTCGATTTTATAAATATGAATTTTTCATGTATGCCCTTACATGTTATCAAATTGATTTTTTTATTTTAAAAAATAGAATTTTCTATGTGTAAAAAAGATTTGTTTTTATGTATATATATGTTAGCATACTCATATTACATATCTTTTAATTTATTTATTTATTATTTTAACAAATTTACAAAAAAAAAACCGATTCCCTATTATTTTTATTTATCTATAGTTTTTTAAATATATGATATTTATTTACTTTAATAATTTAAACAACATATATATAAAATAAAATAAAAAATAAAAAAAATTGAACTTACTTGTGTAGGATCGAACGCGGGTGGGTGCGATTCTTGAATCGAACTTTAGAGCGGGTTTGGGTTGGATTTCGGATCTTCAGGTTGCGCGACTGGAGGTAGCCCGCGAAAGCTAATGGCAGTGATCTAGCAGTTCTTGGAGGCCAAGAATATGTCGGACAGAGGCTTTAGAGGATGGGGAAAACTTTAGAGGTGGTGGTTTAGCTCAAGATTGGCTGGGATTGAATGGTTCAAGCTCTAAATGATGGTAGTCGATGGTAGCGGTCATCGAAGATGATGAGCAGACAAAGGGGAAAGCTACGAACTAAAGCTTTTGCCACCCTTGAATCCAATTGTGACCTTAGTTTGCTTCGATTTGGCGTCTATTAAGAGTAATTAGAAAATTTCAAAAAAATCGAACCTTAGATCTCAAAATCCAATTGGAAGCTTATTGGTGTCTTCGGATGAATTGGGTTGTTGTTGGTGATTGTTGATGGTTGTGGATGAAATGAACAGAGAATTTGACCCCTATTTATACAATTAAGAGGCAAATTAGGTGGGGTTTGTTCGAAAAAAAAAGGATGGTAGGTGGAGAGTCGCATGCGAAAACAAACTTCTCAAATGTGTTCTGCACATTTTGAGCTTAATGAGCTTCAAGAATGATGATAACGAGTTTAAATAAGTGTTTTTAGAAGATGAGGTAGGTCAGATTTGAAATTCGAAAGTATGCTTTGTGCATAAAAACAAGTTTTTGAATTTTAGATAAAAAATTGAACACCAAATTAGGATTTTTAGAGCTGGTTTTTGATCTAAAATTATAGTATCCCATGTCTTCTTCAAATCCCCTCTATCAATTTAGTGAAAATCGAAGCAGAAATGGGTAAAAAACGAGCTTGAAATGGCCATGTCGAGCGGAAAATTGGTCAAGCTCTTTGATGAAGAATACACACGTACATGCGCATCATATGGGTGGCATGCGCAAGCATGTGTTCCTCACTTGCATGTTTGAAAAAAGAAAGTTGCTCCCTTGCATGGATTCGAACCCTGGTCGCCTCTAAGCATAGGCATGTGCTTTCCATCAGGCTGTTGGCCAAAATGTGATGATTTTTTTTTGAAGTTTCATTATTTACTTATATATTTATCATTCACACTTTTTCTTTTTCTTTCTTTTTTTAATTTTTTTTTTTGAACCATATTTCATATTTTTGTATATATATACATTATTCATTATCTTTTATACATTTTACTTTATTATTATTATTACATATATCATTACCATTATTATTATTTCAGGGGCAAAAATGGGATGTCTACAATAAGGCACTTAAAATTTTACATGACAATTTAGCTAAAGCATAAACTCGTATGAAAGTTTATGCTGATAAGCATAGATCTGATTTTACTGTAGGCCTAAAAGACTTAGTGTTTGTGCGATTACAGCTATATAAACAAAGATTGTTATCTCAGGGCCATTTTTCTAAGCTCTCGAAAAGTTATTACGATCTTTATAAGGTTTTGAAAGCTATGAGTTCGATAGCATATGAATTATAACTACCAGGGGTTATTTAAGGTTCATAATGTTTTTCATTGTTTGGTTTTGAAGAAGGCAGTACAGTAATCTATTATGTCATTAAACCATTAGCTATTGTGGGATCAAGGCATATTTTTCAACAGATAAAGTGGATGCCTCATATATTAGTATAATAGGATGGTCTTCCCCACGAAGATACATCATGTGAAGATTTATTAGAGTTTAAGACACTTTATCCTATGTTCGGCCTTGAGGGTAATGTCCTATTTCAAGAGAGGAGTCAATATGTTACATAAAAACATCCAAGGAATACAAGACAAAGGATTCTACCTTTTTGGATGAAAGACTACTATGTTAGTTAACAAGATTAAACTAGTCGACCGAGTTTCAAAATTAGTTACAACTAGCAAATAGTTTTGTAACTAGTTAGTTAAGGTTTGTGACATATGAATAATAACAAACATTGTACATGCATAAAAATGCAATGAAAGAAAGGGAAAAACATCATCGAAGCCTTTTCAATCAAAGTTCTTGTTGAATATAGGAGTATTAACCAACTCGAAGGTCTTATTCTCACATCCTTTGTACCTACGAAACAACAAACACCATAGTTAGAATCGAGAGAGAGTAACGAAAGGAAGATGATAGTAAGAAAATACATTTTAGGGTTTCAGCGATTACACTTACGCGAAAGAGAGGACATCAAGGAAAGAACAATGTCATTAGGATGTTACTTACTAAGGTTTTTGAGTGGGCTGGGCTTATTGTAACATTTGGTGTTCTTGTTGAGAGACCAACGCTAGCTAAAGAAGCAAATTAGGAAAGGGCAACTAGGAAAAGGGCTACCTAAAAAAGGCTAGAGTACTACCACTCAGAGTGAAAGCTATCAAGAGTGGGTCGCCAATGGCGTCAACTTCTTAAGGGATGGGTAATATTATGATTCCACATTAATTTCTTGAGAAATTGTGGAATGATACTTAAGTCTAGAAGGTTCTCCCACCTAATAGGCTAGTCTTTTCAGTTGGGCTCTTCTTTTGAGCTTAGTACCTAACAGTCTCCTAAAATATTCATATCCCATTCCATATCAAGCAATGTCACACTAAATCATTCATATTCACTCAATCTGTCCACTTGCCATGGCAAATACTAACTTAAGTATCGAAGTGGACACACCGGGTCCATGCACGGTATGCCACCAACATGCTTTCTATTTTGCAGACTTCCTTACTAGCTGCAATTCAAGCCTATATTTCTCTATTATAAAGATAATAATAAGAATATTATAGATATTTATTTTTATTTCAATAATTACTTATCTTATTTTTATATGAAGTGAACAATATAATTGGTGTTACGAGTTTATTATATTACTACTCAATTGGAATTCAATTCCACTCATACAATTTACCAGCCTAAACATAAGGATAGATTTATTGTATGTTTTCGATTCTCTCTCATTCCTTTTTTTTTTCATTTCATCTAAAACTGTAACGCCTTAAGTTGTAGGCATTACAACCCATCACGTGTCCTTCTCTTATTAAGAACACGCCAAAGCTATAGAACACTATACCATAATTATATCAAATATAATCACCAAAACTCACTCATGGGTTACTTTAAAACTTCCCATAAAAATTAACCTCTTTGAAATCATACACTAACAGAAATCATAAACATACATGTCACCAAAACAATTAAAATCCTGACAAACTAGTCTCATTAGATTTCCTACAACTAATAGCATTCAACATAAAATCCATAAAATCTTCCCTGTCTCTCCACTAAATCCAACGCTCAAGATTTACGAGTCCTCAGTTGGATAGTTAAGTTCACTATCGCCATGCCCATGATCTACATATAGATCATACCTAAATAGATCATAAACAACCTCATCTTCACCTGTACCTAAAAAATTAAAAGAAGGACCAAAAACGCCCAATACACCATACCACAAACAAATACATATGAACAAGCAATATACAGAACTCACATACAACCCTAAAACTAATGCATCATACATAAGTTATTATCTTTGATTATCTAACAATCAACACAGTTTAGAACCATTCATAACTGGTCATAAACCTGGAGTAACTCATGAGCCCAATTCACAACCTTTATATAAAATAGTTATATAAATATATATATTGATGTTGGGTACTCCCCACACATCGTTACGTTCCACTATACGGATCGAAACAACTCCTAATCTATCAGAATCATTTCTATGCATAAGTCTATTCGAGATACCCTCACACATAGATCATCAGGGCGCCTTATTAGTATCACATTCTGCGTGGTCTTTACTAACCAAAGTTAAGCACAAGCAACATGCTTTTCAATTATAATTCGAGTAGCATTTAATCAATTTATTTTTCTAACCCTACACACACAAATAGCAAGCAAGGTAAGGTCGTACCTTTTTTACTATTTCACAACTTCAATAACAATTCCTTTATAATAAACTATAATCCTTAATTTCACCGGAAACCTTATCATCAACATGTATCAAATCAAAATCCAATTTTACATCTATAAATTAAACCCTAACCCTAAATCCACAATTCCAAAACATAAAATGTATAATATAAGATCTACATACCTGTCTCTATGATCACCAACCCACGAAACTGTAGAACGCCAATTTTTCCAAATTCTTCAAACCCTAAAATCCTCAATTGGAAATATCATAACTATCAGACAAGGTTCCATCTCTTAACATAATAAAGATCGAAAGGATTTAATATTTACCAAGAACTTTGGATCTCACACCTTTCTGACCGTAAAACCAAGATCTCTAATCACACTTATGGTTTTGATTCTCCAATGTAATCGTCTCTAGCAACTTGATTCCTCCAAAAATTGATACGAAACAACCTTTAGAAAACAACATCTACTCATAAACTCAACCAAAAGAGTTTCATGAGATTCTTACCTAAATCTTGTCGTAGATTGAACTAAGGAGAGAAAACTAAAGACCTTGATGTTTATATATATATTAGGGAACCCTAGCTTCAAGAAAGACATTATTAATCGCATATCATATAGGTTGGTACTAAGCTGGCAGCTCAGGGATGGCTTAAAATAAAAAATGAGGAACAGAAGTACATAGGCCTACTGAAAGCCGACGGCTTTCATTTCCAACGCCAACGGCCTTCGTATGTAAGCCAGCGGCCTTTGGCCGGCTTTCACCTGTACGCTTCTAACTTCACAATTTTGTTTGCAAATTATTTGAAGCTCCAAAGCTGATATAAAGCTGACAGCCTTGTATTCAAAGCTAGCGGCTTAAAGCCAGCCTAAATCCTTCCCATCTTACTCGTCGCGAACAACATCCTCGAGTCTAAATCTATATGTCAAATGACAAAAATTAACCTCTTAAACAATCTTATATTACAATATTACCCTTCATTATAGATTAATTATTTGTATATTTCATCTTTCTTTCCTAAAAAGAACTTTCATCCTCGAAAGTTATCTAATTTGTTAAAAAGCTCAGGATACTTTGATCTCATTTCTTGCTCTAACTCCCAAATTGCTTCCCGCTCAGACCGATTTGTCTACTGAACCTTAACATATTTGATCACCTTTTTCCTTAGAATCTTTTCTTTGGTATCCAAAATCTTTATTGGTCCTTCAACTGAAGATAAATTCAACTGTATTTCCAAGGGTTCCAACGCTAATATCTCTTTGGGATCCTTAACATACTTCCTCAACATAGATATATGGAACACATTATTTACTCCCTCTAAATTAGGCGGCAAGGCCAATATGTAAGCCATATTACCTATCCGTTCTTAAATCTCATAAGGTCCCACATATCTAGGATTTAACTTGCCTCTCAAGCCAAATCTAACTACCTCCTTCGTTGGTGATATCTTGAGCAAAACGTGGTCTCCCACTTGAAACTCCAAGGGCCTTTTCCCCTTGTCGGCATAGCTCTTTTGACGACTTTGAGCTGTTTGCAATATCTGTATGATCAACCTAACTTTGTCAATAGCATCCTACACCAATTCTGGTCCTAAAATCTGTCTTTCCCCATCTTCATCCCAATGAATTGGCGATAAGCATTTCTTACCATACAGAGCTTCATAAGGTGGCATTCCAATTGATGCTTAGTAACTGTTGTTATAGGCAAACTCTACTAAAGGCAAATGATCTACCTAGCTATCTTTGAAATCCAAAACACATGCCCTTAACATATCTTCCAAAATTTGAATAGTTCGCTTGGATTGTCCATCGGTCTAGGGATGATAGGCAGTGCTAAAAACAACTTTAGTGCTTAAAGCTTGATGCAAACTCTTCCAAAATCTTCCAACAAATCTAGTGTCTCTATCGGATACAATGGATACTGATATTTCGTGTAGTCTCATAATTTCCTTGATGTATAGTACTGCTAGTCACTCCAATTTGTATTCAGTTCTGATCGGTATAAAGTGGGCTACTTTAGTGAATCTATCAACAATCACCCACACTAAATCAAGTTTTTCCCTAGTTCTAGGTAGAGCAGTAATAAAGTCCATAGTAATGTGCTCCCACTTCCATTACGGTATTAGCAAAGGCTTCAATTCCCCTGCTTGTCTTCTATGCTCAATATTGACCAATTGGCATGTGTGGCACTTGGATACATACTTCGCTATCTCTTTCTTCATGTTATTCCACCAATACAACTTTTTCATATCTTGGTACATCTTGTTGCCTCCGGGTGGATTGAATAACTTGAAGAATGTGCCTCTTTCAGTAATTCCTTTTTAAGATCTTCCCATTCTGGCACACATAACTTCCTTTTGTATTTCAAAACACTATCTTCATTGATATGAAATTCTTCTTTTCACCTCTTGTGTACTCGGATCATCAACTTATGCTACTTTGATTCTTTCAAAAAGAGTAGGTTGTATCCGCATACTTGCTAGTCTAGCACCTACTTGATTGGTTATTATTTCCAGCTCAAGTCTTCTCATGTCTTCTATCAGATGTCTTCGGAAGTTATCAAAGCTGCCATGTTCTCAACTTTCTTCCTACTCAAAACATCAGCCACAACATTGGCCTTCCAAGGATGATATTGAATATCAACATCATAATCCTTAATGAGCTCTCACCATCTTCTCTATCTCGTGTTTAGCTCTCTTAGAGTAAAGATGTATTTCAAACTTTTGTGATCCACATACACCTTACATCTTTCTCCATACAAGTAGTGTCTCCAAATCTTCAATGCATGCACAACTGCTACTAATTCCAAATCATGTGTTGGATAATTCTTCTCATATGGTTTCAACTATCTGGAAGTATATGCTATTACCCTACTCCTTGCATAAGCACACATCCTAATCCTTGAATAGAGGCATCGTTGTAAATAGCATACTCCTCACCACTTACGAGTAAGGATAGCACTGGAGATGACACTAACTTGTCTTTCAACTGCTAGAAACTGACTTCACAATCTTCGTTCCACTTATACTTCACCCCTTTCTGTGTCAGTCTGGTCAATGGACTTGCTATCTTTGAAAAATCTTCTATAAACCTTCTATAATATCCTGCTATTCCTAGAAAATTTTAATTTCTGACACGTTTTTCGGAGTCGACCATTCCATTACTACTTTCACTTTCTCAGGATCCACTATATCCCATTTCCATCCACAATATGTTCTAAGAAAGCTACTTGTTCTAACCATAACTCACATTTTGAAAACTTAGCATACAATTTCTCTTCTTGCAGTCTGGTCAAAACCAACTTTAGATGTTTCTCATGTTCTTCCTTTGACTTAGAGTACACCAGCACATCATCAATGAACACTACTCTAAACCGATCCAAATAATCCCTAGATACCCTATCCATTAGATCCATAAACATTGCTGGCGCATTTGTGAGATCGAAAGGCATGACCACAAACTCCTAGTGTCCATAACTGGTCCTAAAAGCCGTCTTTTGAGTATCCTTTGCCTTAACCTCAGCTGGTGATATCCTGATTTCAGGTCAATCTTGGAAAATACTTGTGCTCCTGCCAACTGGTCAAATAAATCATTTATCCTAGGCAACGAATACATTTTCTTGATTGTTCTTTGGTTCAATTCCCTATAGTCAATATACAACCTCGTACTCCTGACTTCTTCTTCACGAATAACACTGAAGCTCCTTAAGGCGATATGCTTAGCCTAATGAACTTCTTCTTAAGCAACTCGTGTAACTAATCTTTAAGTTCTACGAGTTTCGTAGAAGCCATATGGTATGGTGTCTTAGAAATTGGTAAAGTTCGACCAATTCAATACAAAATTCGACGTCCCTCTCAAGTGGTAATCCTGGTAAATCTTCTAAAAACAATTCAAGGTATTTGTACACTACTAGTATTTGATCAAGACCCTTCTTTTGTTCCCTTTCTATCACCATGGTTGCTAAATATGACCTTCCCCATAACTTGAATGTAGGCAACACTGGAGGTCTTTGTACATTTAGTTTATGCACGAAGCGATCTCCATTTAGCAGACTCAACTCTACTAGTAGATTATGGCAACCAATCTTTGCATGATATATTGTCAACCAACCTATTCCTAGGATAACGTCGAAATCCAACATGTCTAGAACTACCAAATTTGCATATAAGTGTCTATCTTCTATTTTATCTCTACATCTCTGCAAATCCTATTTAACAAAGCTCCACTCCTTAAAGGAGTATTCACAGATAAACATCCAAATATGTACTTAACATTCATGCCACAAATAGATATGAAAGAATTAGAACCACACGAAAAACTAGCACCCGTATCAAACAAGACATGTGCACTATGCAGGAGTATATGGAGCATACCTGTGATAGTGTCAACACTGGATGTGTCCTTATGTTGTAGGTCATAAACTTTAGCTAGAGCTCTTTGCCCTTAACTGATATGTTAGGGTCTACCAAACTGGGCTCCTAGCACAATTTGCTTTTCCGTAATCCTTGCAATCAATAGCCCGATGTTCCCCCTGTCCACATTTAAAACAGAAAACTTATAGGAAGATCTTCTCTATGCAGAATCTATTGTTATGGCTAACTTTTCCACATGTAAAATAGGTACCTTCAACCCACTTACAGTCCTTAAGGTCATGTGGTCCAAGGCATTAGAGCTGCTCTTCTCAAAGTTCTGTGCTACTGATTTGTAAAATTGGGTAGTTGGCTTCTTTCCTTTGTCTTACATAGCAACAGTGGAAGCTGGCCTCTTCCCTAAGAAAACTTGACCTCTTTAGGGCTCACAACTCTTCATTTTGTTCATGCCCTGCTCTAGTGTTTTGGCCTTATTAACCACCGCTGAGTAGTTATTTAAATCCATTAGGTTCACTCGATATTGAATCTCTGGCTCCAATCCGGTGATGAACCTGCTAATCTTAACTTCCTCACTTTCCTTTAATGGATTTGGTAGGAACCTCATCAATCTATGCAGCTCGGCCTCATACTCCTTGATAGTTATCCTACCCTACTACAGGGTATAATACTCTTGAAGCATCTTCTGTTTCACATTGTCGGGAAGGAACTCTCTATAAAATGCCTACTGGAACATCTGCAAGTGGTAACTCTATGCATGTGACATTTGGTGCTCATCCACTAATTGTTTACTCTCCCTATTAGCAAATAGGAGGCATATTCTACTTTCTTGTTCTCCAGAATGTCCAAAGCAGCAAATGTCTTCTCGACCTCCTCCATCCATAATTGTGCATCTAAAGGTCTACCAGGTGTAGGCTCAAACTTGTAGACCAGGTCTACAAACTTGTTTAGGCTTAAAACATCAACATGCCTAGCTCCATTTCCCCTAGAGTAATTCAACCTTTGGGTCTCTTGTCTCCAAGCATCAACATTAGCTTGAATCACTTGCATGTCATTCCTCGTGTTCTCTTGCTGCTGAGTAACTACTCCCAGAAGAGTATTGACAGCTTGCATTAACTAGGCAGCATCAACTGGCACCTGTTGTCTTACAAGTGGAACCATGGTGGTGGGGGTAAATCCTCTGGCACTGGATTCAAAGGTGGTTGGTTTTCTGGTGATTGTTCCTCCTGACCAATCCTGGAGGAACCTGCATCAGGGGTTCTTTTTTGTGGAGGCATTTTATCATAAATAAACACACTACATAAGATAAAAGATAAATCCAACCTAAAGATTAAACTCTATACATATAACTATTAGGTAAAACAAGACTAAGCTAGGTAAACAACACCTCTTTCTGCTATCCCACTCATCAATGCTCATCATCCTAAGGAGTTTATAACATATATCTATCAAGATCAAAAACTTATGGCTCTGATACCAAATAAACTGTAACGGCCTAAGTCGTAAGCATTACAACTCGCCATGTGTTATTCTCTTATTAAGAACACGCCAAGGCTATAGAATACTATATTACCATTATATCAAATATAATCACCAAAACTCACTCATTGATTCCTTTAAAACATCCATAAAAATTAACCTCTTTGAAATCATAAACTAATAAAAACCTGAAACATACATGTCATTAAAACAATTAAAATCCTGACAAACTAGTCTCGTAAGATTTCCTACAACTAATAGCATTTAACATAAAATCCATAAAGTCTTCCATATCTCTCCACTAAATCCAACGCTCAAGATCTACGAGTCCTCAGCTGGATAGTCAAGTCCACTATTGCCATCCCCATGATCTACATATAGGTCATACTCAGATAGATCATAAACAATCTCATTGTCATCTGTACTTAAAAAATTAAAAGAATGAGTGAAAACGCCTAGTACGCCATACCACAAACAAATATGCATGAACAAGCAATATACGGAACTCACATACAACCTTAAAACTAATGCAACATACACAGGTTATCATCTTTGATTAACCAACAATCAACACAGTTTAGAACCATTTGGAACTTATCCTAAACCCGGAGTAACTCATGAGCCCGATTCACAATCTTTATATAAAATAGTTATATACATATATATTGATGTTGGATACTTCCCACGCATTGTTGTGTTTCGCCATACAAATCGGAACAACTCATAATCTATCAGAATCATCTCTATGCACGAGTCTAATCGGGATACCCTTACACATAAATCATTAGGGCGCCTTATTAGTATCACACTCTTGCTTGATCTTTACTAACCAAAGCCAAACACAAGCAACACACTTTTCAATTATAATCTGAGTAGAATTTAGTCAATTTATTTCTCTAATCCTACACGCACAAACAGCAAGCAAGGTAAGGTCGTACCTTTTTCAGCTCTTTCATAACTTCAATACCATAATTCCTTTATAATAGACTATAAACCCTAATTTCACTGGAGACTTGATCATCAACATATATCAAATCAAAATCCAATTTCACATCTATAAATTAAAACTCAACCTTAAATCCATAATTCCAAAACATAAGATTTATAATATAAGATCTACGCACCTGTCTCTATGATCACCAACCCATGAAACCCTTGAATGCCAATTTCTCCAAATTCCTCAAACTCTAAAATCCTCAATCGAAAATAGCACAACTATAAGACAAGATTCTATCTCTTAACATGATAAAGATCGAAAGGATTTAATATTCACCTAGAACTTTGGATCTCACACCTTCTTGACCGTAGAACCAAGATCTCTAATCACATTTAGGGTTTTGGTTTTCCAACATAATCGTCTCCAACAACTTGATTCCTCCAAAAGTTGATATGAAACAACCTTTAGAAAACAACATCTACTTGATGCGACCTTCATACGGCGTTCGACATGCATAGAACACAAATTTTAAATGTCAAAGCTTACACTACCAGCGTTAAATATTATAAGCCGCCAGCTTTGAAGTTTTGTGTCTTTTAATATATCTTTAGTGTCTTTTCATATTTCATTTGTTTTATTAGGAATATTTATTGTAGCCGCTAGCATTCAAAGTTACAAACTGATGTTTCTTGGAGTCTTTTCATATTTCTTTATTTATGATTATATAGACTTTTGTTTAGTTTTACATATAGAACATATATGATATTTTCTCTATGAGATTTTCGAGTATTTTGTGAGTTCTTGTAATAACAACTTGTGATTGCAAATCTTTGCAATTGTTTATGAATATTGAGAGATATAGAAATTTCCTTTATTCATTTTCTGTTGATTGAATCTTTGATTCCCTCGACACAGTAATCTGTTTTGTAATTCGTGAGTTATATTGAATTGCAATTCTATTGCGAACCAATTTGTCTTTGTGATTCCTATTTCGATTCATGATTTCATCCATACCCTTTAGTTTTATTTAGAGTTTATAAATTTAGAAAACCCAAAAAAGACTAAGAACCCTAGATTTGTGAAGCGAAAAATTTCTGACCCCTTAGATTCATATCATTTGGTATCAGAGCCTTTGGTTTGGCTTGCTTTGATTTGGTAAGTGATTGTATCAATTTGATTTACGATTTTTAAAATTTGGGGGTTGAGTTATAGCTATGGATTTTTGTTGTTGTTGTTGAATTGTGGATGTAGAGAATTTGAAAAAAAAAAAATAGGGTTTGTTGTAGAGAATTGAGAATTTTGTGGATTGATTGAATTGGGGAGTAGATTTATTGATTTTGTTGGAATTTATGTTGCGCTTTGATTATCGTTTGAAAGATCCATGTGAAGAGGAGATTTATCAATATCATGCTAGGAATTTTTATAATGGTAGATCACGATTGCATGAAAATTCCAGACATGTTAAAAGTAAAAATAAGAAAATTGTTTTTGAAAAATCTTATAAACAACATGATCTACAAGTTGTAAAACGATAGTTGAAACAACTAAAGAAAATTTTTGATGAATGGATGGAGAAAATTAGTGAAAAGACACTGAACAAATTAGAGGAGTCAAAGGTAAAAGTGGTTAGGGTTGAGCCAAAGAAGCCAATTTCTGATTTTTAGATTCCTAAAGAAAGGTTGTTGAGATTCCACAGGTAGAAACAAAGTCAGCAGGTGATGTCGTTGTAGGGATGGTGGAAGAAGAGATTGAGATTGTTGAAGAAGTTTGAGAGGAAGGAAGAAGAAAAAGTTGTTAACACTCATGTTGTGTAAGTGGAGGAAGATAAGTCTGTTGTTACTGCTATTCCTTCTCATTTACAGGTCCAAGATAATTCATGGCACCGGGAGAATTTGTTTCAGGCTCGTTTTATGGTATAGGGGAAAGTATGTAAATTGGTTGTTGATGGAGAAAAAGTTGTGCTAATGTGGTTTCTTAGGAGTTTATTAAGAAAATGAGTATGCAGGTGATCCCACATCCAAAGCCCTATAGCCTTCGATGGTTGAATTCCTCGGATGTTATACATATACATAAACAGGCACAAGTATCCATTGCTATGGAAGATTATTCTGATACTATCACCTGTGATGTGGCTCCTATGGGTTGTGCTCAAATATTACTCGGTAGGCTGTGGCAATTTGATAGGCAAGTTATTTATGATGGATATCAAAACACCTATTGGATACAGAAAGATGGACAAACATTTTTATTGCTTCCAATGACTTTAGCTGAAGCCCAGTAGGAGAGATTTGAACACGTTCAAGTTAAAGATCAAAGGAGTGTTTGCAATTCCTTGCAGGTATTCTAAGCCAGGAAAGAAAGCGCCTCAAAAGTTCCAGGAAGAACAAAAGATTCGAGGTCGAATCTTTCCTAAGAAAGGGAGAATGATGCGGCCTTCAGATGACGTTCGACGTGTACAGAATGCAAATTTTAAACGTCGAAGCTTACAGGACCAGCGTTAAATATTA
Source organism: Combretum micranthum (assembly GCA_024138025.1). Lineage (NCBI taxonomy): Eukaryota > Viridiplantae > Streptophyta > Magnoliopsida > Myrtales > Combretaceae > Combretum > Combretum micranthum. The sequence goes on along the minus strand of JAMXBD010000433.1, from coordinate 364,047 downwards.
TAGGCCACCAACTTTGAAGTTTTGTATCTTTTTGTATTTCTTTAGTGTCTTTTCAAATTTCCTTTGTTTTATTGGGAATATTTATTATAGCCGCCAGTAGTCAAAGTTACGAACTGATGTTTCCTGGAGTCTTTTCATATTTCTTTAGTTATTATTATATAGGACTTTTGTTTAGTTTTACATATAGAACATATATGATATTTCCTCCTTCGTGAGAGTATTTTGTGAGTTCTTGTAATAAGAACTTATGATTGCAAATCTTTGCAATTGTTTATGAATATTGAGAGATATTGAAATTTCCTTTATTCATTTTCTGTTGATTGACTCTTTGATTCCTTTGACACAGTAATCTGTTTTGTAATTTGTGAGTCATATTGAATTGCAGTTCTATTGCGAACCAGTTTGTCTTTGTGATTCATATTTCGGTTCATGATTTCATCCATATCCTTTAGTTTTATTAGAGTTTATATATTTAGAAAACCTAAAAAGACTAAGAACTCTAGATCTATGAAGCGAAGAATTTCCAACCCCCTTGGATTCATATGACTACGCATAAACTAAACCAAAAGAGTTTTGAGAGAGATTCTTACATAGATCTTGCCGTAGGTTGAACTAAGGAGAGAAAAATAAAGACCTTGATGTTTATATATGTATTAGGGAACCCTAGCTTCAATAAAGATGTTTTAAATCATGTGACATATAGGTTGGTACTAAGCTAGCGGCTCAGGATGGCTTAAAATCAAAATAAGGAACAAAAGTACATAGGTCGACTGAAAGCCGACGGCCTTCATATGTAAGCCAGCGGCCTTTGGCCGGCTTTCACCTGTATACTTCCAACTTCACAATTTTGTTTGCAATTCATCTGAAACCCCAAAGCTGATACAAAGCTGGCAGCTTAAAGCCAGCCTAAATCTTTCCCATCTTATTTTTCGCGAACAACATTCTTGGGTCCAAATCCATGTCAAATGATAAAAATTAACGTCTTAAATAATCTTATATTACAATATTACTTTTCGTTATAGATTAATTATTTGTATATTACAAAAACCATCCTCTATGGCTAGCGTGGTGGCATCATTGCACAACTCCAAATGCTTATTGCATCTCTAAACCAACTCTTCTTTCTTTCTTTTCCTTTTTCTTTTTAATTTTTTATGCAAACCAATTTTTCCTTTAAAAAGAAGTGGGGACAAAAGATGTCCGTCTGATATGTTTTGTTTTCTAGGTTTTACATAAGTTTCCACAAACTAACAAAAGGCTTATAATTGCGATACTTCCGATTAATTTCAAACCTATTTTCTTCTCCGAGTTGTCTCTTTTCTCAAAAATCAAAAATCAAAATTCAAAACCCCAAAACCTAGATAAACCAAAAACTAAAAAAGAAAAAAAAAAAAAAAAAAACACAAGAAGTTAGGGTTTAAAAATTTCGACTTCTGCGATCTCACCACGCCTTGGTCTTCTTCTTCTTCTTCAGGTAAACCAAGCACCTCTCTCTCTCTCTCTCTCCCCTCTGCAATGATCTTCGTACTATGCCATCCGCATTGTTGTTTTTTTCCCTTAAAACACTAGAATTGCGTGCTGTATCGTTTAAGCAGCTGGTGTTAAGTGTGTTTTCTCGTGTTTTCCGTCGATCTGCATGCGAAATTAACGGTTATGCTCCTAGAACAGCTTGTTAGAAATTTAGCTGTATTTTAGAGTAGAGATTGCTATTTTGAGGTTTAGATACTGGCATGGCAGATTTGTATGGTTAGCCTGGTTCAATTCTTACCAAGATCGTATGCCTTTTTCGGCGCGGGCAGTTAACGCATCCTAGGGTTGCGTTGGATGTAGATTGTCTACCGGAGACTGCTGTGTAGAATCGTAGTGAGGGACGCCCCATCAACGAAAGACAAAAGTTTTTTTTTTTTTTTTTATGGAAAATGTTACTCTTTATTTATTATATTATATATATATTTTTCAGTAAGCACAAGGAAATTTTGGCATTTTCCATGTGAAAAGAGTTTAGGAAAATATTTTCCACAAAACAATAGTATTTTCCTTTAATACTATTTAGAATTTTGAAATATTATTATGGTTATTAACAACCAATGCACTAACCATAAAGATTCTGGGCGTGGTAGTGGTGGAAGGTGATGATGTTAAGTGATGGTGATGGCTGTTGTTTATGTTGGAACTTGGAAGTGAACTGAAATGAACGGAAGTATGTTTCGAAAATATTGAAAATAATGCAAATGCAACCTTTTTTCTTTTCCCTTTTATATCTGAAGGTGGTGTTAATATCTGATATTTAAGGGATTTTAGTTGGAAGAGACTATCCTTTGCGTTTAGAGTGTTTCATTCCTAAAAAGAGCTTTGTGAGTGTGTTGGCGCAGTTTAGAAGGGAGGAGGGGCAAATAATAATATTATTATTATTATTATTATTGAAAAAAATGGAGGATTAACCTGGAAATTGGCCTCTAGAAAGCATGGGAGTTGGAAGAAAAGCTTTATTATTGCCTGTTTTTATATTTCTTTTGGCTGTATAAGGGCCTGTTTGGTTTGGCTTTCTAGAGCAGTTTAGTGTCTTATTACACCGATTTACATTGGGTGCTTGCTTTCTGGGCCAAAAAAAAAAAAAAAAAGAAGAAGAGGAAGAAGATTGGGTGCTTGCTAAGTAAGACACAAGCAAGACAATTAAATAACTAAATATACTCACATAGACACAAGACTACATGCTTGAAACTCAAATGCATAAAATACATCTTAGACAGTCTTCAAGCATCTGATTACAAATGGACATATATCCGATACAAAATAGAGACAGGATATAGAGAAGATAGAGGTAGAAAAGTAAAAAGAACAAGACAATCCAAGTGGCCCCTGAGTTTCACTGTAGTTTACCCTGGAAAAAGGATTCATGTATTTGTTTATTAAGAATTGAAAGGAATTTTTACTTTTGATGAATGCAGGTCTCATCTATTGTGTTAGTTACTATGGAGGCCTCTGGAGGCTGGGTAGTGTGTCCACTTGCTCCACTGTACTGTACTTTGCCACAGAGACCTTTACTTTTTAAATAATTGGCTTGTAAAGGTGAAGTTAGATGATAAGCTGAGGGAGCTAATTTCAAACTGATTATAATATTTACAGTTTAATTTAAAAAACATCAGAGCTAGGCAGTTTTATTTTGTTTGTGAGTTGAGGGTTTCTTTGTTTCCTGGAAATCATTTTCTGCCTTTTCTCATGTTTGTTAAAATATAGGATGTTATTGTTGTGGTCTTACTGATGGCAACTTGATTGGAGGTGGTGGAGGGTGACAATGTAACTAGTTACTAATGTTCACCTGCATTGATCATGTGACAAATTGAGGGGGAAAAAAAGAGTTTTCACTTTTATAATTAAAATTGTATTTACTTTGAAAATAATGAAAGTGATAGGTTATCTTCTTTGAAATGAAAATTATTTTTCATTGGATGTATGTTCTACTGCAATGACTTTAACTCTGACTTTTCAAATGGGTTTCTTTCTTATTATTTTTTGCATCAAGAATTTAGAAGATGAAGATGAGGAATCTGGGGACTTAATTCAAGAGACTTTGATTTTAGGAAACTTTTGGTAGAAGAATAGCTAAGAGAAACTTGGTTACTTTATGGAGTGAGCAAGGGCTGTATACTGAAGAGTAATACTTGCCCGTGAAATGTATTTTAATTGTAGTCTGCAAAGGATAAATTTTATCTTTTTACTTCTTTTTGAGCTTTTTGAAAAAGTACAGTCATTCAAAAAATAGGCTAGTTACTTTAATGTGAATTCAAGTCTAACTTCTATTGTCTTCTGTCTAGAATTATAAGATGAGTGAGGCGACAAAGAAAGAGGAAGTAGGCCCAGAGGTTACCCCAGCCCCAGATCCTTTGGTAAAGGAGGTGCAAGATCAAGTGCAAATCCAGAGACATGAGGAAGGATCTTCTCATTCAGTGGTGGTGGAGGAAACTTCTAACCCTACTGAGACCAGTCTTCTCTACCCTTGGCAGAGGCTGCCTCTGATGATAAGACTCACGAAAGCTCTCCTTGTGATGTGGAACCTCCAGTGCAGGAACTAACCTATTCATCTCCTTTAGAAAATGAACAAGAATTAGCCAAGTCATCTGGTCAAAGTGTTGAACCTGATGGCCATGGTGAGGTTAAGGCTGAAGCCAGTCAACAGCCTTTTCAGGTAAGCAATGCGGATGATAAATCTGCTGTTCCTGCAAGTGAGGCAGGACATGATGAACATGTTACAGAGGTTAAACTCATGGACTGTGAGATGCCAAAAAGTCAAACTGATGATGATGGTGACAGTGCAGCACCAGTCAATTCTGAAGCTGCTATTACACTTAACGTGGCACCTTTAAGTGTAAAAGGTGAAAATGACAAATGAAGCCTGAGGTGCATCAGTTAGGGACTCCTATAGCAAAGGACAATGGGAACTCAAGTTTTGACCACTCATTCGTTTTAGATGGCAGTCTTGATGGAAGTGAGTCTGGTACAGAGGATGAGCAACTGGCATTCATGAAGGAGCTAGAAAATTTCTTTAGGGAGAGGAGATTGGAATTCAAACCTCCTAAGTTTTATGGCGAGGGGTTGAATTGTCTGAAGTAAGTCACCCTGTGCTGTTCAAATCACAAATATAACTTTTGATTTATGTTAGTTAAAGCATCTCTGTTGCTTAATTACCCCAAAAAAGCGACTTGCTCTTTTAGCTAATGCTTATGTCTTTGTTGCAATGAAGATTATGGCGGGCAGTTACTAAATTGGGAGGCTATGACAAGGTATTTCCCTTTGGCGAATATGAGCATAAATTCATTTTGCTTCGTTACTCATAAAAATCGGGAATTGGACATCTTCTTGAAGCTCTAATATTTTGTAGATTCCAACTCACTCTTATTGGTGTATCAGTGTTTTATTCCTTATATCAGGCTGCTTACCTTCTTTCATTTAGTTCTGTTTGCAAAATGCCTTATCCATCTTGCTATTTAGGAGTGCAAACTTGGATAGCAAAGGAGTGGAAGGTCTTTTTGCTCTGTGCCTTTTGTGCTTAAAGATTTTATTGTTCTAATAAATGATGTCAACCTCATTCCACCTCTACTATCTTAAGCCAATATAACAAAGCAAAAAAAGGAAAAAATATTTTTATTAAAAAGACATCTAATTACTAATATTAATGATGATGGCATTAAGATATCAGATTGTTTCTTGATTGAAAAGTTTACACATAGAATGATTTTACTAAGATAAGTCTTTAGGTTATATGTTTACTCTGACATTTCTATGGATGGTTTGGCATTATCTTTTGTTTTTTTTTTAGAATTTTTCTTTATAATCAGGGAAAAGTGAATGATTGACCAACTTGTTTGTACAGGTAACTGCATGTAAGTTGTGGCGGGTAGTAGGAGAGTCTTTCAGACCCCCAAGTAAGGCACAGTTTTGATGCTTAATCTTGTCTTTTCAGCATATGGCTTTTACTTTTTGTATGTCTTACATGAATTTTGAACACACCATTTTTTTAAGGTTGGCCTGTGAAATGATGAAATGGTATCTAAGATGACATCATATCAACTTGGTTGAGGTTATTTTGTTTTTAGCTTTTAAGGCTGTCTTGTTTTCCAGCACTTCTTTGATTTATTCATTTAGTATCTTAGGATTGGTGGCTTCTACAAATTTTTGTGCTGTTTGATCAGCGTATATGTGACACAAATCTTTTTGAATGTAACAGTTATTGCCTGTTCACTTCATTGAATTTATAGACTAAAAATGGAATTGTTATTATTAAGGAATCGAATATAGTTGTAAGAGGATTTTTTTTTGTTAATTTATTATTTAAGTGAGGCTATTTTGGAAAAAAATCAATTCCAGCATTCGATTACTATTAATTGTTTTAAGCAATAAAGGACTATTCATTATCTTTGTAATAGGGATTTTTTATATAATTACTATTATGTTAACTAAACGCTGAAATAACAAATTTTCTGGTATGTGTTTTTGAGTGTCATGGTGAAATGAGCTAGAAGTTAGTTCTTTGCTGGTACACCTTTTTTTTTTGGGTTTATGTTACTTCCTAATAGCGTTCTTTCCACTATATGTTTTTGAGTATCGTATCTTTATCTTACTACTTTGATGGTCTCTCATATCTGATCCATCAGTTTCATTTCTGGTCATGCTACTGAGTTTGGTGGATTCAACTTGTACATGGATACAAATGCTAAGTACTTTGTGTGATTTTCTACTGTTTCTGCACAAGACATGTACCACTGTCTCTTGGACATTTCGTGGTTTCTATGAGAAGGCACTCTTCTAATCTTTTCCACTTCTTCCTTTCCTTTCTTCTTCTGCTTTCCTGTGTAAAGTTGTTTAAATGTAATAGCTGTCTACTTTTCCATGCATCTCTTGCTGGTGGTATTTGAAATTATCTTCTTCTTCTTTTCCTTTTTAAGAAGTGCTTTGTTTACCACTTAGGGATGTATTCTCAGCTAAATGAAGCATAAGGTATAGTGTTTTGGGGCTGTGCACTTAAAAGATGTTAAATGCGTGGAGGTAGCCAGTCCACCATTAACAAGGGAAAAGTAGCATCTCCCTCTACAATATTTTTGAAAATTTAAAGATAGATGGGTGCATTTACGGGAAATACAATATCTTAAGCATACGTCTAACTTCCTGCTGAAATTTGCCATCCTCAACTTCCAAAAAACACTGTCTCCATGCTGCTGCAACTTTCTTGCATTTGTAGCAATAGCCAATCGGCTTCCTCTTTTTACAGGTCTGAGCAGATTTAACCAATTTGGAGAGCTTCAGGTTCTTGGGGCTATTGATTGAGGGGGCTGTACCATCTTCAATTGAAATTTTAATTGTTGCTTGCAGTTATTTAACAATCCAGAGAAATTGTACCTTTGTCGTGGCTTGCAAAAGACTATGAAAACGTCTTTGATCTGAATATTGGTTCTGAGTACAAAGCTATAGAGCCTTTGAAGACTAATTATGTTTCCAAAGTATGAAATAGAAAGGGCTAACTGATTAACAGGTTTAAACTTTTAGTAAGTTATATTGTTGTGGATCCATATTTAGCATGATATTTAGAGTAGAAGATGCTAAGTTTGAATCTCCACACTGTCATTTATTCTTGTGTAATTATACTATGTGACAGGCCTTGGTCACTGTTCAAGCTGAGGAGTGTCCAAAATGTAAAAAATATAAAAACTTATGTGAGTCCATATTTTAGCTTTTAAATCAAATGGCTGTGGGTTTGAATTGAATAGGTTTAATGTGTTATAATAAAGTTGCATGTACATCATGAACTCTCAGTGGGGGCTCCTTTTATAAACTTTTGGTCTTTGCTGTTTTGTTCAAGTATAGTATACTACATTTAATGGTAAACATATGGAATCTGATATTATTGCTGAAAATTCTCAATCCACTCCTCATTTGGAACATTATCCCAAAAGGCTTTTCTCATTCGGAGACTCTAAATGGAGTTCACGCTATGGTATACCTGATATGTCTTGAAGTTGGATTTCTGTAAGGCTTTAAATCTAAGTATCTAACAGCATTCTTGTTTAGCATTTTTGACAGAATCGCATTAACTTTGCAACTTATCTACTATTTCTTCAGGCACTCTTGATTATGAGAGGCACAAGACAAATGGTGGAGAACTTCAGTTTCCTGCAAGCACCCCTGCAGAGCCTATGAACGTTGATAACCAGGTGACACATGATTTTGGTACATTTGACTGTAGATTTATCTGATATAGTTTTTTTAAAGGGAATAAAAATATCTGAGTTATGAGAATATGAAACAGAGCTATGGCAGAATTTAAGCTGCTTTTCTGATAAATGCTAAAGTACCTTCTTGCATGACGGCTTGTTCTTGTTACCTTTTGAGCCTCAAGGACTTCCATTAAGTAACATGGGGTTGCAGCAAAAATTAGTTTATTCTCTAATCTTCTGCTTTGCTGGACGCACAAAACCAATCAGAATAATATCCGTATGGATCTGAATATAGGGGAAGAATTTTTTCCACAAATGATGAGCCGGACTGCTGTGTATTAAATGGGCTTTAGTATCGGTGTTTCAGTCTTGATTCTTTCCTTGTTTTTTGGCAATACGAAATATTTCACTATGGTGAACCACACATAGGAGGTCTATTTTATATTATTTTTTCAAGTATTAGTTTGCAAATATTGCAGCGGCAGACATTGATGTCATAGTAAAGAAATTCAGCTTGTCCTCCAGATATCCACTAAGTGCAGAAGATCGATATTATTTTCATGTTGTCTCTGAGCTTGTGAAGCCTCCAAAATGAAGGAGTCTTATTCATTAGGACAGTGAACAAGTTTTTATCTAGTCAATGTGTGGTCCAAGAGATCTATTGCATGCTTGAAGTCATGTGAAGGCACCATGTGTTTTACATCTCTTATATGTCATGATTTAAAATGGTGTTTTTGATGCCATTATTCTTGATTGTGACGATTACCTCTAAGTACAAGATTGCAGAGAAAATTGACTGAATTTTAATGCAAAGTATGCTTTGTTCATATAATTAGGCATCTGGATCTGGAAGAATGCGGAGGGATGCTGCTGCACGTGCCATGCAGGGTTGGCATTCGCAACGTATACTTGGTAATGGTGAAGTTAGCGATCCAATTATAAAGGTACATAGTATTTAGATAATTACTCCTTTATTTCTGATCTTCTAATATTCTGATACTTCCTGGGAATGTGAAAATTGTTATAGGGTGCTGTGTGTTCTATTATTAGGGCGAAGTCTCCACTGTTAATATCCTTATGCTAATGCACCTTTCTGCCCAGTTCACCTATCTTGGATCAGATTCAGGGATACTGAGAGACAAATCCAGATATCAAAAGAAAAGCATGAGTTTTTTTTTTTTTTTTTATAATCATTTATTTAATTTTTTAAAAGCAATTCCATTATTTTTCAAGAACAGTGTATTGACTGCAAAACTACTTCAATTTCTCTAGCCTAACTTAAAGCAGAAGTGGGATTTTGATAACTTCCACCAATATTAAATTGACCGACATAAACAAACTAAAAATGTGCATGTGCATGCAAAAATAATGAACATATGAAGTAATGGCTAAAAGCAAGAAATCTATCTAGTTTATTCTTTTTCCCTTTAGCCCAATGTATGTGCACATCTTTGAAGGTTGTACTGCTGTTGACATGGCACTGGAGCTCCTAACGCACATGGTTTGTCATTTATCTTCACTTATAGGATAAAAGTGCAACAACTATGCAGAAGCGCGATAAACAGCTTAAAAGTATTGGTAAGCTTCCCCAAACAACCACACCCCCTCTTGAGGGTGTTCCATTGCTCTATTATCTTCTTTACATTTTATTTTTTTCAATGCTGGATATGCTCTACTTCAGGCTTACTCAAACGAAAGAAACCATCCTACTTGGACAGTGCAGTAAAAGCATCACGCTCGAAAACCTCTCACTCACAGTTAAGATCACTGTCATATGTTCTTTTCTTGTCGTGGAAATTGCTTTTTACTGATCTTAGAGTATCTTGTTCTTCCTTATTCCTTTTTCCAGAGCTGAAATTTGAGAATTTCTGGACTGCTGTTATCTACACTGAATTTGAAATTTCTGTTGATCTTCAATGTCTATTTCAATGGTTCGTGGTCAGTTGATGCAAATTTATGCACCAGTACAAGATATTCTGATATTTCCTATTTTATACCTTCTTATTGGGTACATAATTTACTAAGTTCTGATGGCTTCACTGGTTTTCTTGTTGTTGGTGTTGAACTGCTTATTGGGTTTATATTTTACTAAGATCTGACTTTTCTTTTCATTTACGGATTGTTGCAACCTTCATCATCTCATTTCATCCAGTTTCCATCATTTTTGCCAGGTTGGATACAGTTATAGTTGACCTTGGTGCTCCGGCTGATTGGGTGAAAATCAATGTACAGAGAACGGTAGGATTTCTAATTAGATTTTCACCCTTTTAGTAATTATGTCTTAAATAATCTGACGTAAAATTATATATGAACAGAAAGATTGCTTTGAAGTTTATGCTTTAGTTCCTGGCCTTCTGCGTGAGGAGGTGAGTACTTTTTTCTTGACAGCCCTTTGCATAGTTCATGTGTCTTTGAACTCCACTGTCCTTATGGCCTTTGGATAGAAGTTTCCATCCTACACTAGAGCCAGTTCTTCCTTCATGATGTTCTTTCTGTGCATTATTACCGCATGACAGGATATGTGTTGTCTGTCTTCAAAATCTCTTGTTTGGGCTTTATTGTTTTGTCAATGTTTATCATCTGTATCTGCTGCCTCATTTCATGATGCTAATTGAAAATTAGAGTTCTTATGTGATGTTATACCTGGCAATAATTGATTTGTTCTAGAAATATATTGATCAAGTCTATCATAATTGATTTCTTCACCCCAATAAAAGTCCGCATTTTCGAATTTCAAGGTAGATGATGGTCTGGTGTTTCTATTTTTAGATTGATATATTTGATCATTTTCTTTTCCTGTGGATATTATGTGTGAGAAGTGAGAAGAAATTTGACACTTGGCAAGCACATTGATTTATGTCCTTTTGTTTATATGAGATGTCTTCATAAGGAGACAAATGAAGTCTCACAGATTGAGCAATAGAAATTGTATTTCTTGTGTAAGCAATGTTAATTGCGAATTAGTAGGTATTGCGAATTAGTAGGTATTTTTGCAAACTCTCAAGGATCAAGGATACCGCATCTCTCCATACTTATCTGTATTAGTTATGGAAACCTTTTGAGGCTTCTCAAGAGAAATGTTCTTATCAAGTTGTTTCTCTTTTCATTAGCAATGCAGTATGGAAAGAGTTGCCCACTTATGTTTCATGACGTTCTCTTGATTTTCTATGAGGGAAATGTTTACTCTGTACAATTGGCAAGGGGCGCTCTTCTCCTCTTCCAAAGCTTATCAGGGTTAAAAAGCAAACATGGGCAAAAGCTACGTCTTTTTTGGAATGTCAAATGGCTTGAGAGAGATGAAATTCTTAACATTTGTTGATATCAGGTTGGCACATTCCTCTTTCATATTTGTGTCTCTCCTCTTGGTAGAGACGAAGAAGGTGGATTGTGAGACTTTATGAGATAAAATACTTGGCTGAGTCAACTCTTGGATTATAAAGTTTCTCTCTCATGCTGGCCAGTTACAATTGATTAGGCTGGTTTTATAGTCCGTGCAACTCTTTGTGAATTCATTTTCTTTCTTGCCAAATTGTAAGTAAGCTAATTCTCGAAAGATAAGGAACTTACTTTGGAGTGGGTGACTGGATATTGCAACTAAGGAAAAAGTCAAGTGAATGTTTGTTTGTAGTTCTTTGGATCAGGGTGGACTTGGTATTTTTATGCTAGTCCTATGGATTAACACTGCACAATTAAAGTATATATGTCACATTTGCAGAGGCAAGATGAGGGGTCTAGGTCGATTGGATATTGTATTTTCCTTAAGGGGAGAATTTTCTGGGCCATTAAAGCGCCTGTGTTTGATCTTCAAATTGGAGGAAATTGCTCAAGCTAAAAAATGGTTTAGTTGGCCACTTGGCCTTTACATGGGACATAAATGATGGCCTTTCTATTTTATGTTTTAGCTTCCTAAGGGACCTCATGATAAGATTTTTAGTGCCAGAGAAATGGTGACCATGGGATTATCAAGGGAGGCAAGATTGTGCACACTTATGGAGGAGATACAGCCGACAGGTTTCTTTTGGGTGATAAACCCACTAGTTTCTTTCCTGGATGTAATTTCACCAACTACCATCGTTTTCACAATGCCTCCATTCTACTAGAGCTTGGACTCTTGGAGTTGTGTAGGCTTTAGGAACAAATGGTGGCTTTTTTCCTCCCTACAAAAACCTTGCCAAATTTCTAATCTCCAAGTGCAAAATCATGTTTTGCTCATCGTTCACTTGGTATTTCGGGTATAGATTCAAGCATAGGTAGTTTAGTTGTAAATTCAAGCATGAATTATACACTTGGTGTTTCAGGCATAGACTTAGGCATGGGTTGATTAGGCATAAGGTCAAGGCAGGAATGTGGGAGTGATGTTGTAGGATTTGACATAGGAATTAGATCAATAAAAAAAACTCTTCTTATCTTCCCTAATTTACTTGTCCCTTTGAAGGTAAGGATTGTTGAATAATGAATTTTGTTCATTAAACATTACATCCATTGAGATATGAAAGGTTTTTTACGGTGGGTGGCAATTTTTATAACCTTTCTGAATTGAAGAATAATCCACAATGACACTTTTAAAGCCCTGATCTAATTTCTCCCTCTTTTGACTATGATAATGGACAAATAGTCACACTCTAGGAACAAGGTTGTTAAAAGTCTTTTATGCTTGGGTAAAAAGTTGAAAGGATATCTATGAGACTTTTGAAACTTAAGACCTTAGAGGGCAATCTGTTGATGAGATAAATGGCCACAAGAACGGTTCCGTCCTTAAATGCCTAGACATTCTTTTAAAACAATAGGACTCGGGTTTTTTCAAGGATGATGGAATCCCACAAGCCAAAGCAACATTAATTATGACATGTGCAAAATGAACCAAGCAAGGAGGTTACACATGAGTCGATCACAAAGAGAGATTATTGACTGATGTCTCATAGTATATACAATGAACACAGACACGAAACCATGTAAAAGGAAGAGTATGATACAGTTATGTGTGAATAGGTATGGGTGTGGGTGGAATGTTTGGGTATGTTTGTGGCTTAAGTGTTTAGGTAACGGATGTGGGCATAGTATGGGTATATATACAGAGGTAGAATGGTTCATTGTATGAGTTGGTGTTTGCACAGCATGAAGGTTCGGGTTTTGATGACAGACTGTGAGGAAGATGGGCATATGTACGAATGGTTTAAGGTAAGAATCTTTGTATTCATATGTAGGTAATGTATTGTCGATGGGTATATATGGTTTTGGAGGGTAAGAATGGAGAAGATGATGAAATGGATGTTTGTGAAAGAATAGGTTTGTGGTAAAGTGAGTTACATGAGCTGATTGCTTAACGACAAGCTCTTTCTCTCAATACTTGGTTTTTGGTTGAGCCCCTCCTCTCTCCTACTACTCCTATATATCCCTTTTCAAGATATTTGAGAGCACTAATGGGCTTTTAACTGGCTAGGCCTAGTGGCCCATTATACTAAGAAACTTCATAACAAACATAATAAAAGGTGTTGTGATAACATGTAAAATTTCATTTAGGATACTTATTGACACTCCAATAACATTCCCTCTGTACATATTAGCAGATTTATGTTGAGTAGAAAAGTTTTAGTTACAGTCATCAATAAAAGAAAAAAGCCATCTTGCTCCATAAAAATTAGAAATAGTATATGGAGAAATGAGTAGAACTTCCTTTTTCGCTAATTAGCAACTGGAAAGATATACAATTGTTTCTATCAAACTTAATGCTTCATAATGAAAATTTCTATATCAAGATCTGTGAATAAAGAGGGAAGTATGGTCTTAACTAATGTTAAATGATGGATGTCCTAATTGGCGATCGCAAAGCAAAATTTTTTCTTATGCAAGAATGGGGGTGATCTACTCTTGGTTATGTTCACTGACATGGTGCTTTAAGATAGCAGAGGTTATTTCGTTTTATAGCATATCCAATTATCGTTTTCAAATCCTTATCCTGAAATACAACTACTATGGGAAGCCACATTACACCATTTATATCAGGTGATGTTCTGTATGGGGACAAGGTTGGTAGATAGCTTATGAACATGAAGGACCTTTCTTAAGGTCACAGATGGCCTTATCTTGACATCCCTAACACCAGCTTCAGTCATAGGGATCCATTGGCTTTGGTTATTTTTCTACTACTTGGATATGGAGTGTAGACGGTTTTTAGCTTGTGTCGAGAAGATGGGAACTTGCCTTAAAATGCCAAAGAACGAGTACATAATGGACTTTTGAGGCCATCCATGAGAGTTCTCACCTTCTCAACTTCCTCATTAATGATTATGTATGTAATGGGCTTGATTACATGCGACTCAAAAGAAAACAAATAAATTCTAGGAAAGTAAATAAAATCCAGGTGCTTGGTGGGCGGTGGGGATTATACTCACAAGGAATATCATAAAATCTGAAATAAATGAAAATCTTCTAGAATCCAGCCTTAGTTCAAGGTTTCAATTAATCACAGTAATATCTAACACATGAAGTTCAAAATTTTGTATCATAACAAAGCAGAAAATGATACAAAGGCTGGCAATTGTTGACTTTTAGCAGACCAACGGGAAAGAATGAAGTAGTGTTGTTTGGTATAGAGGAACCATATTTTTCGGTCTAGTATTGAAATTTTTGAGAACCAAAAACAATTACACTTTCAACTGTTTGTTTGATCTCATGTTTTTGTTGTGACTGCAAATTTCTTGTGAAACTAAAAGCAATCCTATTGTGAAGTGCATTGAGGACTATATACTTTTTAATATTTGGACTTGAACAAATTAACCATGGTTGGGACCCCATCAAGAATGATGGTAGTTGTGGCATCTCTACTCGAAATTTTTGTTTTTTTTCTCTAGCATAAATATTTTCAGCATTCCATATTTACTTGTTTATCTGAGACATCGAAGCCTGCTATTCAATTGTGTTTCTTCATTTTCATGGAGCAGCATTTAATTGAAATTTTGTGGAAGTCCAAGTAGGGTTTTAGTCCTTTTGTATGTATTTGCCTCTATAATGATTGGTTTGTGAAGAGAAAGCTACCAAGTAACTATGCTTATTATTATAGGCCAAAAACCATGCTTATTATTGTCAAGAGTGCTCTCGTCTTTCTTTATCTTATAAAAAAAAGAAGAAAAGAAGAAAAGAGTATTCTCATAGTCACTGTTGTTTTAGGAGGGGCAATTATGCTTTTAGATGTTTTATTTCAGTTTTCCATGCTGTCCAGGTTCGAGTTCAGTCAGATCCTGCAGGGCGTTTGGTTATTAGCGGTGAACCAGAAAATCCTGACAACCCTTGGGGCGTTACACCCTTCAAGAAGGTTTGTTGTTAATAAAAATCATGTGGAATTTACCTTTAATAGGTTTCAGCTATGGCACTAGTCGAGATATCTTCTAACAGTGGGATCTAGCATATGTAGACTTCCTTTCTTCCTATAAGAATATTATGATTTATTAATCCCTCTATTGCTGTGAGGTGACAATGTATTTGTCCCTACCTCTCATTCTTTCCTTAGGAGTGATGTTTGTTAGATTGCTAGTTTGTTTGGCTGCAATTATCAGTCTTTACAGTTCACAGGCCTCTCTAGGGGTTGGGTTTGTTCCTCTCTCCCTCCATCCTTCAATCATGAATCTTTGTACTTATTGGCTGGGTTCTTTTTCTTTTTTTATTAGTAAGGTTAACAGTGTTCCCAACAATTTCATCTTTAATTTATCAGGGGCTTGGTTTTCCTGAACAGGTTGTGAACTTACCTTCACGCATCGATCCCCATCAGACATCAGCTGTTGTCACTCTTCATGGACAACTGTTTGTTCGTGTACCTTTTGAGCAGACTAATTGACAGCAACACTTAGGAGTATGTATCGGCTTCCTCGTGAATATGGCCATGTTGTAAGTTGTAGGTGTAGCATCGGTAGTCTAGGACCTTGTTTTATCATTAAACACTCTGGATATTTATGAGTTTAGATAGGAAATGTTATGTATTTATTCTAACCGTGAAGGTTAATCGATAGGCATTACAACAGCAGAATATGATTTGAGCTCTAACATGCAGCGACTGTCCTCTAATGTATTTGGTGTAGGATGTTTAAATGTCCTTTTGCCGTCAGTTTTTCAGTTCGATGATTTGCCTAGGTATATGGTTGAGAAAATGTTTTGACTTTCACAGAGATGGCAGAAGACCCTCTTTTTATCATTTTAGTTCAGTTTTAAGGATACGTCAATGCTGTTCCTTCAAACTGCTGCGTAAATGGGTAGAAAAAAGGTAGAAAAGAAAAGAACACTGGAAGCGAAATAGTGTAGTTTTATTGTGTTTGGTTTATTTATAAGGGAAAATAATTTTATTTCCATGGTTTGGTTTGTCTTTGAAAAGAAAAATAAAAATATTTTTATGAAAAATTGTTAAAAGTGCAATTTTATTATAATTGTATTTTTTTTCCTGTCACCCATATTCGCCCCCTCTCAATTTTGAAGTAACGAAAAGTGGGCTAAGAATGAAAAAAGCTTCCATGGATTTCCTTCGTTTACCATCCAATTCTCCTTATTTGAATGCTAAATAACTAATATCCTTCTATTTTTGTAATTTTTCTTCATTTCATTTAACTTCAACCCTTCCGAATGCCCCGCATCTATCTTTTTAGTTTGAAAAAAAAAAAAAATAAAAAAATAAATTGTGTGAAAGTGGGTGAAATGAAACGGATAAAGTAGGAAATTCAATTTCTTTCTTATTATGTCACGTGTCTGAAAATGTGATGAAAAGTGATCAAAATTCTACGAAGTAAAGATTAAAATGTCTTAGATTGAGAGCAAATTTGTTCGTTTAGAGACGCACGTTTGTTTCTCCTCTCTTTGAGGTGAAGGGAACAAAATTTGTAGGCCTGAACGTACTGTGTACATATACTAAAATCTAATCAAAACCTTCTATATTTGATGAATGCTTAGGTCTTAACATGAAATTAAAAACAATTTCTATAGAAGATGATATCGTCTTCTTTTCCATGTATTTATGTATACTAAAATAAAGGTTAATTAAAAAGGTGACTTGAGAGGGAACTTTTGTTTTAATAAATAAATAAATAAATATATATTTGATAGTGAGATGACTTATATCAGTTTTCAGCTTTATTTTTATAGAATATTTATTCCTTTGGTTTGCAAAAAATGTTATCTAAAGCATGTTTATTCCATATAATGCAAAATAGATAAGAAATTTTTATTTCTTTCCTTTATTAGAGGAATGATTATTTCTTATTAAAAGTTATGTTTTGTTTTGTTTCGAAAATATCGTTATATATAAAATAAAAAAATTGATATTCCCTTTCAATCTTATTTCATTTTGATGAACCACACGTATCACTAATGTTTCAACATTGAGTGTTTAAGTTAATTAAAAAATTTAAAAGATGATTGGTTGAATGATTTTATTGATAGAATCATAAAAACTTCATAACATGTAATAGTATAGGAAAACATAAGTGACCTTTTTATTGAAAAATGTAACACGTTTTTTCGCTAAAGTGGAAAAACACATAGGACAGCTTCTATAATTAACTCTTAAAATAACAGGTCAATGTGAAGCAAAATACCCTTAATAGCGTGCGCAATTAACCTACAACAAGTAACAACCCTCTGCAGGTGCCATGTTGCAACTGTGAGTATTATGTCAACATTTCTACAGGAATGGAAGAAAATACTAATGAATAATGGTAGGATATTTATTTGATATGACAACCAAAAAGTCAAAGATTTGAGTTTTTCAAGAAATACAAAGGAATTGAATGAATTTTGACGAAAGGGCTATTTCTTTTTCGATTTTCTCTCTCTATCTTCTTGCATCTTAGTAGTCCTTTTTATCCTTTAATATTCTTTTTCATGTCTTAAATCCAAACCGTCCTTAAGAGGGAGCTGAGGTAGGGGGAATTATATGTAACGTTTAATATACATATAATAAGTATTAATTATTTTTTAATATATAATTATATGGATGGTACTTATTTTAGAAAGTACTTATTATTGTATCCATATGTATAACATAATTGATAATTATTTAACACATGGATAAAGAACATGTCTACCATAAATAAAATAAATTATCAAAATATAAGTAAAAAAAATAATTAACAAAATCCTGTTATATAATTGTATCTATAATATGAGATATCTAGTTTTATATGTATATCGTATATCATACATGCGACACGATGTTTGATTGTTGCTGCTAAATTATATTTTTCAATGTTGATGTATTTTTTAGTCAATATCACATTTGTTTATGGTGATATTCATATGCACCTATATTACATTAGTAAATTGTGATATAGATGCATATGTGATACGATATTGACATATCTCATTTTCGAAACGTGATATTAATATTGTTTTTTTTTTTTTTGCAATTTTTTAATCAAACATTATCTAAGCAATTATTTTCATAAACAACAAATAATTTCCGACAGCTAGCATCTCAGTCAGACCAGTGGGGTGAATGAATCGACATTGGGTTAATACCTCCTGAATTATGTCCTAAAAAAGAGCTTGTTCTCAGTTGCAGTGTAAATCACTCCAGACAATATTTATAAAGATACAGCAATATATTCTATTTGAACAATTGATAGGAGAAAGTGATTAAATTTCAGAACTTGCACATTTTGTTTTTTACTCTTGCATCCCCATTAAGTTTTTATTGGAAACAAAGAACAATAGCAATCTCTATTAATCTGACCATTTCCTTTGCAAATAGATATCTAAAGTATAGAAACCTGGCTTAGGAATATGTAAGATCAAAATGAAATTATGTTATTACGTCTATTAGGTTTTCTTCTTTCTCTTCAAAGACGTTTTAGTCAACATTTTGAACAACTTTTTTATTCAAGAATATCACAACTTTATTCCTACACTTAAAAAAAAAAAAAAAGATTCTAAAGATTTCTTTTATATTATTTATGATATGATGTTATAAAATAAAAAATAGGCTAATGCAGAATTATGGTAGAAGGAGAGAGAATGAAATTCACGCAAGACCAAAACCACAAAAGAGATAAAAAAATTTACATACAGCACTAGTCCTTTGCAGAAGATCATATGCCATAGCAAGAAGCTGCCTTTGACCGCTAAAAAAGGCCCCGCTTGTATTTTATTGCTAAGACTAGCTAGTGCTGGTTTAATTTGCTACCGCCAAAATATTATTATGGTGTTTAATTGACAGTAATAATAATTTCATAATAAATTTTTATTATAAAAAATATTAAATAATTATTTATTATTTAAACTTATAATTAATAATTTAATATTGGAATAATTTTTTAACAAAATATTATTATTTAAATGAAAATGTAATAAATAAAATTTTTTATTATAGCTTTATTATATTACTCGAGATTCAACAATAGCAATTCCATTATAATCTTATTCAATAACGAGAAGTTAGTACTAAGGGCAAGTCTAGGAGGGGCCGACAGGGGCCTTGGCTCCCTTAGATTCAGTAAAATTTAAAATTTTGAATAATTATTGAAAAGAATAAAAATTAAACATTATATGCATATTATAAAGACCAAACTATGGCATAAGAAAAAGTATCGTCTAGTGGTTAAATATTTACTTTTGTTGAGTATAGATCCAACACATATAGGTCTATATTCAAGGATATCCTAAGTATATGGTTTATACTTAGATGTAATAGTGTGTAACTCAAGGAAATTGATGAAATCGAGTCACACACGGGTTGGATCGCTGCCAGTTTTGATAAAGTAAAGCCGCCAGTCTTCAATATGTGAAGAATTGTCAAAGATCATCCACAGCCGAAGGCCGCCGGCCTAGAAAAGTAGGCCGTTAGCGTAAGTCCTTGTGGAGGAATTTAAAAGGTCAGCCTTTATAGGTTGGCCTACCCTAGTATATATCTATATATATTAGATGTTTTTCCTTCAGAATAAGAGAGAGAGAAACACAATTTTATACTTTCCTAAACCTAGAGAGAGATCTAGAGAGGGAATTGTTGTAAATCCACCAGTTTGTGGTGAGATTGTGTGATCCACTAGTGGGACTAGTGAAGATTGGGTTGTATCTCATTATTTTAGATAGTGGAGGATTTTGGTGTGGCGGCGGTCCCGTGGTTTTTCCCTACATTGGGGTTTTCCATGTTAAATCTTGATGTTGACTATTTTTTTTTTTGTTTGAATTATTTGTTAATCACTTCTGCAAGAGGAAAAGGATCAATCCTTTCCTAACAAAGTGGTATCAGAGCGCCAGGTTCTCAAAGAAAACTAAGGTTTCGCTGCACTGAGATTAAGGTTTCTTGATTCCAGACATAGCTGAATCTTCAGGTACAATGATCAAACTTAATTCTTCAAATTACTCTATTTGGAAATCTATGATGGAAGATCTTTTATATTGTAAAGGTCTGTATTTTCCTTTGGGGGGTGATACTGCAAAACCCCAAGATAAATCTGATGCAGATTGGGCGATACTACATAGGAAGACTGTTGGTTATATCCGACAGTGGGTTGATTAGAGCATTTATTATCGTGTTGCTCAGGAGACTGGGCTGATGTTTTGTAGAAGAAGTTAGAATCTATGTATGAAAGGCAAAAACCTTGAATAGAACCTCATTGTTTAGGAGAGTGGTTAATTTGAAATATAAGGAAGCTTCTAACATGACTGAGCATTTGAATGATTTTCAAGGGCTTGTAAATCAATTGACAACGATGAAGATTGTGCTTGAGGATGAGATTCAGGCACTTTTGTTGCTAAGTTCATTACCTGAGAGTTGGGAAACCCTTGTAGTATTAGTTCATAATTCTGCTCCAAATGAAACCTTGGCACTTGCCATGGTCAAGGATAGTTTGATCAATGAAGAGGCCAGAAGGAAAGATGGGTATTGTTTTAGATTCAAGGGCTCTTGTTGCAGATAAATCTAAAAGGAAGGGTAGAAGCAATCATAGAGGGCAGAATGATAAATATGATAGATCTAACAAGTCAAGGGGTAAGAAAAACCTCAAGTGTTTCTATTGTGACAAGCCAGGTCATTTCAAGAAGGACTGTGGACTGTGGACTGTGGAAGAAAGCAGCAGGGTAAGGGTAAAGGTGATGATTCAGATGAAGACACTACTGCTACAGCAGCAGATTGTGAGGTAGTGGTTACATGGGATGAGGGTTGTATTAGTCTTACAGGTCATGATAGTGATTGGGTGGTTGATTTTGGTGCCTCCTTTCATGTGACTGCACATGATGAGTTATTCTCATCTTACATTGTTGGTGATTATGGCAATGTTGGGATGAGAAATAATGAAACTTCAAAGATTATAGGCATTGGAAATATTATTTTGCAAACTAATACAGGTTGCAGACTCATTCTCAAAGACGTGAGACATGTACCAGATATTCGCCTGAACTTGATTTCAGTAGGAAAGCTAGATGATGAAGGTTACCACAGTCAGTTTGATGATGGTAAATGGAAGCTCACCAAAGGCTTCTTGATTGTAGCTAAGGGAAGGAAGTGTAACACCCTTTACTTAATGCTGGCAAAGCTAAGTAAAGGAGATTTGAATATCACAGATGATGCTACTATGAAGCTATTGCACAGACGACTTGGTCGCATGAGTGAAAAGGAGATCTAGATGCTTGTGAAGAAGCAAATTCTACCTGATTTCAAAGGTACTCCATTAAAACCTTGCACTGACTATCTTGCTGGTAAACAACATAGGCTTGCTTTTCAGAGAAATCCACCTAGTAGGAGATCTCATATATTGGATTTGATCCACATTGATGTGTGTTATATGAAAGACAAAACAATAGGTGGTGCATTGTACTTTGTTACATTTATTGATGATCACTTTAGAAAACTCTGGACATATGCTTTAAAGTCCAAAGATCAGGTGTTGACTGTATTCAAATAGTTTCATTCTAGAGTGGAGCGTGAAACTGGTAGAAAGTTAATTTGTGCCAAGGCTGATAATGGTGGGGAGTACAGAGGACCATTTGAGCAATATTGCATAGATCATGGGATAAAACTGGAGAAGATAGTTCCTAAGACCCCACAGTAGAATGGTGTTGTAGAGAGAATGAATTGCACCATTACTGAGAGAGTAAAGTACATGTTATCTCATGCTAAGCTACCTAAGTCATTATGGGGTGAAGCCATGAGAACAGCTGTGGATGTGATAAACCTTTCTCCCTCATATGCTCTGGATAGAGATATCCCAAAGAAGGTCTGGACAGGTAAAGACATTACTTATAATCACTTACGTGTCTTTAGATGCAGGGCCTTTGTACATATTCCAAAGCATGAGAGAGCGAAGCTTGATGCTAACTTCAAGGAGTGTATTTTTCTTGGGTATACACATGATGGATATAGGTACAGACTGTGGGGTCCTGTTGATAGGAAGGTCATTAGAAGCAGGGATGTAGTTTTTCTTGAAGACCAAACAATTGAAGATATTGAGAAGGCTGAGATGAGACGTCATCATCCTCAGGCCAGATTCCCATAAATGTAGATCTTGTACCTTCTATTGATAGATGAATTATAGAAGACACAGGTGAAGAGATCCAAGCCTCAACAACAGGTTGAGTTGAGGAGATCTTCAAGAGACAGAAGACTATCGGTTAGGTATAGTCCAGATGAGTTTGTGATGATCACTGATGGGGGAGAACTTGAATGTTATGAGGAAGCCATGACTCATGACAAGAAGAAAGAATGGGTAAAAGCCATGTAAGAAGAAATCAATTCCTTGCATGAGAATAAAACTTATCATTTGGTTTAGTTGCCTAAGGGCAAGAGACCCTGAGAAATAAATGGGTTTATAGACTGAAGACAGATGAGAACTGCTTACAGCCAAGGTACAAGACAAGATTGGTTGTGAAAGGGTTCAGTCAGAAGAAGGGGGTTGATTTTGAAGAAATTTTCTCACCTGTGGTGAAGATGTCATCCATCAGAGTTGTGTTCAGCATTGCAGCAAGTCTGGATCTGGAGACTGAGCAGATGGATGTGAAGACAACGTTTCTTCATGGTGAGTTGGAGGAACAGATCTATATGGAGCAGCCTGAAGAGTTCAACATCAAGGGGAAGGAGAATCTTGTATGCAGATTGAAGAAAAGTTTGTATGGCCTGAAACAAGCTCCAAGGTAGTGGTACAAGAAGTTTGACTCCTTTATGTTTGATCAGGGTTACACCAGAACTGCCACAAATCATTGTGTCTTCATCAAACAGTTTTCCAGTGGTGAGTTCATTATCCTTTTACTTTATGTTGATGATAAGCTGATTATTGGCAGAGATGCCAAGATGATTAAAGAGTTGAAGATTGCTTTGAG
Source organism: Combretum micranthum (assembly GCA_024138025.1). Taxonomy (NCBI): domain Eukaryota; kingdom Viridiplantae; phylum Streptophyta; class Magnoliopsida; order Myrtales; family Combretaceae; genus Combretum; species Combretum micranthum. The sequence continues at coordinate 341,047 of JAMXBD010000433.1, read as the reverse complement.
TAAATCTTTCTCCATGAAAGATTTAGGACCTGCTAGCCACATTCTTAGTATGAAGATTATTAGAGACATGAAGAGCCAAAAGTTGTGGTTGTCACATGAGAGGTATATTGAGAAAGTGCCAAAGAGATTCAACATGAGCAAAGCGAAATCTGTTTGTTCTCCACTTTCGGGACATTTCAAACTGAGTTCATTTCAGTGTCCTAAAAGTGAGGCAGACAAGGAGGATACGAAAAAGGTCCCATACGCTTCAGCTGTTGGGAGTCTAATGTATGTTATGGTGTACACTAGACCTGATATTGCTCATGATGTTGGTGTTATGAGCCGGCATCTCTCAAATTCAGGTAAGAAACACTGGTTTGTAGTGAAATGGATTCTTAGATATCTTAAGGGCACTTCCAGGTTTTGTCTGTAGTTTGGTGGTAGCAGTAAGCCTGTGTCAGAAAGGTTTTCAGATGCTGATATGGCTGGTGATTTGGATTCCAGGCAATCCACATTAGGTTATCTGATTACTTTTGAAGGGGGAGCAGTGTCTTGGCAATCAAATTTGCAAAAATGTATTGCACTTTCCACCACTGAAGCAGAGTATGTTGCTATAACAGAAGACTGCAAGGAAATCTTGTGGATGAAAAAGTTTTTGGAAGAACTGGGTCAAGAGCAAGAAGACTTGAAGCTGTTTTGTGATAGCCAGAGTGCCATTCATCTTAGCAAGAATCCAATGTTTCATTCCAGATCCAAACATATTGATGTCAGGTACCATTGGATTAGAAATGTGCTAAAATCCAAGCAGTTGAAGTTTGAGAAGATCCATACTGATGACAATGCATAAGATATGATGACCAAAGCTCTACCCAAGGAGAAGATTGTTTGCTGTAGGAAGATTGCAGGAGTGATGGAACTCCCCATGTGAGTTGGAAGGGGAGTTTGTTAGGTATAGATCCAACACGTATGAGTCTATATCCAAGAGTATCCTAAGTATATGGTCTACACTTAGATGAAATAGTGTGTAACTCAAGGAAATTGATGAAATCGAGTCATAAACAGGTTGGATCGCTGCCACCTTTGATAAAGTAAAGCCGCCCGGTCTTCAATATGTGAAGAATTGTTAAAGATCATCCAAGGCCGGCCAAAGGCTGCTGGCCTAGAAAAGCATGTCACCGGCGTAAGTCTTTGTGGAGAGAGAGAAACACAATTTTATACTTTCCTAAACCTAGAGAGAGATCTAGAGAGAGAATTGTTGTAAATCTACCGGTTTATGGTGAGATTGTGTGATCCACTAGTGGAACTAGTGAAGATTGTATTGTATCCCATTATTTTAGATGGTGGAGGATTTTGGTGCAGCGGCGGTCTCGTGATTTTTCCCCACATTGGGGTCTTCCACATTAAATCTTGGTGTTGATTGTTTTATTTTTGTTTGAATTATTTGTTAATCGCTTTTGCAAGAGGAAAATGATCAAGTTTTCTTAACAGCTCTTACATCCATGAAGACATGTATGTCTCTGTTTCTTTTTAACTTTTTTTTCCCCACAATAACTAATAGTATTATATTCTTTTATCATTAAATTATTAATATATTGTGAATAACTATTTTTTATTCAAAATATACCGCAAATGATAATTATATTATTCGTATTACAATTGAATTTTATTGTACACTAATAATTACATAATTTGATTTAATAATTTTATTTTCAACAATTAATGTTATTAAAATGTACATTAATTAATGATAGCTATCCTATAATTAGATATCTAGATATATTTTATGATCTATTTGTGCTAAAAGAAATCATATTGCACACTAATTATATAATTTGATTCAATAACATTTTTCTTCTACGATTAATGTTAAGAAAATGAATATGAATTATTGAATAGATGTTCTATCTAGATATATTATTTGATTTATTTTTGTTAAAAGCAAAACTTATACCGATATTAACTCTATAAATTTGTTTTAATAATTAATATTTAAGTGATACATATACCATCTCTTATAAATTACACTAAATACTCTTAATTATTGTTTAAATAATTTTTAATGAAATTTTAAAAGATATTATAGTGAAATTATTAATAAAATAAGATGTAATATAATAGTACTGACGAGTATATATAAATAAACAATTTTAAGATTAATTCAATTAATGTTCGATCCCCAGCCATATAATCCTACATTCGCTGCTGTTAGTGTTATTGCAATTTCCAACTACTTGCTTAACCATATATATACCATCAGCTGCTTCTACAAAAGTACAAATTATAGCCATGTACTAATATTTCCTTTTTTTTATCCTATTGTTCAAAGAAAGCAATAATTCCATAAATGCTTTGTGGAAAATCCATCCTCTCCTCGTCTCTTCTTTTAGTATCTTCAACGAAAGTTAGCTGGCTGCAGAAAGAAGGTGACGAAAACGTTTGAAAATAACAAAATCATTAGAAGGCGAGGATGTTTGAAAATGAGACTTTTTTCCTCTTGCCACCTAAACTTTTGACGTATGAACCGCTTATCTAATCTCATTTATGGTGCAACAGATAAATGTTATGCCTATTGAAATAATTACTAGTATATAAATATCAATAAAATTTTTTCATGTGGTTATAGTTATATAAATATATGCAGCGTTTTTACTATTTAGTTAAAACACATTAATACTTAAATATATCATTGTTTACTTACTCGGGCATATAAGATATCAAGCTCATTGTATCTTTTTTCCTAAAATAAGGATAGCAATTGTGCCGATGGGTTGTTTTATTATCTTATTTCATGCAAAATTTATATTTATATAAAAAGTACAGGAAATTAAATAGAAATTGCAAATGACTAGTCCTATGCGATTATATTTATTTGTATTGTAACCATATCTCTTGTATTATGTATAATGACAATTTCTTATTTTAACAATTTTATGGATCTCTCATATTTTTCAACGAGACTAGTCTAGTAAGTTATCTAATGACTCAAATTTAAATCTAGTCATTATTGAACCATCAAAATGCTTAATATATTAATTATTAGATTTATTTTAATAGTTAAATGATTAACTAAATGATATCTATAACTATAGAAGCTGTATTTCTTATTTTATCTTTATAATCATATTCTTAATCATATCAGGCTTGTTCTTATATTCTCATATTACATAGAAAATTGGATAAAGTAATTAAAATTAACATTTCGGACAATCCAGAGGGCAAATGCATCATGTTTTTGTTTACCAGGCCACGTGACAGCATGGGGTGTCTAATAGAAATTATTTGTGGACAGTGGTCTTTAGTTTTGTACATTATCTATATTTCAACCACAATGAGGAAAGAATTTATTATAATTTAATAGAAATATAATAAATTTAAAATAATTATGCATACTTATTATATTATTTAGTTGACATAAATAAAACAAGAAATTTTATAAAATAAAAACAAAATATTTATTATAGCTCTAGTACAATAGCAAAATATTTGTTATATTGTTTATGTTGAGATTCATGGGTTTAATTACAACGCAAATGCTATTTCTAAAGTAGAAATATTTATGAGAAGATATAAACAAATGGGATAATGCCACTGGTATCTGAGTTTTGATAAAATATGTAATTAGGTATCTAAACTTTGAAAATAATTAATTTAATATCTAAATTTTGAAATTGATCAATTTGATATATGAAAAACTTTGGAATTGACAAATATAGTCTACGAAAGAACTTGACGGAGGTACTGTTAGCGTATATTAAAAGTTTTTTAGGTATTAACTCTGTCAATTTCAAAGTTTAGATAGTAAATTAAGCAATTTCAAACTTCAGATACCTAATTATATATTTTATCAAAGTTAAGGCATCATTTGTGATACCAATCTTAAATAAATTATTGAACAGTAACTTATGAGATTGAGATATATAGATTGTTATTTATTATTTTACGATTGATATGGCACAAGGGATGATGGAATAAAAAATTCACCCTCATGAAAAGTGCACCGTCATTATGTAATGCCTAGTCTTTCCTAAGGAGATGCCCATTGGATTGCCACCATCCTCACTAAAATACTTACTCACACACAACATGCCTTTGAGGGACGACCTGTACGTCCTCTCCCTTTCCTTCCTGGCGTAGATACAAGGTTTTTACCGGATTTAATATGAAAAAAATTATGATTATAGTTTAAAGAAGGTAACATCATAGTCGGTGCATGATTTAGTGACTTTTTGACTTTGAGGTTGAATTATATATGTTTGCTGAGTGGTTCAAACTGATCTGGACCTTTGCATGTTCTAGTAGCATTAATTGTATAAGTGAATTTTTTTTGTATAATGCGCTTATGAATTTGTATTGGCTGCTTTATTGGGCTCTTTTGCTCATCACTTGTGGAAATCTTATGTTTGTGAGGTAATTACTTCATGGCTGATTAGAAATTATATAATAATCCAAATTCTAGGCTTTGACATTTTTCATGGGATTTGGTTTGGATGACATCAATTTGGATTATTATGATAATAGTTTAACGAAGTGAAGAGACTTTTGTTAGTTTTATCTTTCTAAGATTTGAGGTTTGATTGTCCAATTTTTCATGGTACTAGATTAGATAAAGATCATTATGCCATGTTTGATTCACAAAATGTATTTGAAGTTAGATAAAACTCTTTTTAAGAAACTAGACAAAAATTAAAATTTTTATCTGTTATATTTCATGATACAAAAATATTAAAACTACATAAAAAGAAAATCTCATAAGAATTTTGTTCGTTACTATCTAATATCGTGTATACCAAATATAGTACAAAAGATTTATATTGTCCAATACTTTTTATGCCGAGCTGTCCAATTCTTCTTATCGTTATCTAATTCTTGTAATCAAACATTACCTTATAGTTGATTTGGTTGGTATGGTGGATTGCTTAGTTGAGCTATTGTTATCTATTTATATTTATGTGATGTTATCTTCATTGAAGGGTTCGTGAAGATGTTGTCGCAGACTATGGTTTAAATAGTGCTCTTAGTCTTAAATGCTCGTACCATGGTACAGCAAATATAACTTTATTCTTAAAATTTCCATTCAAAACTATACCTAATTACATAATCATTGCTGGATCAGCGGCTTTAAAATATCAATACCTCAGTCGTTAACCGTGAAAAAAGATTTCATTCATTTATTTATTTATCTTTTCCCTTTCAAATGGTGAAAAAAGATTGTCAAACGTCAAAAGGTGCGACTTTGGAAACCCTTAGTCCTAAACGCCGCCATCAGTGCAATGCTTTAAGCGTTGAATTATTTGATTTCCCATAATTTTCCTTCCTATAAATGTCAATGTTGTGATAAAAACTACTTTTAAAAGGGTCAACTTCTTTTTAAACTCACAAAAGCACATATGTGGAATCGCCTATTAGCTTCACTTGATTATTAAAGACCTTATCCTTTTTCCCCATTACATTTACTCCTTCAAGAAGTATGAGAAATCAGCATCCCTCCTAAAACACCCAAAATCTTCTTGACTTAATCAAAATTAGACAAAATGGTTTATATATATATACACACATACTTAGAGAGAGAGACAAGTATATTTTTTTTTTATGGTTTTTTGATATATAAAAAGTAGAAACTACCACGATCTTATATTCTAACATATAATCTTAAAAATTATTTTTTATTTAGAGCGCTTGTTGATAATAATTACTTAGATAAGGTTGGATTAAAAATAATTATCAAAATATAGCATTAAAATCATGATTTCAACATAAGATGTGGAAATTTCCATACACCATATGTATATGCATGTTATAGGCATTATATATCAGTTAAAGTAGTTTTTGGAGTACTTAAAACTACCCCAATAGAAGTGAAGTGCCTAATAAGGTTTTAGGGCAGAAAAAACCGCATTACAAAGTATATGGTGAAGAGAAACTGCGATACGTATAATAAATATTATATCCTGGCTTATAAATATGATTTAGCAATATTGTAAAAATTTGTATCCCATATTATACATGCGATGTATGTGAAAAAACATATATCTCATGCTATAAACGTGATTTTGCAATGGATTCTTGTAATTCTTTTATTCGACCTATATGTTATTAACTTTTTTTTGTTAAAATTATGATAAATATGTTGTTCACCCTATAATCTTTCGATATCATGTACGTTAAAAAATAAATTAAAGATGCATCTTATCTAATTTCAGATAAAGAGATTGCCCCTATCTTCTATTCCGAAATCCCAAATTTCTCGATGAGCAATTATGGAAGAATGGAAGAACGTGCAAAAATTGTCCATACAGAAAATTCTACTACTTTTCTTGCTTGTAAGATGTGAATCATATATTATGTGTTCACGTTTTCTTCGGCTATTATTCATATGAAATATTAGTTTTTGGTTTGAAAATAGTGTTGGAGATTGAAGTCATCTATCGACATGGATGCATCAGATTTCCGCACGTAGATGTTTCCCACTTCTTTGTTTTGCTTTTGCAATTGGAGATGTGTACGTGGTTGGATGAATTTTGCTTTTGTGTGAGAAATAAATCGTCGACATTTCGCTTATTGTTGGTGATATTCTCTAATTTCAAATTTGCTGCTGTATGACTCATAAGCCCATTTAATCGTCCAAGCTGAAAAATTATTTTTTTGATAGTACCAATCAAGTTTATATATAAATGGTAAGTATTAGGTAAAATTTTAGTTTGTAATGGTACATGTAAAATATAGATAGAGAATAGGATTTTATTTTTATAAACTATTCATTATAATTATGATGTGTTCAAATATGATTGATACTTATTCATCAATCACACTTGTACATAATTTATAATACCAAACGAATTTTGTCCCTAGCTTAAATAGAAATTACCAAACTGAGATTGAAAAATATTCTCTTTTATTATATATTTTATTAAGAAACTTTCTCAAATGTTGCAGCATTTTTCTTCTTAGATCAAATCTCTCTCGTTCTTAAATGGACTTCTAGTTGATATTTTTTCCAATCATATATTAATATATTATGTAGAAAATGTATTTTTTTCCCCTTTGTTATATAGGACAATATGTACCGAAGGCCTGAAGGGTATATAAAGGCAGATGCTTAATTATATAACTCGAGTTGATGGAATTCATATAAATACATATGTTAGCAAATTCAAAGCTAAAACGTTAATATGGATTTACAAGATTTGTGATTCTAAAATGTTTGTGATCCGTAAAAGTTAAAAGATCTCAACCAAAAAGTCTAGAAGTGTGTGAAGTAAATTAGAATCAATCTTAACAAGGTGACATCCTTAATGAAGTCACGTTTGAATGCAGAATCTTGGAAAATCAGCTGAAAATGTTTAGATTTTATGGGTACGTGTCGCTCTCCAATTACATAAATTTGATGAGGGTTTGGACAGTTTTAGTTACGGCTCCAACAACCTTGTAATGTAGGAGCAACTAGCAACAGATCCTATGGGTTTCGACCTTGCTTCTGTGGGAAGTTGATGACCAACGCTACTAAACTCTCGGATAAATCTCCACCATATGCTCCACGTAAATTCTACTGAGAAAACGTGATTTTTTTTTTTTTAAAGTTACGTACTCCACCAAAGATATGCCTTTTATTGATTTTTGAATGAATGAAAAATCTACATACCAAACCTTATTTAAATTAAAGTTTAAACCGTACACATTCATATAATTTCGAATTTATAATGAATTTTATTGAAAGTATGTGGGTCGTTATATTTATACAGTAAGAGCTAATATGGAATTGACCCATATTGATCAAGGTTTACTTTATATCTAAGTTCTAAGACCATCTACGCTCACTGTTATTTCTTATAGTTTAGTTAATTTATTCGAATTATCCTAATGGGACCTTTATATTTTTTATCTTTCAACAAATAAACATTTTCTTATATGAAAAGAATATTCCCTATATGTTAGAAGAGTTATCTATATTATTTGAGGGAAGAATTAGATTTCGTATCTTTTCTCCTAAAATATTCATAATTGATTTTTTTCAAAAAAATCTACCGTAAGTACGTAATTTGAAAGTGCTTCACTTCCTGGGCACACGAAACATGAACATTTTGTTTGCCAGTTTAATTAATTCATACAACATTGTGAATATTGAATTCTAATTTCTCTTCACAATCCTTTTAAATGCTGTTATAGTATGTTAATTCAAAATAGTCAAAATTTGTCCTAAATGATCGCAAAACCTTAATAACCGTGAATATGGTTGTCCCCCCAAACCTAAAAATTTCTACTTTTGATTCTTGAAATTGCGAGTTCCAGAGGTTATTGGTAACTTTATGCCTTCAATTCCCATGCATGAACAGCACCAAATGCATGATATCTAGTATAATGGTTCATCAATTCAATGTCGTTTTCATCCATAAGTCCCAAAGCAAACGGTTTGAAAAATCATCCCCGTATCATCATTATTCATTATTATCATATGAAATCCAACTCACGGCATTATGTTAGACAACCATCTTTCTCTTGAGAAATGATTTACTGAGTACGATATGCCACATGAAATGATTAATAACGTAAAATTATAAATAAATTTTTTATAGGAAAAATTTTATAAAAATTAAGCATTTTTTTTATCGTTTGCTTAAAATATATTAAAATTTACTTGTCCCTCACTCACTCAGACAAGCGATATATTATGCTCATTGAATCTTTTTTTCCTTTGTCTTTTTATTAGAAAATGGAATCCAGATGGAAACAAAATAAAAATAATGAAATGAAATACAGACAACATGATCGTATCACTATGCCCATGAAATAAAGTTGTTCACTTTACCAAAAAAGACAAATCCCAAGTCAAACTTTGTTAGACTAACAAAAAACTATCTTTAACAACAAAGTTTCGATATGTAATTTTATATTCCCCAACAATCATATCTTGTAGAGCCCAAATTACAATGTGATACCAATTTAGTCATTATCTTAAATCTTCTTTTGAGTCACCTAATTTGAAAAGAGACACACAATTTTCTATTACTATTAATTTTTCTTGTCCCATAAGGGCCCTACGTGTATCGTATAATTCCAATTCTTGTTCTCATATGTTGTTTAGCTGCTTAAATATATCGCCCAGGTTTGTTCCTGTATTCACATTTCCAAACCCCCCAAAACACCACACCCTGGAAAGAGCTCCTAAAACTTAGCAAAGAAAAACTAATACCCTTTTCCCTTTTCAGACACGAATTGTTCGATCGATCACTTTATTGCTAGATATAAATCCCTACAAAATTGAATTTTGTTTCTAGACTTTGTTGATGAACAATATGAGTCATATGTGTTACAATGGAGTTGGCAAGAAATGCTACACTAGAGGTTTTAGAGTGAATTCAAGGCGGTTTTCAGTTCAAAGATTGCGTTCGAAGTTTATGTACTTGTTTAGGCTCTTGAGCAGATACAGACATGCTTATGGAAAAGCTTTACAAGCTTTGAAGAGAGGTATTTGTATGGAAAACCATAGGCATAGTTCCTTGAAGAGAAATAATAGTTGTAGTAGTACAAGGAGTTTGGTAATGGAAAAGCCATATGTGTCAAGTGGAAAGGGTGATTATAGGTATCAATCTTTTGCTAGGTCCAATTCATTTTATGCTGAAGCAATTGCTGATTGCTTGGAATTCATCAAAAGAACTTCTATATCTGTTGACCAAGACAATTTGACAGTGTCAATCAAGGACAAAGTAGTTTGATTGTTTAGGAACTTGGTAATTCACTCTATAGGGGGGGAAAAAAAAAAGAAAAAAGAAGCAATTTTTGGCGAGCCCCAATTTCCTGTATATTCATGCTAGTTGGGGAAGAAGATCCAAGCTACCTCTAGAATTGGTGGATATTCTCAGGTGAATTTTAGAGAAAACTTGGAAAGATTTGGATTGGCCATGAAGGGATGTGGCTTTTTGTGTTTGTTCTTCCATACATGGAGCATTCTCCTAGACAAATTAGGGTACATTCTTGTTGTGTCTTTGTACATATTAGTCTTATGAATTTTGTATGGTTGTTGTGCCAAAGGACTTAGAAAAATTTTATGAAAAGAGATTTTTCTTCTTTTTTTTTCCCCTTTGAAATTGTTTTGTGTTTGAAAAAATTCAGATTAATAAATATATTGGTTGATTAACATGACTTGGTAAAAGAAGTTGATTCCTAAATTATGTATATTCTATATATATATATAACTTATCAAGACCATATTTTTTATAGTAGAAAATTTTGTGGTTCCATGGCAGTTATAATGGAATTGGTTTTGTCATATTATTAATGATTCGGATTTATTTCAACCGTGATCGAAACCATTAAATTTTTTTATATGTATTTTTTTTATAATAAATTAAATTATAACATTAGTGATACTAATATAGTATGATTCTGTCACGGGACTATAAGAATTCCCCTTCATAGTTTGCCATATAACTTAGACTTTGCAAAAGTACCAATGGCAAATTCACTTTACTAAAGATGGAAATTGCCAACCACTCCGTTACCTTACTAACTTTACCTAAATAGTATAATAATAAAGTTTCCTAAAATATGAAATGGCAATTCCTTTCATGATCACCTCGAAATCCCTAATCATGCAACAATTGTAGCCAAGTAGTAGACCCACCGTTATCATTAGATCCTTACACCATGGTTGACAGTCGTAATAGGGCAAGCAAACAACAATAGCCCATGTCACCATACCACAAACTATGGCAACCATACCATGGCATGCAAACTAAGGTTTATGCTACTTAACCTAGGCAACCTGATAGCTTGCAGCACGCCTTAGAGGGCTTGTAGATGGGTCTCATCGTCGCTTGGAAGGTGGCATGCATAATGGCTCAATTGGCTTATTGATTTGTGCATCTGTTGGTTATGTTGTGGCTCAGTGGGCTTAGTCGGGAGATTTGCTTGGTAGAGGCAATAAGTGGTCCTGAGACCGCTAAGAGGAGTTGGGTCTCAACTCTCATAATTTGGTACTTGATTAGTTACATTGGGCACATGAAACGATAAACGGGCATGAGGAAGAAAACTAAACACCATTAATAAACAAATTTTGAACTCCTTCGAAGTTGTTTATAAACATATTTGAGATGGGCTCAATATTCGTGGACCCTTTTAATAAACAGATGGATTTAAAATGGAAATAATTCCTATATTTGAATTTTAATTTATATTTTACTATCTACATATAATAGCTTTTTTTTTTTTTTAAATGTCTCTCTCTCGCTTCCCACCCCCTAACTCTCACTTCCTTGTCCTTTCTTAACTCGAATTTGTCAATCTGCTATCATTTCGACAATGTTCTCTTTGATTGTTATTCTCATTCACTATAGTGATATATTTAAATCTTGATTTTCTTCTATACATAATTTTAATGTGATAAAACAAAAGCGTAATATAATATGGACATATAATTAGTTCTTTATTTAATAGTTTTTATAGTGAATTCCATTAATTGTATCTATCAATGAAAAAAAAATAGTAGCTATATTGTCGAGTTGTTTAGAATATTTTTAATTGATATGTGGATTCAACTTCAACACGTGGTGCATTTATTAAATGAGTAGAATTAAGGGTCTGGGTTTTCAAACATGATGATAAACAAGTAAGTTTACAAATTGACGTTATTTTAAGAAAGAAACTATTTTGCAAACATACATCCAATTTATCAAATGAATTTTCAGCCCTAGTAGTGGACCTATGGTTAGTGGTTAGAGGTTAGAGATTTGGATAGTGAAGGTTGTTAGGTTGCTTGATTCAGGGGTTCAATTAAGAAAACATGATTTATTATTATCATTATTATGGCAATTTATTTAACTATCTATATAAAATAATAGATTAGTTATTGACTATCCCATTCCAACTAGATATGTATAACCCCCTTCATAGAATGAAGTGACCATAATAGAAAGGATTAATGATCTATGCATAGGTTCTAAAAATTTTCTTGTCAGTTAAACTTTCTAAAGACCTGAATTCAAATCCATTGAAGCCGGTTACTCTACTTACTTATCTAATTTGATTAAGATTAAGCATATACCATGGATTAAACATAGCAGTCTCAAAGTATTGCTCTGGTGATAATGTAATTAGAGAAGAAGAAATTTCAAAATACGATTTATTGTTTTCCTTAACTACTGTTTTGAAAAACGTTTAATTATATAATATGAAGACGATTGAACTGTTTATAATATTGAATAAAACTGTATCCATCCGTAAATCTGCCTTCATTATTCAAATTTATTGAAAATCGTCATCGGCATTTATTGGTCCTTTTGAGAAACGATCTTGGGAGGGTTTTCATTAGGTAATGGAAAAAGATTCTGGAGTTAGTATAATTATACCTAACGTATTCCCACTACTTGACCTTGAAAAAGGGACAAAAAGAGAAGCAACTGAATGAAGATAAGGTAAAGGATTAGTTGGAATATATACTAAAGCAAAATCATATTTCAAACTTTTATAAAAGTTTCTTACTTGTGTCTCCATGATGAGGCCTACATTTTTGGATTTTTATTTGATTGAAAAAACGTGCCCCCCTAATCATCACTAATTATGTTGGTTAAGTGGCTAATCCATTTCACACTTGTTCATGACAAAAATGATTTATATCCCGGTTATATGTCTCTTCAAGATTATTCCAATAGTAAACTTCAATTACGTACTTGAAAATTCCGTGTTTAGTCTATTTGTTTTATATGGAAAATGAGATCCCAACGTACCGAAAGTTGCAAAAAGAACACCCAATTTCAAGGTCACAACTTCTTGCTGCTTTGTCGAAGTAAACATACTGTCACATCCTCAACGCACATGAGGGACCGATTTTGCTAAATATATCACCTCAAATGATATATGGAAGACGTCTGTTAGTCAGATGAGTTTCTATTCATACTTAAATTGAGAAATTGATATTACATAATAAAAATCTTGACAGAGTGTTGTTTGTTTTTTTTATGATTTTAGTTATATAAAAACCCACAATAACTAACCTATTCAAGATATAAATTTTATAAGATACTTATTTATAAAACATGGTCTACTAGGGCCCATTATATGAACATGCGTCAACCAAAAGACATTTAGGACCTAAAGGTCCATCTCAAAGTATAGTAGTTTAAAGGTAGTTAAATTACATTCATTCATAAGAAAAATAAATTCCAACAAAATCCTCTTTGAAATTCATCAAATATCTACATCCCATGTGACACTATCTACTCAAACATCACTCAAAGCCTCTATCCCGAAACCCAAGAATAGCTGCGAAGCCCATTACATAGTAAACAAACACATACTGCATGCCACACCTATCTATTGTAATGCAATAACCATAAGGTGTATCATATTAAGGAAGAGTCCAACAAGCAAATATTTCTAGTGTCTCAAAAATACCAACACACATAAGTGTTCTTATGACTCCCAGCAAACAATTAGGAAAGGAAGGGGGCCCGATCACACGTTAGGGGAATTGACAAGCTTTCGGAACATATCAGAAAAAAAAAAGTAGTCTCGTCTAGTTCATCTCCTCACGTCCTGCCATCAATGAACACAATCCATTGCAACGTTTTATACATGGTCTTATTACCTTGTATATAACTCATTACAACTTCTTGCTCAAATTGACCATTTGATCTTCAAAATTCCCTTATTAATTACCTACCGAGCCTTACCATGCATTCCGTGGAGGCTTAGACACTTAATTTATTGCATCCTTGCAAAGTTGTGATTAAGCATGCAACCAAGTTTAAAGGTGTCACTTCTTAGAGTAAGCAGCTAGTCAACAACTAACATACATTTAGCCCGAGTTTAGTAAGAATCTGGTCATTAATTCTATCCTAGCAAGCAACACACATTTACTACATACCAAACAACAGTCTCAAAACTCTTTCCTCCTTTTGCAAAGCTCAATTGATAAAAAGTTGTTCATGATTTCAATGACTTGTATTTAGCTAATGTCTTAAATAACTTAATCGTTTTAATTTGAAATTCTCATTCATTAAATTACTTGGAATAGGGTCTATATGTTATGGATCATAGTTTATGACTCAACTTATTTGCATAAATTGAGTTTGGTTATGAATAAACAATATTTCCAAGGTATTCTCTGTCATTGATTTTATTTCTCTAAGTTACCTAATTAATTATTTAGATATGAGTTAGAGATTTGAATATACCAACTCATTAGCGATCTATTTTGTGGGTAACCAATTCTTAATTAGTTAAGAGCTTGTAACCTATGATCATTGATCATCCATCTAAATTCTTTATGACATAGGTTAGTTTATCTCATGTTCTTGTTATTATTAGGTTTTTTACTTTCATTAATTGGTTGTATTACTTTTGGAAATTCTGTTGTCCATATTATAAGTGTTATAGGCAATTCTTATTATAAACTCCCCTAATTACTCACTTAAACCTTTAGTGACAAGCTCCTCCATAATTAGCTATTAAATAGGCAATTTGGTAAAAAATGTATAGCAATCTACTTAGGTACAAATTTCAATTTTGTTCATACAACTAAACTATCAACTAATCCCATATTCATTAATCATGTTACATGCCATATTTTATAGTTTTCTTAACATATGTGATATAGGGAATTTATACACACACATATTGTATTATTATTATCATGTAAATCATGTAAAATTCCCAAATTTCTGGCATGTTCCTAAGAATTATGCTTCATATCAAATCAACAATTTAACTTCAAAAAACTTTGACAATTCACATGCAATTGTCAATTCTTCAATTATACCTTCATGTAACATCGAATCCTCATATAAGCATCTATTACATATAAAATTGCTCATCATATTCCCCAAGTCACCTAATAGATATTTGATTGCAAATAAATTCTCAAATTATTATATGAAATTCATTTTAATTTACAATTAACAAAGTAAAGGTGGCTCTATATGTAAACATGAGAAAATATGACACATAAGTCATCCTTTATACTACATTTGTTAGATATACACTTAAAATAATTAATTTAGGCATTTAACCATGTTTTTTGTGGAACATTCATTATCTATAGTAATACATAGGGGTAAATTACAGCTGAAGGTATCAACGTTTAGGGGTAAGTTCATTTAAAGTATCAACGTTTCAAGTGGTTAAAAAAGGAATCAATGTTTTTCAAAGGGAATCAAATGAGGTATCAACGTTTTTTAAAGTTCATTTAAGGTACCAACGTATGGATTAATTTTCCTTAATCTTCTTTAATGGTCAGATATTAATATCTTATTGCACTCACTTTGCAAAACGTTGATACCTACACTTGAGACGTTCATACCTTAAATGAATTAATCTCCAAATATTGATTTCTTTTTTTAACCAGTTGAAATGTTGATACCTTAAATGATTTTACAATTCATCACTTAATTGATCTAATTCTCATTATCAACCAAAATTTTCCATGTTATAAACTTCAATTCCTATCCTATGTGAGCCACATGTACACACACATTTCACATTATTTTCATCAATTTTCTACTTCCGATGATCAACTACCAACATAATTGCTTTTATGAGTTGTTGTGTTGGTTTTGGATTGAGTTGTATAAAATGCCTTTTAAAAGAACAACTCGAAGCAGTATCTTTCAAAATTTATAAAGCTAATTGGTTTTGTCCAACTTCGGTTAGTAACTATTAATAATTAGGCAAGCGCACCTATCAAAGTAGTATAGAAAGAAGTAGATCGGATCCCAAGGAATCGGTGGCAACTACTTTATTCTCATTTCATCTATTATCTAGCCAAAGAAAATCAGAAAAACATACTGAAAACATAAGCTAGACTAGGTTAATGAATATTCATAAATATTTCTAGGGAAAAATTAAGGATAGGTTTGTAACTATGCGAGACAATAGCTTAGGGTTTGCTTCACCAATTCCTTATCATGTGAATTCAAATCAAAACTTTGAGAGAGTTGTAGCTGATGTATTTGTAATATTGGATTCATTGAGGTAAGTTAAAGTCTCTTTCAATGTTAGTAACTCTAGATCTAGACCAGATCACCAGAATATCTTCTCAGGCTATCAATGGTCTAGACCCGCATAAAGCTTAAGAATCGTTTATTTTAAAACCAAGTCAGTGAATTTTAAAAACAAGAGATAGAAAGTCTCAAAACTCCTCTCTCAAGGCGATTATGACCAACTCCATTAGTAGTTGGAGATCTATTCAAAAGAACGACCCCTCAACCTGTTCAGTAGAAATCAAACATGGGTCTAACAGATGCACCACACAATTAGACTCACAAAAATAAATTCAAGCTATTAATCACAAATATCCAATCAATTTATTTGAAAGCATATTTGAATTCACATGAATCAGGGTTTGGATTCACAAACCCTAAGCTGTAAGAGATTATTTCTTCATGGGTTTAAACACTAAGCACAATTTTTGAAGAAACAAAATCGAATCAAAGAATATTTTAATTACGATCAGAGTCTCACAAAAATTACAAACAATGGGTTTAATTGATTTTACCTAGAAAGCACATGAGATTTTCTAAAGTAAGAAGAAAGAGTTTTTTCGCTCCAAAAATTCTCTCTCTACTCTATGTTAATTCTGTACGCTATACACTTTATACATCCTCTATATCGCATGCGTTTGCACGTTTATTTATAGGCTCAGGGCATGGAAATCATGAAGATTTTATTACTGATGGGGTATATTCTTTATAATGGAATGCAAATTTTTTATTCATGAGTGCGTTTGTATCATTGCTCAAACAATAACTCATCAAGGGGTAAGTCAAGCGCTTAAGTGCTGCATTAAAGATAAGGCTTGACTTGAGCAGATAAAATGCTGTCATTCCTATCTATTCTTCTATTGAGGGCTAAATTGAATGCTTCGAGGGTTTGAGACTATGAGGCACAACTCAAATCAAGTAGAGGTTTGGTCTTCATTCAGTCTTTGCTGCGGGTCAAGGTTAGGGCTTGACTTTGTGGCATGAGAAAGACTTCTCTTCAAATCTAAGGCTCGATTACCTCAGAACATATGTCGAAGGTTATGTCAAGGGCTAAATTTAGGGTGAGATAGACCAATTTTGCCTTGGTTTTCCTCGACATTTTGACCTCGATCAATGCTTTTGCAGGGCTCGACTTATTATGCCATCAAGTATTGTTGTTGTTTTGCTCCAAATCTGATTCTAAGCACTTCATTTCTTCTTCTTTTGATTTAAGGAACTGAAAAATAATAATTAAACATTAAAAGCACCATATTCATAGGAATTCTTCCAAAAATACATCAATTTAGGCTTAAGTTCCTATGAATAAAATGGAGTAAAATACACTTATAAATAATCCTTCCCATATCCGTATATCCTTCAAGAATTCATACATTTGACAATCAAAACATCAATTTTGCCAAGAGAACTTAAATTTCTAGCATTTCATACAACTACTTCCTTAACCCACACACTGTTCATAAATAATCTTAGTAAACTCACATCAACTAGCATAAATTCCAACACAATTAACTATTTTAGCAACTTACCACACTTGATTTTGTACCCCTTCTTTTTCGTTATAGCTATAACTCCAAAAGAAAGCTTCTAAGTCCTTCAAAACTTGAAAATTAACTACTTAAAATATATACCAATGTTCCTGAGTTAATTTCTACACTTAAAAAGTCATAAAAACTTTTGGTATCACACATTAAATTGACATTTTTACCTTATTATGAGACTGGTTGGTCTTGAAAGTCTTCTTCCTCTTCTAGTTCTTCTTCATTTCTATCATTCCCTATTGAAAACCTAGTGCGGTAACTAATTAGTGCCAATCTTAAGTTAATCCCACTTAATTAGTACTAATAATGGTATTAGGTTCAGGTTAGGTTTTAGGCATACTTACCTTAAAGCTTTAGAAAAGAGTTTTAGAGGGTGTAAAATAAAGAGGAGATGGAAGGAAAATAGGAAAAAAGAGAGAGAAATACTGGTGCAAAATGGAAAAAAAAGCAAGCGTTTTAGTCTTTTATGAGATTATGACAACTAACACAATTTCATAGGTTCCTCTTTATGCATATTTGCTAACTTGATGAGTTTTCGCCCCTTATTGATTTTTCTTGTAAAGCTTTAATATAAAAAAATATTTTTAAACTCTAATTTAACTTATTTTGATATATTTTATTCTTTTTGAGTTTTATAAATATTTGCATTCATGAATAGGGGAAAATTGGAATTTTTTATAAAATTGATAATTTGAGCTCTAATATGACTTTAATTGACTTCAAATAATTTAATATAATTGGTGTTTGGATCATTCCATAAGAGAATCCAAATAATTTTCATAGTTTGGTTTGAATTTTTAGCATTTTCCTTTCATTAAGGTTAGGAAGAGACTGTTTAAGGAAAAATAAATATAAGAATCTAACATATATTTACCCTTTATCTAGCTAGTTAAACATAAATAGACAAGTTCCAAAATGGTACATATATTGAAATCCTTTTTTTTTTTAAATCTTTTATCTTTCCTTTCAACATAGTCTAATGAGGCTATTTATTAGAAAGGATAGGTTGTCTAGGCACCAAATTTTACATGGAAACATCATGTTTGATTAGTTGGAAAGAACAAGATTGAAATAGAATGACAGTTTTACGACAATAGAATAGGATTATGATTCAGCATGAATCACTTCTTTTTTTTTTTATTTTTTATTTTTTTTGAATTGATTGATCGGATTTATTATTCAAGTGTTTAATTATCAAATAATTTTGACAAAAGAGGTCTCAATATTTGGTAAAAATATTAGAATGCCCATCCATGCAATTTACTATGGATTTTATGTTTTCTTGCAAATAAAACTAAATTTGCAAAATGTGTGCATTAGTAACAAAAATAAATTATCATGGCAAAAAAAAAAAATTATCATTATATAAAAACATACTCACAATCACCATATTGTATCATTACCATAAACATTGATAAATTCAAATATCAAACTTTATAATAAAGTTAACTTGTTTTCATCATTAATCCACTATTAGTGTACATAATAATTTAAGATAAATTTATAGTGCAGTTACTCAAAAGTGTTGAATGAAATTAATATGTAATATTATTACTATGCCGGAATAGAGTATACTGTTATATAATGTTTATAATGATATAAATATAACTTAATAAAATTGTATATATAATGTTACCATACTACCTATATGTAATGTGGTATATATATGAATACATATAAGAGTTATAATATGAATATAGTGGTATATATTGTAATATTGTATCTACATTTATCTATAGCTAACATATGACATACATGTATATTAACATATATAGGTGTATACACATTTAACATATTATGTAATATGTTATTATATTAACCATGGATAAATTATATTGGAATGTCTCAACGTTTATGAGTAAGTTCATTTGATATCCTAACGTTTCAAGTGGTTCAAAAGAGGTTTCAATATTTGAAGAAGTGGGTTAATTTAGGTCCTCATTGATATGTGTCAACAGAAGAAGGGTCTTTTGAGTTTTAATTAAATAATTTTTCTATTGACACATGTCAATAGAGACTTGAATTGACCTACTTTTCTTAATTGGGACCTCTTTTGAACCATTTGAAATGTTAGGACCTCAAATGAACTTGCTCCTAAATGTAGATACTTTCCAGTGCAATTTACCCCACTAATTATGCATAATGTTACAAATATAACGTCAAAGTATATATATGAATATATATATATATATATATGCTATAATATGAATCTAGTGGTAGATATTTATATATATATATATATCATAATATTGTATATACATACAGCTAATATTATGAATTAATTATGCATGGATACATATAACATATGATATATATACACATATACATAAAGGATAATAACATTATATACATACTTAACATATTGTGATGTTACAAATAGAATGTTATAGTACTATTTATATATAATATGATAATACTATATATATTATATTATAATATATTATATTTACGGGAAATTACAAATCACTTCATAAACTTTCACTTCAGTGTGGATTCACTCCTAAGCTTTGTAAATGCACTCTTTGACCCTTAGATTTTTAAAACTAGGCACAATTAGAACAACTAACATTTTCTGTTAAATCAAACATATTACTTTCTTGAACTTTCACCTACGTGTGGATTTACCTCTTAAACCTTCTTCTATGTGTAGATTTACCCCCTTAAATCTTTAAAGTGAATATGAAAAATGTTAATTGTCCTTAACTAGGCCATATGTTGGAATTTTAGGAGTAAAAAAATGCACTTTGAAAGTTTAAGGGATGAATTCACAATTAAGCAAAAGTCAAGAGTGATTTTGCAATTACCCCTTATAATTATATGTGTTAAAATGCTATATATATACATATATATAACAAAATATGGTATGTAGATTTGCTATACATAAAACACACATATATTACAAGCAGTTGGCTAGTTCTACTAATGATGGGGCCACGTTAACTATTAAAGGGATGTAATTGCAAGAACATTATTATAATAAGTTGTTTTGGAAGGAAAAGGGTGACTATTGCCCACTGTTTCATATGGGATGGCTATGAGACATCTTGAAGAATAGAAATTTTTTATTTTATGTCATTCTTCACCCATTAAGTGTAACCAAGTATGAGAAGTCATCTTATAAGGAATAGATGTGGAATAAAATGGTAACTTTGCCAATCAAACATATTGTAAAGAAATTGGATATAGTCTAGATTTTGCTTTTTCCAATGCAGCAATAAAAATCATTTCCCTTGATCTTGTTTAAGGTTTTAGAATATTAATTAATTGAAAAGAAGATTCTTTAAAAAATTGGATGCTAATAGTTTTGATGCAACATTTATTGAATGCAATTTTTACAAGGAGAATTTAGTATCACTAAAGAGTAAGAATAATGAAATTAAAGAAGATGGAATGGATGTTTCTTTATGATATGGAAAAATCAATCCACCATATTTTAGAGCTAATGAATTTGAACTAAAGGTTCTGGATGATAAAATGAGAATTTCATGAAGTTTTTAATTTGCTTATGGAGGAAGATGAAGATTTGCATTTAAAATGTCAGAAGTTTTAAAAACTTTTGTCACCATATGATTACTTGTCAAACATCTTAATGGACCCAGTAATGTTTTTGTAGTGCTATCATGAAAGTGTAATGGAAAATATCTCTACAAGAATATAGACCTTGAACTTGATTACAAGAATATGGACCCGAGGTAAAAGACTTTTTGATAGATACTTTTCTTTTTAATTACTCATCCTTGGTCTAACAAACCATGCAATTATTGAAGCACATGGGAATTTATTTATGGCAAGTCCAATGTGTTCTTAGCATAGTTCAAGGCTCATAACTTTGTAGCTCTTATAAGATTAAAATAAAGCATTCATCATTCCACAAAGACAATTTACACGGTATAATTGAATCTTCAAAGAAAGTTTTAAAAATTCCTCATATCAAGAATGTATCTCTTCAGATTCACATCAATCCATCAAAACTTTATTGTTAAATTAACTAGCTCTAAAAGCACCTTGTTTTAATCCTTCCCTATCATTGAAAGAATTTCTTTTTACTTCCTTTAGTTTCAACTTTATTGCTTGTGCTTTCTAATGATAATCAATTTCCTTGTGAATAGTATATGTTGTATCCAAACCTTTTGATGTCAAATGTTCTAAAACATCTTTTTTCTCTAACAAATTACTATTCTTAGTTTCTTACACCTTAAACAAGGATAGAGATTTCATCCCCTTTGTTGCTTTAGAGAAAGCAAAATTTAGAAAATCTCCATTAGTTTGATGTATTGTGAACTTGAGGTTTAAGATTAATGTATACACTTCTTGTTAAAAACTTAAAAAAAAATTATAAATATATACAGAGTATGTCTTTAAAGTGGTTAGCTCTAATAAAGCTTGCTTTTAGACGACTGATTAGTGAGGTTATAATTAGATGATTGCAAATCCCTTGTGCAATTATCACAACAATAAAAATAGTACATTAATCTTAAAAAAAAATCTTCTAGATTTGTTTTCAAATATTTATGGGTACTCTTAATCTTACTAGTTCCAATTATGATATACTTTGTTTTATTTTTTAGTTGCGAGGTTATTAATACAAATGTTGAAATTTTAACCGTATTTAATTACATTTTTAAGTATATCTAAAGTCTGAGTCATTGAATTGAATTGAGAAAAAAAAAATACTTTGTTTATTGTTGTTATTATTATCTCAATTGTAATCTTTTAATTACTCCAAATATAAGTACTTTATTATGCATTGTGAAGATGATTATATGAAATTTGAATTTGATTGATTAAAAGATGTAATAATTTAATGCAATCTTTGGTTACTTATCTTTTCTGGCTCCATATTTTATCTATATAACTATATTGTTAAGTGAATATTTCAAGTTTTTGAATCCACATCATCTCATAATTTGAAATCATTTCTTTAATATTATATTAAAATTTATTTCAACTAACTAATCAAGATTTTATCAAAGCTTTATTGGAGTTTACTTTCAAGATATGTTCCTATCTGTAAAAATTTATTCTCTCTATAAAATAATAGCTAATGATTATAAGTGATAAATACGAAGTTATGATTTTCTCAATGTATAATTTATTATCTTACATTTATATTATTGACAACGATTTATATAACTGCCTTATTATGGCTTAGACTAGATAAATATAAACTCAATAGAATAAAGAGGATGCAATCTCTCAGCACTCATGAATCAAGAGAGATCTTTCTTATTTACCAATCATAGCCATAAATAACTCAAATTCATTCATCCTTCTTAATTGATTAGGAAAATTGCATTATTTGTAGGTTGATAAATATAATCCAACTTACTATGAAAAGGGAAAAAAAAAAAAGGGGAAATTAAAACTACACAAACGAAGAAATACATGGTAATGGAAGCCATAAAATAAGAAAATAGAAAAGACAACATAGTAAAAATAAATGACATGGAGGAAACTAAATCGGAAATTATATAAAAATTATATCATGAACTAAGGGTGGACCATAATCTGCAAGACCAGTTTATGAACTCGGTTAATTTGAGGTCGTCAAACATTCCTAGATTGACTGCCTTTAACCTTGCCTTAAGTCTCCCTTAGGCCGATCTCTTGGTCAATCTTGCTTAGATCAACCAATAAACTTCAATGCATGCGTGACCTTTTTCCTGTTATTCTTGTTTTTTTTTTTTTCCCCTTTTGTTGAAGAAAATAGGGTGAGGAGTTTATGGCACCTATTAGTGAAGTGTTGGATGCATGAGTCAAATAGTCAACTTTAATAAATTTGCTATTTACCAGAGCAATAATACTTTTAAAAGTTGCAAGCATACTATTAAGCATTGCAAATGAGTTAAGATAAGTCTAGTTTTTGAAGACTTAGGCTCAATTCGTCTAGATATTATTGAACTTGAGCTTGAGTTGAGCTTTTTGATAGGTATCAAGCCAAAGAGAAAGCAAACCAAAAAACTAGCCTATCAGGTAAGAGAATCCTCCAAGTTTAAGCATCCTTCCACAATTTCTTATGGAATCAATGTGGAATCATAATATTGCCCACCTCTTGAGAAGCCGACACCCTCGGCATCCCACTTTGGATGGCTTTTACTCTAATCTTTTTTTTTTTTCTCCTTGCTAGTAGCCCTTTTCTAGATCGCTCACTCCTGGGTCACCCCTTCCATTGTCATCACTACTGTCAACGGAGTACCAAATGTTAGGTACTAAGCTCGGAGAGAGAGTCCAACCCAAAAGACTAGCCTATGAGTTGAGAGAGCCCTCCAAGCTTAAGTGCCGTTTAACAATTTCTTGTGGAATCATAACATTTTTGTTAAGCTTAAAATTAAGGTTTGAGTTTGTCTTTTTTAGCTAAATGAGCTTTACATTAAGCGCGACTTGGGTCCTTCACAAATTAACCACCTGAGCTTTTATCAAGATTGAAATTTAAGCTTGAAGTCGACTTGTTTAAATAACTTGCTTTTATTTTTTCTTTTATTTTTTAACCTAAACATAATATAAGAGCTATTAATTATATATACAAATATACTAAAGGGTTAGTGTTGCAAATAGTATCAAAATTTTGGCAAAATATGCAATTACATATCTGGTCTTTAAATTTGATTAATTTAATACCTAAATTTTACAATTGATCAATTTAGTATCTAAAAGCACTTTTGTGCACGTGAATAATATTTTTGTGATATTAGTTAACATACATGAAAAGTTTTTGCATGTGTTAAATTGATCAATTTCAAAGTTCATATATCTAATTATATATTTTACCAAAGTTTGGGCACCATTTGTGATATTTACTTATATTAAATTGAAATTAGTTTTTATTATTCTAAAAACATATTCACATATAATATAACAAATATAAAACCCATAAATTTCACTAATGAGTTTATTCCAATTTTGTTAATACGTCTACTTGCGAACCTATTTATAAGCCGACTCATGGGCCTAAATCAAAACTCAAACTTGACTCGTTTAGATAAATGAGTTTTATTTTAAGATCAAGCTTGATTCGTTTATTTATTGAGATGGAGACAGACCGAACTTGAAGTAAGTAGAGCTTGGGTAGCTCACAAGTTACTTTGCTCATTTACAGTTCTAGGAGCATTTGGTATCTAACACGATGGGTCTTTGGAAATACCTTAGCTTGCTTAATTTAGGAAAAGTATAATTGTGAGGCTTTAAGTTTTGTAAATGAGGAAAGTATTATGAAGTTGTAATTAGGAAAAGGGCATACTCATTAAATGAAGCAGAGAGGAAAGTATTGACCAAAACATCAGCTTGCGCTATGCCAAACCTAATCCATCAAATTATTAATTCCTATGAAATAGTGTTAGCAAGAAAATGCCCTTATAGTGATTAGATAGGGAAGACTAATGGAAATCTAGATGTTAAGGGTATAGGATTTAAAGACTTACATCCTATTAATATCGACCCCTTAACAATTTTAGCTTGGAAAATACAAGAAATGGCTAAGAGTTTTAAAGGAAATTACTATTTTATATTTGAATTCATATTTGTTAGAAGAATTACACGAGAATGAATCAAAGTTTAAGGGTAAAGTGGTTAAAAAAAGAATCAACATTTCATAAAATGATAAAAAAAGAAATCAACATTTTAAATAGTTAAAAAAATTATCAACCTTTTAAGTAGATGAAGAATGGATATAAAAAGAGATCCCTTCTTTGTATTACTTTATATAACGTCGATTTATTTTTTAACTACTTAAAATATTGATTCCTTTTTTTTTTCTATTCACTTGAAATGTCAATACCTTATTTGAATTTATCCAAAAATGTTAATACATTTTAATATAATTTATGAAAAATTCTATGATACTATTATGTTTTTTGATGGGATCGATCTCATTGGTTATTTAACAGCTTAAATCTATATTTATCTGTGATTGTATTACTAAAATACTTAATACATTAATTATTATATTTGTTTTAATGATTATATGATTGACTGAGTGGTCCTGTTGATGGAATCCTGAAGTTGCCCATAATTTACTCATATTTATTAAGGGCTTCATGAGCTTGGAATGGCTCTATGATTTAATCCAACTGCTTGAGAGGAAAGGAGCATGCGTGAGGGGTTTGGATACGGTTTTCTCTAGGTTAAAAAAAAAAAAAAGGGAAAAGGATTAGTCATGGTAGGCCTTCCTCGTCTTTCTCTATGTCTAAATCATAATGGAAAAAGTCACGGACATCAGACAAGGTGCCTAAAGTTTGTGCTTTTATATGGCGCATACTTCCAAATATTATTCATATCATGCCGAATTTATTTTACAAATAAGCTAAGTAATATTGAACTGATACAGATATATTATCGATGAAAAAATAATAATTTTATTCATAAATTGATCAAATTGAATCTATATTAATCTGATATAAGTCCCGTATAAATAAAAAACCCACGATCCAAACAACCCAAACAGTCCTAAACATGTTATTCTCATTCTACGGTGAGCTACGGTGCATAAAACACTCGATGCTTAGCTGTGAGTTGACAGGCTAAGGCTCGCTTTCTTTTATGGAGAGTTTCTTGTCAAATAAAAATATATTTTTAAATATTTTCTTAAAAATGAAATAATTTTATGTGTTTGGTTATAATGTGAAAAACTAGGTGGAAAGACTTTCCGGTATTTGAAGTTAATCTTATGCATAACAGAGCATGTAAAACATGGATACTGTTGCCAAAACAAAAATTTACCAAAATACCAATTGGGCAAAATTAATTACTAAAATACATTTTAAAATTATGATTAAAAAACACGACATAAAGAATTTACAAAAAAATTGCAAGTATAAAAGGCAAAAAGTGTTTCGTTGCAATAGCTTTATCACATGTATTAAATGCGATAATTTATAAGATACATATATCATGATTTGTAAACGCAATAAATTGATACACTAGAATTTAGGGTGTAAACCTTTATGCAAACTTGGCCTTGGTATATATGGCACATATGTTGCGATTTGTAATCGAGATGAAGTGACAAACTAAAATTTAAAGCTAAAATTTACAATTATACCTTTTATGGAAACTTAGCCTCATATAGTGGACAAACTGCTATGACAGAGGCAAAGACAGGCTTAATAAAAAAGGAAAAGGATTTTACCATCCCTAACTTGCTGTTTTATTGGATTCTTATAAATAAATATTTGGCATGTGTCAAATAAATTTAAAAAAAATAAAAAACTCTTAAAATAGAAAAAAACCACTTTATAACACGTGTTAAACATTTAATTGTGGGGACACAATAGAAACAATAAACTTGTGACAATAATTACCATTAGTTTAATGTTGTCGTTAGTCTATGTTTCTTTTTTTGTAATTTTTTTTTTTATCAATGTTTTGTTTGACAAAATGGACGCTTGTTGAATTGCTCTTGAGGAAGGTGTGGTAATGCTTGCTCAAGAGGATTATTGTGTTACTTTGGATGGGATAGATGAAGCTTGACATTAAGGGTATGCATGGTACGGTTTGATTCGGTTTGCACCTCGAACTGAACCGTATCATAAGTTATGGTTTGATTTTTTTTAAATTCAAACCTAATCATACGGTTTGGTTCTGTTCGTAATTTTTTCGAAAAAAAAGGGTCCGTTACAATTCGGTTTGCGGTTCAAACCGTTTTTTTCATAAAATAAAAAATATATTCTATCAAAAAACTTAAATTGCGTATTTCTTATCATTAATGCAAATATAAACAACGATATTTTAAATTAATTATTTAGTAAATAAACATGTAAAACTTATAGGAAGGAAGGGATTTCATCCATTATAAAATTATAATTGTGACTAGTATCATTTTTTTGAATTATCTTCAACTATAATGGTATACTAGACTTATCCTAATATAAGACATAAAATGTAATTCGTTGTATGCTTCTAACTAACATATTACCAATTATATAAATCAATAAGTAACTAAATAATAGAAGTAGATTAATTAGTAAGACAAATGGAAAAGAAATATGCAAAAGTTAGAATACTAGAGGTTAAATTATAAAATAGATTTTACTTATAGATTACATAACAATTAAAACATATTATGAAAATCTAATTTTATTCTAATGAATAATACATATCTAAGTCAAAAATTTTATAAAAAATTTTAAAATTTATAACGTATATATATATCATTAATAAAATAATTAAGAGTAAAAATAATATGTTTTATTTTTTGAATATATAAAACGGTTCGGTTCGAGCCATATGGTTTTGTTCATGGTCTCGAACCGAACCGCGAACCCAACTGTGTTAAAAAAAAAACCAAAAATTCGATTCGATTCGATTCGGTTGATTCAGTTCGATTCACGGTTCGATCGGTTTTTTTGCACAGCCCTACTTGACATGGACAGAGTAAGAAGTGGGATGTGGCTATACTTATGTTGTGATTTATGAACACAACTTGTACCGTATAATAACCAATTACATGTCCTGTGCGAAAAATGTTATTTTGGAATTGTATTTTAGTAATTATTTTCAATGAAACATTATCTATGTAATTAATTTTATTTAGGACAACAGACAGACAGTTAAACCCTTATAACATATAGTAGTCAATAAATAATATATTATAGTATAGAGTAACTTGAAAAATCACTTTTTCTTTTAAAAAGGCATAAGTTATTTTTCTAAAAGTTAAGTTTTTTCCTCAAAAAAAATGTGCTTCTTCTTCTTCTTTTTTTTTTTTTTTTTTTTAAATTTAAAGTGATGTTTTTTAATCTAACAAACAAATAAAGATAAATAGAAATGTCTTTCCCTCGAAACAAACTGGGCAAGTACTCTAAGCTTGTGGTTAAGAGTATGGATGGTCAGTGCAATCACCAATTGCAAATGCTATTGAAATATAAGCTCTTATTCTAGCTATTAACATGAAGAAGGAGATGGGTTGGCAGGAATTGGTGTCCACAATTGATTGTATGGATTTACTTCAAGCTTTTTGAGGAGAGGCTGATACCTTGCATTGGGCCTTAGCTCCTTAGCTAGAAACGTAACAGTTCTTGGGCTCTTTGAATAATGTTTCCCTTACTTTTTGGTCTGTTAAAATAATAACTAATCAGCCCACAGATTGGATAGTTTCAAATTTAATGAGGAGAATTTGTACATATAATCTATGGTCAAATCCCCAAAATTTTTCCAGACACCTTCTGTTTTTTCTTTTTCCCCCCATTCTATCTTAATAGTATAACTATCACCTCTAAGTTGTATTTAGTTTGGCAAAGATTAACTATTAATAAAGTCATACATTTTACTATAAAAGAGTAGAATAATCAATATTACAAACTTTTATGGCAAAAGAATATAGACTAAAAACATATAATCCATATATTGTCTTCGATAGAAGAGAAATTTGAATTAGCACAATTTATGGCTAAAGTGATCTTGAAAATATAATTATGGGTTAATGTCAAATTTGGTATCTAAACTTTGCCCAAATATTCAATTAGATACCCGAACTTTTAAAAGTTTAATTTCAGTACTTGAACGAATTTTTTGATGTCATTTTTTGTACCTTGTCTAACTCCATTAAAAAGTCCGTTGACATGTCAATTTTGACCAATAAGCAACTACCATGTGTAAATTCAATAAAAAATAAATTAGACAACATAACCAGGCTCATCTTACCATGACTTGGATAGAGAAGGAGTTTTTTAATGAACCCATTTCACCAAAATCATAATTTATCAGAGAAAAAGAATAGAAAAGGAAATTGACTCCATCCAAACTGTCATTTCCCATTGTTGTGTACCTAATGTGCCTGTCCGTGAACTAATTTCCTTATTCTTGTTTCCATAAGACCTTAAGTCCCCCATTGTTGCGTACTTGTTATGACAGTAGGATTGGGTGTTCGAAGGTGGAAGGGGGCAACAAAGCAAACAAATAATACGATTAATGGGTAGATCAGGGAATCACTCAACATCATCGATATCTTGTTAGCCCAACAACAATGTGGTTGATATGAAGTGTTATTGCAGATTAAGGATAAGAGTTGTAGTTACAAGGACTCCTATGAGCAATAGGTGCAGAATCTTTGGTTGCCCTTGATTCAACAAGGTACATCGTCAACAAATTCATCCTTTATTTGATTGAAATGACAATTATTATGTTTTTTCGTATTTCTAATGGTCATTGCTATGTTTAATAGGTTCATGGTTATGATTATTATTGTTGGGCTCATGGCGGGAACGGAGTTCAAATAGAACATCGTGATTATAATGAGTATAGCGAGAACATGCTTAGATCAGTGGTTGAAGACAACATGACTAAATTGCAGAGGCTAAGGTATGGAAACTATGTATTGCAAACGCTTGTGTTAGACAAGAATAAGGATGCATTGAATGAGTCTGTAGTAAGTAACTTGATTCCGCGGAAAAAAAAAAAAAATCCAAGAAGAGGTGCAGGATAGAGGACATGAAAATATTAGCTCGTTGTACAAGTATATACTCATAGCCACATGGATTGAAATTTTGATGTATTTGGTTGTCTTTAGGTAGTGAAGTTATGTTAAGTAGTTTGATATAGTCCTTTTATGTCTGGAGCGTGAATGAACATTTGAGATATCTAAGAATGTCTTTAGAGGGTAAATCAATGTAGAGAAATGGAACATGTATGCCAATATGATGAATGTACATTTGTTTCAATGATTAATTGATGCCTTTTGTTCTCTAATGTTGCAAATCTCTTAAACCCATAGCTAAAGTTATCTTTTAATACATGTTAAAATTAAACATAAACTATCATAATATAGACCGCCAAACACACATGACATGCACATTGGCTTGTCTTAAACCCATAGCCAAAGTTGTCTTTTAATACATCACAATTGTCTTAAACCTTTAGACAAAGTTGGACAAAAGATGCTTCATAGGCCTAGCACCTGTCCCATAATAGGTTGGAAGACATTAATCAATGAACATCATGCAATTACCAAGACAACATAGTTAGTACTCAATTAACATTAAATTAAACAAGTTCAATACATCATGCTTGCAAAAAAAAAAAAAAAGCCATATATATAGTTGAGCAACTTGCCTTACATTGAATCCCATCCTTCACCTAGGGCATCTAAAAAGTAGACCATGTTACACCTGATGCCCCTAAAAAAAAGGGGATTAATAGGAAGCAATTCCCAGCTGGTCCATTAACAATATAGCAACAAGACAAAGCACATCATTGCACTACCATCCAAGTGAAATAAAAGAAAAAAAAGCTCTAAACATCCTATTCCATGGCACAGCTCTCTTGCATCGCATTCCCACTACCTTTGTTTTCATCACTTAACTTCTCCAACTCGATGAATAGTATACCATCAAATTTTTTCCTACAAAAGTGAGCCTCTTTAATCATCTTGCTCTTGCATCTTGGCTTTAGTTTTCCCAAAAAAATTGTGTGCTAATAGGCTTTTTTGCTTAAGCATCTTCCATATTAGTTTGCAGTTGTTGTTGATGTCTTGCAATGGATGTAGTTGGTAATTTGGTAAACTAGGCATCTTCACGCAAGCTTTCTTCATGCGATCACCTTTTTCATTTACCTAACCTTTGTCAACCAATTGCTACATAGCATAATTTATGTGAAGAAATTGCAAAAAGCACATGAAATATTTAGCAACATTTGAGAATGAGTCTAAGAACAACAAACTTATGATCCCTTTTGCTTGTGAAAGTTGCGATGAAGACTAGATGGTAGATTGTGTGCATGTGGGAGCATTAGTCGAAGGACTTATCTTGGCCAAGCTCTTAGTAATTCGTGGTGTGACTATAATGGCATCAACTAAATTGTCCATGCTCTGTTGAGTAAGGGATCTAGTAGCATTGGTAGTTGCAATAAGTGCATTATCCTATTCAAACAATTAAAGGGAAATAACACTTAAATATCACAATACAAGTGAATCGATAGCTTGTAAACATTACTTATAGGTGATCCCCTGAGTTAAAATCCCATCTACGTCATTATCCAGTTGCTTATCTCTACCTTAGGGATGCAACCGGGGCGGGTCGTTATAGGGTACCCGCCCGCCAGTCCAGCTAAAAATCCTATAGGGTCAGACCCTATAGGGTTTAGGATTGGGTTTTGTGTTGTACTCATAACCCGTTGGGAAAACCCAACCCGAATTAATTAAGAAAAATTAAAAAATTTTAGTTTAAGGAATTTACTTGTTTATTAGTTGAATGATGCATTTCATATAATCATTTTGTTATTCATGTATTGAGTCACATGATAGGATATAAATTATATTTACAATTAATAATCACTGACCAATTATCCAGAGAAAATCGATTTCCATGTGCAACCTTCCCCACTTTTTCAAATTCATTTCTTTCCCATGCAACATAACAAAGTATAAAAATTAATTTTCTCAGAAAAATAGATATTATATATATATAATGACAAATAAATCAAGAATATATAGATCGTCGTGTAATGTCATCATTTTATTATTATTATTATTATTATTATTATTATTATTATAGATATATGTAAGTCTTCTAATAAATAAATAATAGCTTGAACAGGTAGGATTTGGTGGGAGTTTAGAAGGTTAGAGCAATCCTTAAATTGTGCTCCACATCTAATCATTTAAGTGTGTAGAAAAAAAAAAAAAAAAAGCTATTGGGCACTGGGGGAAGAGGGGATAAAAATATTGCGGAAGTAATGGTAATTTTTGTTTAGTGAATATTTTCGTGTTAAGCAAATACAATTCTTGCATGCAAAGACTAAATTAAATATATATATATTTCCATTTCAACTATTATGTGCAGTTTCAGGTCTTTTTATTTGACTGTGTTATAAATGTCGGATAGTAAATAAAATTTTCTTTTCAATGATTTTAACGAGTGTACTGTTTAGATACTTGTTTGAAACTCAAAAATGAAAAAATCCACTTTCTAAATTAATTATACACTTTTCTTTATTATCTGGCTTCTTAATAAGAGTATATAAATATCTTTATTATTTCTTGTCTTAGAGACTTGTCTTAGAGACTTAAGATATATATATATGACCAAGAGATGGCTCTTTTTTTATTTATTTATTATGTAGCTTGTCATGAAAAGCGAGAGAGGAAAATGAACTGAATCAATTCATCTGAGGTTTAATTTAATTATTTTTTTAATATGAGATGACATCGTAATAATATGGCAAAACATAGATGATTAAAAAAAAACCTACTGTGGAAAAGATAAAAGATTAAGATTTTCCATTAATTTATCGGGTCGGGTTCGGGTCGGATCTGGTTCCTAAAAGTCGGGTCGGGTTCTGGGACACCCCTTTTATAATCGGGTCAGGTTTAGGACAGAATGACCCGACCCGTTTACATCCCTACTCTACCTTCTTGCACATGATTTTGGCTTACTCCTTGCATAACCTAGGTAGGTTGTTGCAGTAATATGCATCGTTGGATGGGAGGAGATGTCCAACTGAATGGAGTGACCACTTCACTCCGGTGTGTAATTATAGTACATTGTTTTTTAGAATGATCTCTCTCCGTGTGCTATGAAACCACCACAACCCTTCTCACTTTTCTATTTAATACATAAAGCAACCATTGTTTATTTTCTCGATGACATATCTTGTGCCTTGAACTATTGGGATCATTACTTGAAGGGCTTGAATGTTGTTCCGCCATGTCCTGTTGGTGTACCCCACTCATTCCAGCTTTGCTCGCTGCCTATCATATAAGATATATACACATAACGCACAATAAACACACATTTTATTGCCCTATTCAATTAGGTAAAACATGATGGATCAAATAACATAGACTGGTCCTTTCGAGTTGGACATCCACGAGTATTGTGGTTATGTTTACCACATAATTGGCACGTCATAACTGGAGTCGGTCCTGTGTAGGCCCCCATGTGGTTACCCTCTTCCTTGTTCCTGCTTCTCTTGGGATGACTAAGGAGGTTCTTTGGGACGGGTGGAATAAGTGTTTCCATTGAAGTCCTTTTCCAAAACTTTGCACAAGGGACGGACATTATAGCATGCTTTTATGTTTTCTTATAAGTTATTGTTGTGTACTGCCTACTGATAATAATACATGTTATGCCCCAAATACAATATACATGCACAAGTGTAGGCACAAGAAATTCCACAATCCACATAGAGACCATAGGTTACATGTGCAATTTTTATTGCCAATATCAACAGCATAGGCATCAGTCCCCTGTTGCAGTTAGCATTCCATGTGGCCGTTAGGCAGTACATGGCAATTGGAACTTGCATTTTTTTTATCTATTCTATTCGTACACATGTTCTAGGAGTATAGTGCTATGTTCACTTGCTACCTTCTTAAAATTTTTGCAGTAATCCTACCCATGACTTGTTTTTTGATACATTCCATCATCGACACGATAGACGAGAGTCTTACTTCTACGATTATTGTGTTGAAGCACTCTGACATGTTGTCAACAACATCACATTTTGTGTTGTACTTGAACATTACTTTATACCAATTTTTTGGATTCTTCTTAAGCAAATCATCCACAGCTTTTGGTTTTACATTCCTTATCTTCAGGACATTCTCCTCTAACTCTCTAGAAGTTGTTGACTTATACGCTGCCTAAAAGAGGTGCTTAAGTAAACGACCTTTTATGTTTCTCCGTTTAGTTAGCAAAAAAATGGCACGCACAAAATCAATGCTCTACAAGGGGATATGCGTTGGATATTACTTGTTCCAATCCCTGTCGAACAAAAAAAAAAAACAATTTAAATATTAATTGATCACCAAACCAATGATAAGAGAAATAAGGTCCAAATTATGTATTGACAAGTACCTTTTGCATGTCGCTAATTATGGTGAATTATTCTTGTGTACTGAAGCTGATAATATGGTCCAAATTACTAAGGAACCATGCCCAGCTATCCTTAGTCTCACCTTCCACATATGCCCATGCAACTAGGTACATCTGGTCATTTGCATCACATGCCACGGCACTAAGGATCTCACCCTTCAAATCCCTTTTTAAGAAGCACCCGTCCAGCCCCAAAATAAGCCTATAGTGATATACATAGGAGGACAATCAATAGGACATCAATAAGAAAACTAATATAAGCACCTAGGATATCACGAATGGCAAGGAGAACAAATCTTTATGTTACTTAGATTATGCACAAAGAAAGTAACTTGGATAAAACACAAATAAGAAGTTGATATTACTCACAATCATTCACTAGTGTTTTTACTCACCATAATTCAAAGATTGATAAGAGTAAAATTTGCCACAATCACAACGAATTGATAAGAATTATGGTTTTTCTCTAAGAGAAGGAAATTTCATTCAATTCATCAAAATTTTCCTTATTACGTCAATGGAACTTCTGATTTATACTAATCCCTGATATGCAAAACAAGAAATATATCTAAGATAAAAATAGGAAAAGAACAAAAATATCCTATTAGAACGATAAAATAGAAAGTAATTAATAAAAGAAAGATTTAAATTTGTCTAAAATAGGAAAGTAGATTTAAATCCATCTAAAAGTCATTATGTTTCACACCCCAAATATCGTAGAATGATCCATGAGCATAAACTTGATTTAAATAACACCGCGGCATCTACTGGTGTTAAATAGGTTCTGTTGTGGGAATGGTTGAGGGCTAGACCAAAGACATGCTAGGGCTCGATCAGTTCTGTGGAATCA
Organism: Combretum micranthum; assembly: GCA_024138025.1. Lineage (NCBI taxonomy): Eukaryota > Viridiplantae > Streptophyta > Magnoliopsida > Myrtales > Combretaceae > Combretum > Combretum micranthum. Next base: position 305,904 of record JAMXBD010000433.1, on the reverse strand, counting down.
AATAGATTCTATCGAGGGTACGATTGAGGGCTCGACCAATGACTTCTTGGGCATGATGGTTTCTGGTTTAGCTTCGATGACTTCCAATGTATGATTCCTCTGATTCTACTACTATTGAGGCAAAAGTCGAAGGCTTCTTTCCTTGCTTTTGTTAGTCCATTCTTCATGTTCTTCCTTCAATGTTAACAACTCATACTCCAAATATTCATGCTCTATATGCAATCCATAAGTTGAGATAAATATCTCTTCATTTTGCTTCAAACAATCTGTCATCACTCTTAACACTAGATTTTTCAATCCTCTAGCTTTTGAACTTGTAATAGGACCTTCAGGTCAATTCCCGTCATCTACGCAAGGTTGATGGAGATTTGTCATCAAATTTGATGGTTCTTCTACAACATAATCCTCCTCCTCATCATCATCAAGAACATATGGTGAGAGATAAGAGATATTAAAAGTTGTAGAAAATCCTTAGTTTCCGGGTAAATTAAGGCGATCAACATTATTGTTAATCTTCTCAATGATGTGAAAAGGATTGTCCAATCTAGATGATAGCTTCTGAGATTTTTATTAGGAAATCTGTCTTTCCCAAGATGAATCTAAACAAGATCTCCTGGATTAAATGTCTTTGATCTTTTATGCTTATTCGTTGGTGCTTTTGTTACCCTTGGGTCTTCTTAATAAGATACTCATAAGCCTATGCATGAATTTTCTAAATCCCTCGTGCTTGCTTAACTCTACTAATACTTTCCTCTTTTGTAGCTAGCTTAGCTACTAATTCTATAGGAATAGTGGGGTCATAACCATACACAACTTTAAATGGAGATTTTCCAATAGAAATGTTAGTTGACCTATTATAAGCAAATTCAACAATAGGTAGGCACAAATCCCAATCGGTAAGATTTTTGCCAACTATAGCTCGAAGTAAGGTTCCAAGAGTTCGATTAACAACTTCTATCTATTCGTCTATTTGAGGATGACACGAAGTATTATACATCAATTTAGTTCCCAATGTTTTCCACACAGTTTTCCAGGAGAAACTGAGAAATTTGACACCACTAATAGATACAGTGTTGTGAGAGACACCATGCAATCGAACAATTTCTTGCAAAAAGAAGTTAGCAATATACAAAGCATCATTTGTTTTATGACAGGCTAGGAAGTGTGCCCTTTTACTAAATTGATCCACAATGACCACGATCGAATCTTGACCCTTTTGTGTTCTAGGCAATCCTAAAATAAAATCCATACTAATATCACTCTAAGGCCGTGAAGGTAAAGGTAATGGCATATACTCTCCCCAAGACTCTTTCTTCCCTTGTGCTCTCTTCTAAATTGCACATCTCTCAATCACTTAATGAACATCTTTCACCATTCCTTTCTAATAAAAATGTTCCCTTAGTAATTCCAATGTCCTTTTCTCTCCTAAATGTCCAGATAATCCACCTGCATGTGCCCCATGCACTAATAATTCCCAAATAGTTCTAGTTGAAATACACAACTTCCCATATCTATATAAAAATCCATTTGTCAAATGATATCCATCCATGGCCGTTCCTCCCACAATTCTAGTCATAATAGATCCAAAATTGACATCTACAGCATACTAATTCTTCATTAATTTAAATCCTAACATTTTAGTTTGTAGAGATGTAATAGGAGCATACCTTCGTGATAGTAGACCAGCAACCACATTGGTATTCCCCTTCTTGTACTTAATAACATAAGCAAAACTCTCTAAAAATTCTACCTATCTCACCTCCCTTCGAGAAAGCCTCCGTTGATTCTTGTAATACTTCAATGTTTCATGATCAGTATAGATGATGAACTCCTTAGGTAGCAAATAATGCTGCCATACCATGAGTAGTCGAATCAAAGCATAAAACTCCTTATCATAGATGGAATAATTCAATATAACACCACTCAATTTCTCATTAAAATAAGTAATAGGTCTCTTTTCCTGCATTAATACTGTGCCAACTCCAACTCCCGAAGCATCACATTCTAGCCCAAAGGTCTTCTTGAAGTCAGGTAGTGCTACCAAAGGATCACTAGTCAATTTAGCTTTAATCTCATCAAAACTTTTTTGTACCTTATCACTCCATATAAATGCAACACTTTTCTTGGTAAGCTCAATGAGCGGACTTACAATACTACTAAAATTCCTGATAAACCTTTGATAAAATGATACAAGTCCATGAAAACTTCTGACTTTAGTAATTGATATAGGTATAGGCTAGTCAACAATTGCTTAAACCTTTTCCTCATCTACTTGAATTCCTGCTCCAGAAACTACAAATCATAAAAATATTACCTCAAGTTGATAGAAAGAACATTTCTTCAAATTGCCGAATAGCTTCTCATACCTTAAAACTTTAAACACCATTCGTAAATGGTTTACATGACTATCAAAGTCTTTGATATATACCAGGATATCATCAAAATACACTATTACAAATTTTCGCAGATATTCTCTCAACACATGGTTCATAAACCTTATAAAACTCATACAAACCATGTCTGGTTTTGGAAGCAGTTTTCCACTTGTCTCCCACTCTTATCCATATCTAATGGTAACCACTTTTAAGATCTACCTTTGAAAATAATTAAGCTTCATTCAATTCATCTAACATATCATCTAAATGTAGGATGGTGTAATGATACTTCATGGCAGTCTTGTTAATGGCTTGACAATCAATGCACGTCCTCTATGCCTTATCTTTCTTTGGTACCAACAAGAAGAGTACTGCACAAGGATTAGTACTCTCTCTGACATATCCTTTCTCTACTAGTTCATTAACCTACCCCTTCAATTCTTTTGCTTCTTCAAGATTCATTTGATATGTTGTCGATTGGGTAAAACAACCCTAGGTTATAAGTTTATGGCATGCTCTATTCCTCTTATAGGTGGTAACCCCATAAACAAATCCTTAGGAAATACATCGGCATATTCAAACAACAATTGTTGAATCTTTTGGGGGAAAGAATCTTGTTCTTGCATCTCCATTATTCGTTTGATCTTAAGCATATAGATTGGTTCCCTTTCCTGGATGGCTTGAAATATGTCCCCTTTAGTCATGAAAAGTGACTTCTTCTTCATAATTCTGCTCATCTACGTTTGAGTCTCTTTCACTTCTGCAGGTGACATAGGCTTCAAGACTATTCTTTTGCCATCGTTTTGGAGAGCATAAGTATTATGATTAAACATCCATGGTCCACCCAATAAGAGATAGGATGCACACATGGGCAGTACATCACATGTAATTTCATCCTTATACTTTTCCCCAATATAAAAATGAACCTTCACTTGTTGCATGACATGCAAAACACCCTGCTCACTTAACCAATGAAGTTTGTATGGTTTTGGATGTGGCATAGGGGCTAATTTAAACTTATCCACAATATTTGCAGCAACCACATAAGTGCAACTCCCTCCATCCATGATAAATATGCATAAATTCCCCTTTATTCTCCAAGCAATATAAAACAATTTCTCTCTTTGTTCTTCATCAACTATTGGAGATACACTTAGTAATCTTCTCAATACATTAATACTCATATACTGTTATGAACCCTTCTCTTCATAAGTTTCAACATCTTCATCCCCATAATACTCATCAAGGGCTGCTAATAGATCACTAGACTCTTCAAAATCCTCATCTTCATCCTCACTCACTATGTCCCCTCTAATATTCATCATAATTCTTCTATTAGGACATTGAGAAGCAATATGCCAATATCCTAGACACTTAAGACATTTAATTTGTTGATTTTTCCCACTAGAATTAACGACACCATCCTTTTTCTTATCTTTATCAGGATTAATGATAGCTTTACCCTTGTTAACTACACTTTCACTTCCTTTATCACTAGATTTGTTAGAGTATCCCTTTTCACTCCTACTAGTATCAAAAGTATAAAATTTTTGAGGATTAGAAATTACCTGCAATAGACTTATAGGGACTATTCTTCCGCTGTCTCTTGATCTTGAGAGCTAATTGAATAGCCTCTTCTAGTGTGTCATAGCTATAACTCCACAATACATGCAATTTCATATTTCAAACCAATAAAAAATCTTACAATTGTTTGTTCAGGTGGCTCTACTGCCCCACTTCTAATCTTCAAAGGCTCAAACTCTTGAACATACTCCTCTATGCTCTTGCCCCCTTGCCTTAATGATTGAAGGTGCCTATCGACTTCCTATTTATAGTATGTAGGAACAAAATGCTTTCTTAATACTCGTTTCATCTCCAGCCATGTTTTGATCTTCATTTCTTCACCCTTCCTATAGGTTGATAGTAGATTTTTCCACCATAACGTGGCATATCCTATAAACTCCACCGCTACTAATCTAACCAATGTATGTTCTTTAACATCATAACACTCAAACAATCTTTCCATCTTATCTTCCTAATCGAGATAATCATTTACGGATCCACTTCTTGAAAAGGAAGACATTTGCAATTTCACATGTTCTATCCTTCTTGGGGGTCTAAACTCTCTATCATAGACATCACTATATTATGCGTAATTCCTTTTAATATCTCCTCGGCTTTTAGGATCAGGTGGCAGTTGTGGTGATGGTGCTTCCACATGGGGTAGTAACACATTAGGCTTTTGTAACAATTATTGCATTGTTTGTTCTAGGGTATTAACCGTGTTATTCAAAGTCTGCAACTATTGGCTTATGCTATTCAATGTTAGGCTGAACATGATTATTATCATCACTTGGGGTTCCCCTATTTCCACAAACTTCGCTCTTAACCTCCTCACCAAAATTGCTAACTATGCTTTTCATTTGACATTCTGAATGAGTTGCAATCACCAAAATTGTAGGGGCCACTAACCATAACATGAGCTTTGATACCAAAAATCATGATGTGCGTAGGAGGACAATCATTAGGACATTAATAAGAAAACTAATATAAGCACCTAGGATATCACGAGTGGTAAGGAAAATGAACCTTTACATAACTTAGATTACGCACAAAGAAAGTAACTTGGATATAACACGAACAAGAAGTTGATATTACTCACAACCACTTGTTGGTGTTTGTACTTGCCACAATCCAGAGATTGATAAGAGTAAAATTCGCCACAATCACGGAGGATTATAAGTATTTCACCTCTAGCACATGATTACTATTTAGATCTAATCAGCAAACACTATGGGAAAGCCCCCACCACATGGTCAATGAATATTATGCAATTCTAATTAGCTCATAAATGCATGGTCAATGAAAATGCACAAATCCAAATGTCTGGGTTGGACTAAGCAGATTATGACATAAAGTTATTCAAAAAATACATGTACATGGTGTCGCAAACCTTAAGATGGCTAACATACAACAACTAGATAGGGTTTCTTGAAGAATAGTAGACAGATATACGTACATATATATATATATATATATACATGCCAGCTTACTAAACCGCATAATGTTGAAATGGAAAGAGAAAAGGGAAAAGGAAAGTTTTAAAAGTGGTTCATAAAATTGCCTTTCACATGGCTTTATGGCGACAAACATCATTCTCATTATAGCTTCCTTTTTTTACTAGTTGTTTAATGGGACAGCTAGTGTTTGTGTTCTGTCGTGTAGTTAAGTTCTGGATTTTCATTCGTCCTTTAGATGAAGAGGTAATTTGAGGATTTTGAACCTTTAGTGTGGAGGTTAAGGTTTTTGTTCATCCTTTGATACGATTTTGTCGGAATTCACTAGATTACATATCATATGCTTTCATTGTTCATCATCACTATCATTCTCCAACATGGAGGGTTTTTTTTTTTTTTTTTTTTTAGTTACTAATTTTAACACCTATCGTTTTAACTTTACAAAATCACGTGACCACTGTTTAAATTTTTCCCACCCGCATGCTCTAACCCAAGTTATGTTGTCTGAGTTCTTTCTTTTATTGAATTTACAAGTGGCAATTGCTTATTGGTCGAAATTGACACGTCAGCAGATGTTTTAATGGAGTTAGAAGAGGTATTAAAAATGGCCTCAAAAGTACGTTCATGTACTAAAATTAGACTTTTGAAAGTTCAGGAACCTAATTGAATTTTTGGGCAAAGTTCAGGTACCAAATTTGATATTAACCCTATAATTATAGTTTTTAACATAACACTGCAACTCCATAATGCTTATATTCTAAAATTATATGTAGATAAAATAATTGATGATGTAAGGTATTGTATACATGTGACAGTGAGAAAATTTTTGGAGGGAAAGTACAATTATTATCTTTCTAACATTGACATACCAGGGTTTTTGTTAACTATGTTAAGTTTTTCCATTTATTTTAATGATAGGTGCAAGTTCTGATTGATTGATAATAAGTAGCCTAAATACATAGTATAATTAAATAGGATAATGAAAATACAAATTAGAAGATATAAAGAACTTAAAAAATAAATAAGAAGAGATAATGACCACCTTAACTTAAGAGAGTCGGCAACGCCATTAATTTTGATAGGTTGCAATCTACCAGCTTATTAGTAGGGTGATATTGTTGGCCATCTTTTGTAAGTTGACTAACTTAATATGTTATTTTGCTATCAAATTAAACTTATCATGTACATTTATGTACCTTAGCTAAATCCATTCATTGTTGTTTGCTAATGTGGATATATGGACCAATCACATTGGCAATGTGTAACACAAGGTCTACTAAGCTAATTACATATCCATGTAGCGCTCTGCGTTAGATTTATAGGAAAAAAAGTCAGAATTAATAATGCTTTTTTTTTTAAAAAAAAATATCTTCTTCTTGTTAAACTCAAAAAGGGATGAAAGATGGGTATTCTCCTTGGGAAGGACATAGAGAAGCAAAGTAGAACAGAGGATATTAGTGATAGAAAAAGAGAAAAAGAATGACAACAGATATACTCTTTTTCCTTTTTCCCTATATAAACTTTCACTAATCTCTTGAGTTGATGTTTAAAACTACTACTACCTATTTCATGGTCATTGTGAGGTTAGTCTTTTTTTTTTTGTGTATTTTAAGGATAACCCATTAATTATTTTTTACTAAAGATGAAATCTTTTCAAATACACTCATGTTGTATCTGAACTCTCAAATTTTCTTACCTAAAAAAGAGGTACTCAACATGCAACATTATTGAACCCATTAATTATTTCATTAAAATCAAATATGTTTTTTATTACTAAATCTTCATGTCACGTTTGGTATGCAGGAATAAATCTAGAATAGAATTGTGATTTCGAGTTCCATTTCCATTCATATATTTGGTTGCATTTTTTCAATGATTATTATTGCAATTATCTTTTTATCCTTGTAGTTATTTATTATTCATATTAATTACTAGGGATATTTTTTTACAAATAGCATGTCGATTCCATTCCATTCCTTAGTGTATTTAAACAAATGAATGGATTTATCATTCTGTCCCTCATTCTATTTCAATCCATTTTTCCCATTCCACTCATTCCATTTTAAATGATTTCCACGTATCAAATGTGACATTATTTGAGGCTTTGGATAGTGCTTGATTTTAGCGAAGAAAGAAATATTTAGATGATTTTATTGCTAGGCTTGTTGTGCATGTGATTTTGTATGGTACTATGCATTGGTTGATGATTAAGAAGAAGTGATAAAATAAATATTTGTATTTTCTTGTCAAATCCAACATTGCTGTCTTGGGACTAGGTGGAAATTTATTTTACTCAATAATTCTCTCTCTCTCTCTCTCTCTCTCTTTTGTGTTTTAACCTAAAAATTTCGAACATGTGGATAACAAAAGCAGAGGCACTACTATTAGCAACAATTTGTTTGTTATTTTGTTTTAATTGAACCTTGCTATCTGTTTCTTATTATTTTTATCCCTTCCCTCATACAAAATAAAAGGAGTTAAGACAAGAAAGTAAGTTGTGATACCACTATAGTTACATATACAAAATAATAATGGAAGTCGTCTTAGGTTAGTTGGTAGACTACATGGCTTTCAACCATGTGGTCGTGGGTTCGATTACCACAAACGGCAAGTTGTAATGTTTTTTCCTGCTTTTTCCAATAGATTGCCTATAACATCTCAGTGTGAGAGAAATTAGCTAAAGAGGGGTGCTCCATTTTGTAATACAATATTGTCTCTTATATAAATTTGCAAGTATTATAAGTACTTAACAAGTATTTTGAGTACACTCCATCTAGTAAATCTTAAGCATTCTTAGAGTGTCCTTAAGTTCGTTCAAGTAATGTTAATGATAAAATAACATGGAGGAAGTAAATTTGATAACAAGAATTTACCACCTCTTTTCTTTTTTCTTTTCCTAACAAAAGATACAACAAAAAATGAAAGACAAATTGGGAAATTTTCCATGTGATCGCATCAACACTTCAACCTACAAGATGTTACTCTTAGTGACTACCTAATGAGAACCAAAACCAAACCACATAATCTATCACTATAATGTTTATGAAGCATTTCAAGATAAAGATAAAGAATTGTTCATGTATTGGGGATGAATTTCAATGGTTTTGGAATTTTTTTAAAAATTGAAAAAAACTATATGAGTGTCAACACAAGCTATGTTAAAAGCTGTGATGAGGACATAAGCTAACGCATGGAGGAACATCGGTTCTATGCATAACACAACTTGGGTATATGCCTGTGTATGGGGTCATGTTGAAGATGAAAAAAAAAAAAAAAAAGAAAAGAAAATTATGAGTTTTGCACAATTTCCACACTACATGACTCGATTCATGTTAGAGGCTGTGTGAACTCAAAATACTTATTTCGTTTTATTTTGTTAATGTTTTTATTAGTGTTGTCAAAACAAGACTAGGGATTTAATGCAAACATGATATGGGTGTTAGGGATCGAACCAAGGTCAATAAAATTTAAAAATATAAGATATTTTGATTATGAAAGATAAATGTATATGGCATTACTTAACTAAATCTATATTTAAAAATCCATCAATTAACTATTAAATCCACATAAGGTATATACTTTAAGAAGAGACAAAATGCATAATATGATGATTATATTTTATAAATTTATAGTAAAGTATGAATATATATTTAAAATTCTAGTAAATTTCGTTTTTCTTTCGGGCTAAGCTAACTAGGTCAATCTGGATTGATGCCAATTTGGGCCAAACGCATAGATTGGCATGTTGACATGGCTGGTTCTAGCTGAAGTAGATGGACTGGTCCGAGGACCTGACACCATTGGATTTTATTAGGGGTATTTTAGTAATTTCATTAATTAGTTTTTGGGACTCTTATAAGCAATCTTAATTTTGTCGTTGATTGATTCTCCACTTTTTATTAGAGGAAGTCTACCTTTTTGAGTTTTTGCTCTAACCCTACTCTTATCAATTAAGATTCTTGATTGTGGTGAGTTCTTTACTCTTATTAATCGTGAAATTGTGGTGAGTATAAACATGAGTGAATCTTGTGCAGAATATCAATTATTCATGAGTGTCATTGAAATCTTTTCTTTTCGGTTCGTAATATTTAGTAAGTGAAGATTTCTTTATCTTTTCAACTTGAAAATCCTAATTTCTTCTTAAAATTAGGGTTTTTTTTATCAATTAATTATTTAATTGATTAATTGATGTTCTAGCAATTGTTCTCCTAGGCTCATTGGTACCTAATAATTAATTGCTTGTCTTTTAGGTTAAATAATTATGAGATATTAAGCACTATGAGCTTGGAAAAGTAATTAAAATATAATGTTGCTTATCATGGTTCACCTGCGTCATCACCATTTTCAAATGTATTTATCCGTATCTTTTACTGCTATAATATGGATGAATTGCATGAACGACATTAAGATACTATTAAAATTTAGTATGGTCTACAATTTTAGAGAACTTTTCATTATGAATGTACCTTTTTCAATTTAATTTTTTAATTATGTATAATATCTTTTTGTTATCATCTATTCATTATAATACCTTTCTAGTATTACTTTTCGTGTCTTATATATTACATAAAAGGATATTTTCCTTAGTAATGTAGTTACAACTTTTAAAACAAAAGAAAATTAATGAACAAATCGCCTAGTTTAATTATTACATTACAAGACTCTTTACTTCTTTATGCTTTTACAATTTTAATAATTTTGTAAAAGTTTATTGCGACACAATGTCAATAAAAAGGCTCTTCACTTTCTCATAGATTTAATAAATAAATATTTAATTATTATCTTTCAATGATCTTTTCATTCGTGTAAGTTGCCTGATAATGTTGCATTGTAGTTTTTGTTACAATTTTGTTGTTCTTAAGTATAATATCTTCTTCACAAAAAATTGTGTTAATTTAACAACAATGGCAATTTTGGCTTTAATATTTGTTTAAGACAACTTTTGAGATTTTGTTATTGTATTAATGGATAAGAACCTCTCTTTTATATTAGTGTTAGTATACTATAACTGGTTACATAATTTTAATCGAATATTTAGATTTAACACTGAACATTTTATAGCAAAATTAGGATATTTATGATCTCACCTAAGTTAGTTCATTTTGAATATAAGCACAACTTGTATGGGCTTTCTTTTAACAGCCATATAATTTGTTATATTCTTCTTTTTACTGGTACAATTTGTTATTTTCATACAAGCATAATCTGGAACGGACCCAGGACTTTTTGATTGGGTGGCCAACCTGTTGCTTGCGAATTCATCTAACAAAAGTTCTTTTTTCTTTTTTTTTTTTCTAGTAATTATAATGCATGATATAAGATATTTACTTATTATAAATTTTGCAAAGAAAAACATATTTTACTATTAATAGTATTTATTAAATTATTGATGCTATAAAAGACAACGTTTTAATTGGTGCTTGGTGCTTAATAAAATACTATGTACACAAAAATCTATTTAAAGCATACTATCAAAAACTCTCCTTATAGATAGAGGAAAACCTACATTTGTAAGACATTTCTTTTTTAATAAAAATATAAAAATGAGGCAAGCAATATTATAAAATACTTCATAAAAAAAAACCCAATATATGTGTGCATGGTTGTAATATTTTTAATAAGTAAAACTAATAAATTTATTGAAATACTAATTAACGAAACGGTATATGAAATTTTCTAGGTGTTATAGCTCTTTTCTCCCTAGATAGGTCTATGTAATTAACAATACCTAGTAAATAATCAACGATTAGATTTCTATTCCCAATACATTATTAATTGATTAAAATAAGTCTTTAAAAGCAAATGCATCAAGAACTGTTAAAAAGATTGATGTAAATAGAAGAAAAAAAATAGTATATAAAAGTATTTTAAATATAATATATAGTAACTTATTCTATATATTAATAAAATATCTACTACTAATGACGTGTAATTAACCAATATAACATACATGTGTTAAAAATATTAGAATAATCGATTAAAGTATTTTAAATATAATTTATGTTATTCAAATCTTCCTGATATAATCTTTAAAATATTAGGGAAGTTCAATAAAAGTTATAATTAGGAATTGTCTACACTAAAAGAAGCTCTTGGATAAACAAAAATGAGAGCAGGTATATGGTAGATGAAGTCTTGATAGACTAAAATGCCAACATTAGGTGTCGAACCCTGACCTATGGGACGTGCGTTTTCGACTTTTATATATTACTATATATTATTATAAACACACAAATCCCAAGGCAACCAGGGGACTGGGACCCCTTCTGACCGTCCTTTAGATCCGTCGCTGAGCATAATTACCCGTTGCCACTTAGCACCATCTAAGTTTTTCTTTTGTTTTAGGGTTAATGATAAATATGATATATGAACTTTCACAAAATATTTAATTAAATATTTAAAGTTTTATTCTAAATAATTTGATACATGAACAAAGTTTTCGTGAAATTTTTTTTATATTTAAAGTTTGGTTTTAAAATTTTTTGTACATAAACGAAGTTTTTGTAAATTTTTTTATACCTAAAGTAAGTTCAATCAGATATGAAAACATTCTATGAAAATTTTGTTTAAGTACTAAAATTGTCAAAACCAAACTTTAAGTATAAAAAATATTATTAAAAATTTTGTTTAGGTACTAAATTATTCAAAACCAAATTTCAAGTATTTAATTTAACTTTTTGCAAAAGTTCATGTATCATTTTTTACATTATCTCGTTATTTTATTATAGGATAAACTACATAATCTTGATGGAAGAATTATAAGGAGTCCATGAGGTTGAAAAAGGAAAAAAAATTACACAATTTGTTTGACTTGATGTTTCTCACTATTACAAAACAAGGGATTGTGTAATTTCAATAGCGATTTCTTCTTCTCATCTTTTGTTTTTCTATTGGTACAATAAGTGAGTGTTGACTTTTCTTAGGGGGTGTAGTTAAAGAGAGTCTAATGGAAAATTAGAGATTTGGATATCAAGAATGAGGTATTTAATGTACACATAATGCGTAACTACTAGTGATTTTCTTACATATGACCACATGTATAGTAATTACTTTAAAAACTACCTATTAAATTTGAAATAAACTAAAATAAATAATATATAATGAAGGGCAGGATAAGAAATCAACTTAAAGAAAGAGGTTAGTTTTGTAATTAACTTTTCAAGTTTAATAAATACATTGGTTAAACCCAACATATAAATTTATGTTTGGATTGGTAACCGCTCTTTTGTTGCCCTATCTTCTAAAACAATAGTAGAACCTTATTCTTCCTCTCTAAACATGGGTGTAGAATCTTCAGAAACTATTGAAGGAGCACCTGGTAAGTAAAGTTTACCCTCACACTAATATGTTTAAAAAATAGATGCGTAGGTAATAAAATCGGTATGGTTGTAATTTGATATTCATATTTTTGCAGAGAAAGATGACAAGTATTAAAGAAAATTTTAGAAAAACCTAAAGGATTATGGTTTAGGGAATTTGACAATGGGTTACAAGAATAAAAAATAAGGTATTGTACTTTCTCCCACTTAAAGTATAATCTAGGGTATGTATTTGGGAAGCCATAGAATAAGTTTCATGTAATTGATGTAAAAATCGCTAATAGAGAAGTAAGGAGGCATGGCGATGTTTTGAGATCAATGTTGGGTTTGAAAATATGTTTGAAAGTGTTAAGAAACGAGTCAAGTATGAAATTTCAACAAATGGACGAATAAGATGATTTCCAGAAGTAAACTAGTAGAACACAACCTCGTGTCTCAAGTCGTGTACCTCACTGAGGTAGAATTTGTGTTTTTCTAGAAAAACATGATTGGTACACGGCTTCATGTATCAAGTACTATTTCTGTCTATGTTTTCACAATATGAGATTGTCAAAAGAACACAACATGAACATGACACCGTGTTCTTAACCACGTTTCTCTTTATATCTTTTTGAAGCTTTGCTTGGAAAAGAATACGGGAGGTACATCAAGTCATGTTCCCCCTATGGACCTTTTTATAATTAACTTTCTTCGCTTAAGTGATTCCTAACCCTATACTTACTTGTATATTAGTTTATGCATGATATAACCCCTTGAAAATCTCTCTTTTCTAAACTAAAAATGAATAGATTAGTTAAACTATACATTTCACAATCTAAGAATGCTTTAAGACGTTAAGACTTAAGTTATTATGATGTACGACCAAAAATGATAGGAGTATAATTAAAGTTTAAGTAAGATAAATAGGAGATTTTAAGCAATCTAATTGTGTACAATTTAATTAGTGGATACTTGTTTGGAACGAAATTACTTCTATGTACATGTATACAATGTGTGTGCTTGTGCTTGTTTAGGATAGGCACTAAAATTGACTTAAGAACTATTCGAATGATATGTATAATGTTTGTAGGTGGCTACTGGTAATAAGTGGAGAGTATTCATGCTATTACAACAGCAATCCGATGATCCATGTGTGGCATTGTCTTTGAATGGATTTGTATATGGTAATGATCTAGGTAGATCTAAGATTTGTTGTGTTGTGTTTATTAGGGAGTACCTAATAACCTATACATATATATATATATATAAATATTTATGTGTGTTTCGAGATACTGAATTATCCTTTTGTTGGATGTTGGACTAAAAGACACGGCAAGTAAATGATTGCGTGTTGCATTTACATAATTATGATGCATATGAAATTGTCATTGTTTGTACATGCACATGTTTTTATTGGCATATGTATTGGGCTTCGGCTCACCTTTCATCTTTTTAGGTACATATGCAACCCCTATGGCTTTTAGCTTATCCGAATATGACATTTTTGTGGACTATGGGAAGGACGTTAGTGGGAGGATTATAGATAGACTTTTAAACATGACTTATTAGTGTGTAGGAGATAGAAACTCTTATCATGTTGTATGGTTGTTATTTCTTTATTAAGTTAGTGTCTTAGGGCATGGACTCACTCGTTGATATGTATATGTATATATAGTGGATTCTATGAGCCATTCCTTGTTAGTAATGTGTAGAAAGCATGAACGTATGTAGTAATAGTAGTGGAGTATTTATGTCATGATTGTGGACTTTGAGTAATAATATGTGCGTTGGTGGTGTTAAATGGCGTATATTGTGGATTTTAGCAAGTTCTAAGCCTTTGCTTGTCCATATATTATATGAACACATGGGGTTTATAAGTACTCTTAAGTTTAGAGTGTTACAAAATTATTCATTGTTAAATTATGATTGGTAAATTTCCACCACATATACATAAATATGGTGTGTACTACTTATTAAATATTTTTTTGAGAGGTGAATTGACTTTTCCGAAATTGATGGGTTTTCCTAATCAAGTTATTATTTGGATAAGTATTGTAGTGAGTGTCATCATGAATATGTATATAATCACGTTATCCTACAGCTTTGGCCTCTAAAAGCTAAGCTTCATGGCAATCTCATAACCTTATAATCTACTATTGTAAGTGATATTAGACGTTTTTTCGATTTATATCCATGTAATTATGAAAGATCTTTTCTTTTTATATATTTTTAGAAGAGTATATTATTATGTAAGACATTATATAATCAAAATTGCTTCCCTCATGCTTATACGACAGTCTTAGGTTAGGGATATTTGTTCCTCCTTTGCAATAGTTAAATGTGCAAGATTGTTCTATTTATTTATTGTTATTGTACCGTGATATCTTTTTCACGCATTTTCTATATTATTATTTTTATCTATAAATAAATACTTAGGCAATCTACCAATAAAAGACAGGTATAGCCTTTATATAGGACAACATGGTTGAAAATAATAATTAAATTTTTATATAATGTACTTGGGAACTAATTTTAATATATTGATTTGCAGTTCATTCAACTTTGTTATTTTTGTTGAATTCAATGTAACAACGTTTCATATGTTTTTTTCAATGTATTTGAATTTGAGTATTGAGTTCGTGGTTGAGAAATAAGTTGGTCCTATTCAATGTTTTTGTTAGTATGATTATGATGGCAATTATATGCTATATATTTATTAAATTATAATATATTATTTTGGATTGTTTTTTAACTTACATTTTCGATAATATAACTTCTTCTTCTTATAACAGCAACTCTATTTTAAGCATATCCTGACTAACTATATATACACACTAAGGTCAAATATAATAACTTTACAAAGTTTATATCAATTCCTCATTTAGATGTGTGCATGTGATTAGTAACGACACACTTGAGATGAAGAGTTAAGAGTTATAAATATTTGTCTTAGATTATGGAGTACTTTTTTGTTTTCTCATAAGTTTATACACTCAATAATCACTCTCAAAATCAAGATGCCATGACCACAAAATTTTATAAGTTAGCATGAATCAAGGATGAAATCATGATGATATCGGAAGTGACCAAGCGCCAACTTTTATGAACTATATGAAACTGGTAGTCCCCCTTCTTTTTCATTTTTTGGGCCAAAAAACTTTAATCCTTTTTTATATTGTGATATATGTGAAAAAAAATTTAAAGAGAGAGAGAGGAGAAAGTGAAAAGGAAAAAAGAAAGAAAGAAAGAAAGAGGATTTTTAGCTTTTATCTTTGTAAGATCTCTTTTTGTATGAGAATATGTTAATTTGATTTATGCATATGAGTGTGATTATTTAAATATATTAAAGTACTATGTCATTAGAATACATGATGATATTGTTGAAATATTTAATGTTTGTTTGTAACCACATATTTGTTTTATTATGGAAATTTTCCTAAATATTGTCCAAAGTGACTTGATTTTAGAATACCAACTTTCTACTAACATATTGTATTGAATCAACTATATGATAGTTTGAGTTATACAAGTACATAATTACAAAATAAGTTAATTGTGAAATTATGCCTTTTATAGACTTATCTATGTGATAACGAATAGTTGTTATACTATACATAATTTGGTAAATGTACTAAATTATACAAACTATATTTAGTTGGTTATGTGTCATTAACATAATCCTGTATAGAAAAATTAAAGTTTCTCCGAGAGAAAATCAATTTAAAAAATTCTTAAAATGTGGGGTGGACTTAAGTTTTTAAAACGTAAAATAGTACTAGGTATGTCTATATCTATAACCTCAAGCAAATAAAAGCCTATAGTGAGCAAAGTGAAAGGTTTAATTAAAAAATAGATAGTGCTAGAAAATCCATCTTGATATTAAAACCCTCACAAGTGAAATAAAGTACTTTGATGTTAAATATCGGTGCAAATTATCTTTGTGATTTTGTGATTGTGGAAATACGATTAATATGCAATATGTGAAAAGTTTTGTACTTATCAAGTTGACATAAGACTTGATTCAAACATTAATGTAAAAATTTGGCTTGAGTTATGATGTCAAACATTTCATAAAATATATTATCAAACTAATTTCGATTTAACAAAAATTATAATGTGATCATGTCATTGTGAATGACTAAATATTCATATGATAAATTTAAATGTGTTTGCTAAACTAAGGTGTATCTTATTTAAATTCAATTTGGTGAATTTAAATGAAGAGGATACAAATTTAGTGTTAAAAATGTAGAGGTGCAGTAAGGATATAATGATAGATCAATAAGTGTGATCTACATTATGAACTACACCTAATAGATATCGAAATTGTTACATATAATTTATTTAATTTGAATGGTTAAGAAAAAAAATGCTCATAGAAATAGATTTGTGGCCACATGCTTTGTTAGCCATTTCATTCTTTGTGATATTGAACTGACAATATCATGAGCTTACAATATAAAAATAGAAAGTCTAAACTTATAGTGTTAGGACATGAATATATAAACATGAGAGGATTGAAAAGGGATGGTGTTTATAATAATCACTTCTATTAAGACCAAGTAATAACTAAAAAGACCCTTTGATAAAGGAATTATTTAAAGATATGGTTTGGAATATTGTTGCTAATATATGCTTTGAACTCCAGTAGTTGGTAGTGATGGGAATCTTACCTTATTATAGCACATTACCAGTTTCAAGGTTTAAGGGTAAATGCAAGTCATCATTAATTGGGATGTACTAAATGTACTATAAGTTAAAAAAGGATGGAACATAATCAATATCTTGTAGTGGATATATTTTGTATCAGAATCAATTAGTTTGATGTATTTTACCTATTTTAACAGTGAAGTGGTGTTTCTTTTAATAAAAGTTTGAGAAGTTTACTTTTATAAATGTTCATGAAGCTAGGATGAGAGCATGGACATAAACGCGGCAACATGAAATCTACTAATTGGATGGGAACACGACTATGTGTGTAAATTCTCCTGTTATGGCATGGAGTGTGGAAATTCAAAGCAATTAGTTACTTATCACATTATTGCTACTTTGAAAATTTACATTGAAAAATGGTTCAAATTTAATGATACCATTTTGTATGGATAATGATGGAGGTGATTGTATGTGTACATAATTGACAATCTAGTGAGAGATTATAGAAATAGATTGTAAATTATGTAATTTAAATGATATACTTTGTGCTCAGAGAGCTCTTAATTACAATAGCATTTGTGTTACATGTGTAAAAGAAGAGGATTTATGAATTTTTTATGAAAAGTTTGAACCTTTTGTAAAAAAATTTGGACCATTTCTTATAAAAAGGAACAAGAAATCAAAACAAAAATTGATAGTGCAAGATGATTAGGACCAACTTGAAATGATTTGTACTATTTATGCCTGCATCATCAAATGATTTGAACCAGTTTGAAATGATTTTAACTTATTGAAATTGTAGAATTATTTTAATGTTAATTGCAACTTTTGATCAAAGTTTTGGAGAGCTTCATGCGTTTTAAGGTCACATCCATTCCTAGTAAATGGTTTAGATCAATTTATGGCTAATTCAATTCAAATCTGATGGATGTAATTCATATCTAAAATACTGTAACTTTTGGAAAAAGTTATGATCTTTGTGATTTGTTCCTTAGTATAAAAGCCGTTGCTTCTTCAGTGCAAAACAGATCCTTGCACCAATTTCATTGTTTTTCTTTTGCGCTCTCTTCTCGATTAAGCAATAATTATACTCAAAACATTCACATAGTAAATATAAATGTGGTTTGATACTTTAAATATCATAATTTAATTAGATCTTGCAGGAATTTCATATTCAAGGAAAACATTTGTACCTCTAAGTCCGTTATTTATTCTTTTTGTTTCACCCGACCAAACTTTTCATAATCTTGAAATTGATTTATTTCATTGACCATTTTCCTAGCAACAAACCTTCAAATCCTCTATAACTTCATTTGATTGTGCAATTAAAGTAAAATGAGAAATTGAAAATTAAGCGAAATAATTAATGCTGATATGCTTAAGCTATATTGCATCGAAATCAATGTTAAATCCTTCGATATGCAGTGCCAATTCAAAACTTAATGGCTCTTGACCTTTTGTATACATCGATATGGACTTGGTTTTCTTGTAAAGAACGAAGAAAAAATGAACAAAGAAGCAATAAAAATCAAATTAAAATCTACCATTATTGAGAACAAGAAATCGGGAGCCATCAATGTCGTAAAAGTACGCAAAGAAAGCAACACCAATGAAAACAACCATATGTCACTGCCACATGCTTTCCTCCACTACAGTAATTACGACCAAAAACTAATCCCAACCAAACATGCCCTTTTTTGTACACTTAGAAAGAGACCTAACAAAAACAAAATACACGAAAAAGAAATAATATACATAAGGCACTAACTCTTTCTTCATTACCTTTGTCTTTTTCTTAAAATCTTCCACATGTCTTGCTCAGAGTTACTTTAATCTACATCCACCAGAATAGTTTCCCACTCCTTCACATGCCCAACAATTCATTAATTTTTTCGGCACTTCCCCACCAATTTTAAATTTGAAATATTGCTTCTCCAATTAAATGTGGGACGAGGTTCACTAGTAGTGGATTAAGGTGGCATTTGAATTGACCCATAATGATGATCATGATAGGACTTGAATTTTGTGTGTTTTTGGTATTGGGGTTCAATTCAATTGTGATATGTCTTTGCTAGATCTATTGTACTTCATGTGGCTCTTGACAAGTTGTCCAGCAGCTAAAGCAGACATAAGAGAGAGTTCACCAGCTAGGACCGACCCAGCCACTATTCTGGCCAAAAGCCTTGAGTTTTCACCAGGAGTGTCTTCGCTGGCACCTTTCACACCAAGTAAGTTTAGGCATGCCGCTTGAGATGCAAGCTGAGTGCCACCTCCAACTGTTCCTACCTGAATTAGTTACCACATCAAATAATTGATAATTACGTACACAAGATATTTAACATTAAGTGCATGAATGAATATCGCCAAAGAAAAAAAAAATTTAGTAGTTAAGGTGGAAAAATTCCATAATCGTATTATTCATTTAATACACCAAATTGATACTCAATCGTACCATTAAAATATTTAATAAATTACTTATTATATTTATTTTGACAATTAAATTATTAACTGAATTGTCCTATTAACGGTAACATAAAAGTTCTATAAGTTTTACGTACATTAATATTAAAAAAAAAAAAAAGAAAAACTAGAGAATGGAATGTGTGTTTGTGTCTTTCTATCCATGTGACCTTGTAAAATGATGACAAGTGTGGTGAAATTTGATATAAAAAAACAATCACTAACTAGAGATTTGGTCACCAATATCTAGTGGTGCGTGAATTATGAATATATACTTGGACATCTCGGCTTTTATTAATTAATATAATTTAAGCTTCATCGGAGATCTAGACAACTAGCATTATTTTCCACTAATTTTTATGGTGTTCCGAAAAAGAAGATCAAATTGATTTGTTCTTAAGAACATGACAAACATTCTTAATATTATTTGACTTTAGAATAAGACAACCGATAACTCTAGGTTGCCATATTGACAAGAGAAGCTTCAAGTTGAAAATTTGCCAAATAATACCATTCTGGCATTCTATGCTGATTGTTTTTCTATGCACTGATTCTCACAATGGATCAGAAATGAACACCTGTCTAGCTTTTAGTTTATCATGTAAACAATCATGCTTGCCCTGTAGTTCTTGTGATCAATAAGGTTTTTTGTCGTTCAGTTTAATCATTTATGACATGCCATCACTATGTGGTTGAAGTCATAACATGTTCTCATAATTCTCCCAAAACTAGGTGCTCTTTTAGGGTGGAATCGAAATATCTGTTAAAAATCTATAACAAAAAGTTTTCACAATTTCCCAACTCACTCAGTTTAAAAGAAGGGGCGAAGAGGGGAGGGCGGGGGGGAGGGGTTGGTGGTGCGGGGTGGGAGGAGAAGCTTAGTGTCTCACTATCTAACCTATATATATTTAATAGGATAATTAAAAAATTGTAATGTAATTTTAAAAGGGAAAATTGTGGATATGCTATTATTACTATAGGTCAGGTGTAAATAATTTTTTCTTAAGTAATTATGATTCAGAAGATCAAGAGTTTATGGACGAGTAAAATGAGGCTTGGGTATTTACAAAGATCCATCTTTATATGAACTATAGTTTGGGTGTCTTTGGATTTATTTCATGCCAAATTAATTATTAAAAAAATTAAAATTAAGAAGAAATATTTGTGATGAAATTTATAATTAATATTATGATACCTCAATTGAAGGCATGGAGACAGAAATATGAAGATCCTTGCCATCATTCATAGGCTCTATCATAGTAATGCACTGAGAACTCTCCACATTCTGAGCAGGGTCTTGACCAGTGGCTAAATAAATGGCAGACACAATGTTGCTGGCATGGGCATTGAACCCTCCGACTGAACCTGCTATGGCTGACCCTGCTAGGTTCTTAAGCATGTTAAGCTCCACTAGGGCTGGCACTGTGGTCTTCAGGACTTTCTTTACAACATCTTCCTTTATGGTTGCTTGGCAAATTACAGATTTACCTCGACCTTCTATCCAATTTACTGCTGCTGGTTTTTTGTCTGAGCAATAGTTACCTATATGATTGGCATTATTGTAAATAGTGAGTAAAATAAGTAAGAAGACTAGTATTTAGAGTAATACTTAATAAAAGTTATCGATAAATACCCATTGAATCTTTTCTAGTTTGTTTGGAAAGCAAAGCGTCAATAATTAATAGAACTTTTTTCATATTTTCATAATTAATCGTGTATTAATCCATTTTCACATAACATGTATTATAATAATAATAATTTATTTATTTGATTGCTATTAATCTAGTATTTGGTTAGTCTCCTTGGCAACCATTATTAGAAATCGTGATTGGAAAAAAAAAAATTGATTTTATTGAATGGTCAAAAGTAGTCCTACTCTCTAGATCTGTGTGGATTTATTATGACCTATTTAACACCAATATTATATAGTTTGTTTCGATAAAAATGACAATATTTAAACTGGGATCACTTCGATCGAACGGTTACAATGATGGAATTTATACATTCCAGTACTAAAATCAGAGAAAAAACATGTTGTATCACGAGATCAATCTGAAGAAAGGAAAATTTAATTAATTAATTTTGCCAACACAAAAAGGAGAAATCAATAAAGTTCGGCTTTTTAAAAATGAACGAACCTAACCATATCTGTACGATAAATACAAATATGACCCTCCCGGCCATTTCTTGTGGACAAGCAGATTCTTGGCCCCTACAAATTTGGGGCACTTTTCAAATAAAAAAAAGTTTTAAAATATTTAAACACACTTTTTGTTTAATAAAGTATGTAATGACGATTTTAGGACAAATAGAATTGTCTATTTACAGTCTCTAACAACCTTCATGGGCTGGCCTGACACGTACAACATTATTGCTCATGGCTATCGTGGACAGGGACATTATTACATTAGCAATAATTATAATATCTCCGATCACCAAGAGATCGTTATGTTGATCTACTGTATTAAACATTACCAGAAAACTAAACTTTAAAAATAAAAATTCTGTTTTTAAATATAAGTTTTTAATATAAAAATCATCATTATTGATTTTATTTGTAAAAATAAAACTATTTTTATCAATTTACATCACAGAATTAATATCAAAAGACCAGTTTTTTTGCGGTTAAAATTGCTAATGAACTAACAACTCTTTCATGTCTTAGTTAGTGCTTTGAATAGTTTATTGTCATCTAATAAAGGTACTTATTTATATAATATATAATCAGAATACCCCAAATCTATCTGTCTGATATCACTTTAAAGCAACTAAAATTGAATTTTATTAGTATTATATTTTTTTAATAATTTTAGTTGAATATATTGAATTGAAGGTATTCTAATTTTTCTAGTATTATTGTTATACCTGAGATGCCAATTACGTCCATATCGGGGAAGTTATCTTGGAGGAAGTCGAGTACGTTTTGTACGCCTTTGGAAACCATGTTCATACCCATTGCGTCTCCTGTGCTGCAGCTAAACCTCATATATAAATTCCTTCCGGCCATGGCGCATCTTATGCTCTGTAATCTCCCAAATCTGCTTGACCTGAAATTATCATACCATCCTATGATAAAAAAACCTCAACGAATGCTTCTGAGATAGATTATAAAAATCAAGTAAAATTAAATATCAACACTAATATCGTTAAACTACAAAGTCATTTACAATCAAAGCCATAATATATATATGATGTCACGTTCAAAATTATGTTCTTTAAATTACTTTTAAATAAAATCAGTTTAAATTAATCTATAAGAAAATGATATGGCTGATTTGGAAATTATAAGAGGCAAAATATATTTATGGAGCATATTAGAAAGAGGGGAAAAGTATGAAATGAAATGATCCATCAACATCGAGAAGATTTTGTTCATGGAATGTGAAAAAAAGGAACAAAATCACTAAAGTCAAACTCAAAGAATAAAACAAACACAAAATTCCACAATAGTAAATTGTCTAGGTTTTGATTTATTCATTCCAACTGAACAATATATAATTTCCAAGACTTAACTAATCGTTTTCCAGGTTAAAAAAAAAAAAAACACAAAGTCCATACTAAATTAAGAAAATTACCTTCCACTTGTTCAATAGAAGTACGGTAAAGAAAACCCTTTCAATTTAAAAAAGAAAAAACTTTCAATCATCATTGACAATCTCTATAAAAAACAAATAAATATATAAAAGCACACAATAGATAAATTTTCAATTCATCTAAATTTATACCTGTCATCTATTATATTACTAAACTAAATTAGATTCCAATTCTCTTGGCCTGGTCTTTAAATAAATCTAAACCCGATAAATATTCTTCTAGCATATACTACAACATTCCTTATATTTATACATATCCTAAGTATAAATAATAGATAAAATCCATTATAAATCATTTATAATTAAAATTTATAAATAAAAAAGAAGACTGACTTGTTGAAAACACAAGCCAATGTATCGAAATTCGCCGGATCCTCCAAGTAGAACTTCAGCTCCGCCGTTCTGTCGATGCTGCTAAACCTCACCACCGGAGCCCTAGTCATCGCATCATGAGTCAACACGCTTGATGCACCACCAGAAGCGTATATAGCCTTGCAACCCCTATTAGTACTCGCCACCAAACACCCTTCCGTCGTCGCCATCGGCACACTGTACTCCTTACCGTCCAGCAGCAACGGTCCGGCGATCCCCACCGGAATCTGCACATACCCCACTGGCATCTCGCAGCACTGACCCAATACCGACTCGTAATCAAACCCTTCTAGGGGTAGCCCTTCCAGGGACCGCCCCGTCGCTCGCTGGAGAGCCTCCCGCCGTATTGCTGCTGCTTTCTTGCAGTCTCCAAGCTTCTTTTCTAGAGCGTATGAAGGGATAGTCCCCGAGATGACAGCATCGATCATCTCCTCGTCGTCCTCGCCAGTTTTGTAGCTGCAGGTGGAGGAGCGATTTTGGTTTTATTTTCGGCTTCCCCTATCATGCGAGGCGATTGATCTGCTATCTGACAGTCCTCACATTCCTGTTCCATTTGCGCCTGTAGATTAGCAGCGGTAACTTTGCCAACTGCAGGACAAGGGTATTGTTTCACTACTTGATGATTATCTTCTTGATCACTTTCCTCTATCTCCCAGCTGTCATTCGACGAACGGGATACAAACGACTGAACGATCCCGATTCCGAAGAAACCGAAGAGATAAATTATCGAAGCAATGAGGGAGATGAGTGCGGCTAGCTCCGACAAGGTTACGACATGGAGAGGGGTCGAGTTGCGGATCTTTTCGCGCCAACGGCGGAGAAGGAAATAAGCCGCAGAGAAGAAAAGAACGAAGAATATGGTATTGGTGACCCAGAGTGGTAAAGGGAGGGCGTCCGATGCTTTAGGGTTGTGACACTGACATTGAGGTTTAAGAGATTCACGGCAGTGAAGGAGGAGGAGGAGGAGGAGGAGGAGGTGGTGGTGGTGGTGGTGGTGGTGGCGGTGGATGAAGGATAATGACGACGCCGGCGAGCGTCCATGGGAAAAGTGTGGAGGAGTGAACTAAAGGGGGTGTTGGAGAGGAGAGAGCGATTGATTTGTGTGGTATTTGAGGTGAGAGATAAAATTAGTAAAGATTGGTTTGTTGTTGAAGGATAAGCGGAGGTTTAGGGGGATATTTGTATCTGATGAAAGAGAGAGAGAGAGAGAGAGACGTAAAGCGTGCAATACGGATCTGTCGCATCCATGCAATCTATATTTATTGCTTGGGAGAGCTAGTTAGATATGTTAGTTTAAAGGTAAAAGCAAATGGGGAGGTTCCTCTCTTTTATGTTTTTAACGCTTATAGATTAGCTTCAAATTTTAGTATTATAAAGTTAAATAATACTATTAAGTGATATCAAAATTTAGGAGTATTAAGGTACATTTTAATATATTTGAGAAGTATTTTCAAACTAAAGTCAAAATTTTGGCCAAGAAAAAAAGATAAAGTTAAAATTTTAAGAGGGATTATTATTAATATTTAGTGATCATTTATTAGTTTATTAACTATAAGAGGGTTTACAATATGAAAATTTTTAGGAGTATACTCATAATAAGGTTAAAATTTAGGAATATTATTTATATTTTGCCAATATGATGATGATTGCTCTTAGGAATGCAAATGAGCTAAGCCGAGCTTAAAAGGTCCCGGTCGACTCGTTTAAAATTTGTTAAGCTCGAGCTCAAGCTTATTATTTTTATTGATCATGAAATTGAGGATCGAGTTTGGTTCATTCAACTATACTAGTTTTATTTCACGCTTAAACTCGGCTCGTTTATAAATCAAACTTGATTTGAGTCGAGTTTTTTTATCATACTTGTCGAGATTTTGTAGAGCCTGAAATTTAAGCTCAAGTCAAGCTTGTTTAAATAATTCATTTTTCATATTTTTTCAAATCTAAAAAATAATATATAGGATTTGCTAATTTATATACATATATATTGAAAATAAATTAGCTTTTGTTATTTTAATTATAATATTTATCTATAATATATTATAATTATACAATTCACAAATTTGCAAATGAGCTTGTTCACAAGCCTATTCACGAGCTTACTTGGTGCCTCCTAAACGAGCTGGCCCACGACCTTATATCAAAACTTCAGCTTAACTTGCTTAGATAAATAAGCTTTATCTTAAGCTTGAGTTCGATTTATTTCTAATCAAGCTTAAGTTGGGTTGACCTTGAATAGCTCGCAAGCAACTCAACTCATTTGCAGTTCTCCTTATTTCCGCCACTTTCTAGTTTTTTGTGAATTATGAAAATATGTTCAACAGGATGTATCTACTTTTTCAACTAAACAAATAATAGTTATTTTTTCCAATGTTATCAGAACTAGATAGACCTAGCCAGTTTGACCCAATTCAACCAAAACTGGTCATGAAAGTGGGCTAGTCCATGCATTTGACCCAGATTAAGTTGGGGCGATAAGACCTGAATCTAGTTGACTTGGCCGAAAAACTAAAAAAGAAAAAAAAAACTTACTAGAATTTTAAATATATTTTCATACTATATTTTGAATTTAAAAACTATAAACATTATATTATACTTTCTTTTGTTTTTAATATTTATGTCTTGTATGGATTTAATAACCAACTATAGGTTTGATCCAAATTTAAATTTAATTGGGTGATGTCATATACATTTGTCTTTTATAATTAAAATGTGCCTTATATATTATTTTTTTATTTACCTCAATTCAACCCTTAATTGAATTTGATTCGATATTCAATCTCTAACTTCTAACATATCTGAGTCAAACCCTCGGTCTACTACTTATAACACTATTTTTTTCTTGTTGGTTTTAATATGGTGTTATGGAAGAGCATACCAATTTGATTTTTGTTCTTAAGAACAATGTGAAACACTTCTTATTATTGTTTAACGATGGAATAACGTAGGAATAAGCAGATATAGGGTGAACAATGTATGAAGTCTTACTCGTACCTTACACAGAGTATTAACTCTTCTACTCAAAACCTACCCATACCCACTTTGTATCATGTACCATGTAAAACCAATAGGATACATGGTACCCAATGGAAACTATAATTTTTTAATGAAACCTTTGATTTTTTTCTTTCTTAAATTTCAAGTTTATAATAATATATAAAATTTTATGTAGTATATAAAGTTACTTTATTTTCATATATTTACAATAAAAAGCTAGTCGAAAGTGATTTAAAAAGTAATTTCCTAATATCATAATTCTATAAATTGGGGAATTTATTTATATGTGAAAGTTAAAACCTATAACTTTATTTAATTGAAGGAAAAATAAAAGGAAAATAACAAACATGGTAAAAGAACGAATATATTTATAAAAATTCAATAAAAGATTTGTATTTTAGTTTAATTATCCTTGTATAATACATAAAATATTTTATAGGTTAAGCCATTAAGGACAATTAAAGGAATGTAACATTATTAGAAAATAAATAATCAATAGAACAAAAAAGTATCACTACCTTAAATAATATTTATATTAACAAAAAAAGTTAAAATAAATAATACTATTTTATTGTTAATAACTTAATATTGTTTTATCCAATTTTTATAAGGTGGGTATAGTGTACCTAGGATCCCATACCTTATATTTAGTAAAGTACATGTTCCAGGATGGGTATAAGGTATGAAAATCCCATACTCGTACCATACCGTATGGGAGCAGGTTTTGAAAATTTTCCACATAAAACCAAACATTAACTCTTAAGACCTACTCACAATCTACCCGATCAAGTGGTGTCCTGGTGGGTACCTTATACAACAACTGAGAAGGTTATTTGCTCGACCTAGAACAAGGGGTAAATTACATAGGAAGATATATTAATGTTTGAGGATAAATTCATTAGAGATATAAATGTTTGAAGTGGTAACAAAGAGGTATCAACGTTATGTTAAGTAAGTTATTTAAGGTATCACTAACTATCACGCCTCGAGGGTATCTAAACGTGATAGTCCACTGTATACAATATTAAATCTCAACAGTGACAACCTTAGTCATGCAAAAGCTTTACTATTATGCACAAGGCGTACTTTCACCAAGAGAGTTACCATTAGAGTTATGCAATTTAATGGGATGACATCATTTAAGCAAACAAGAATTTAAAAAATAACAATTGCATGATTTAAATTGATAGTGGTTCTTACATAGAAAACAAATAGAGTCCTTCCATATAAAATTTACATAATTTCTTCTTGAATCATCAACCTACTAGTCCTATCAAAAGATATTTACTACAAGTACTTCAAAAGCTTCCATTCTTACCTAGGAGAAATGTGGCCTCGGATACAGCCACAAGTGCCCGTTGTATTCCATATATAAAAAAAATCTATAAGGAGATAAGCTTACAACTAGCTTAATGAGAGAATCCGTAATGACGAATTCATATCCACCAAAACAAACAAGTTAGTTAGACAACCATATGCAATGCATCAACCATGATCACAACAAATACTCATGATTTATCGGTGTCATGAGCATAATGCATTTACGTCTTCCGTATTAAGGATTAGGGAATGCTGAACTTTTGGGTCCATCCGATCGTCTAAGGTTTCGAAAACTAATCACCACTAATTCCCTTTTAGCATGCGATTGACACGTCTCCTCCATGAGGCTGTATCCCTAGATGTTGTAGTTCCTTATGCTAGAGCTAGGTACCTTTACCTACCGACCCCATGCGTAGAATAGTAACGCAATGCAATGTGACTCGCTTTATGCCATGCATGATCCATTTTACAATTTTTCCAATCCGATTTTAATTTCTTCTAAAGTGACCACACAATTATCACAAGCTCACAATCAATAGAAACTAAACATGCAGGGCATTTAGCAACCAATTTGTGTTTCGATATGCTTATCATTAATTTAATTAACAAAATGAAACACATGCATAAATTCCCATTCCCTCAAAAACCCATTTTTATCTCTTGCTTAGCTTCTAGTGCTCTACACTACAAGCACACGAATAAGTAAAGTAAGGAAAACTCACTCAACCATTGCAGAAATTTTTCAGTCAAAATAATCTTTAAGAAATGGCAAGTCTTCTCCTTCGTCACCTATCAAAAGGAGGTACCAAAATGAGTATTTCATAATAAACTTTGCTTAAACTTATAGTCTAAAAGCTTATTCTATGTAAAAGGTTGGTTTATGGAAGTCCTATCTTAAAATGGTTATAACTTCTCATCTAAATCTTGAGTTTTGAAAACAATAACATCTTAATGTTGACAATTTCCTTGGATGAAACCAGACTTATACATATAACATATCATAGTAGTATATATATAATAATGGTTCATGATTCATGCATGATCATAGTGATGTTGCTTGAGTTTGTATTTCGCAAAGATAGTCTTGGTAGCATAATTAGAATTTCTTGTGTTCTCATTGACTTGATGTGTTCATGAAGAAACTTGTTTCTTAGGGTTTC
The DNA here is from genome assembly GCA_024138025.1 of Combretum micranthum. Classification (NCBI taxonomy): domain Eukaryota; kingdom Viridiplantae; phylum Streptophyta; class Magnoliopsida; order Myrtales; family Combretaceae; genus Combretum; species Combretum micranthum. Next base: position 276,662 of record JAMXBD010000433.1, on the reverse strand, counting down.
AATTTTATTTTTTGGAAAAATGAGTTTTATTATCTATAAATTTTTTTAATAATGTGGGTACTAATGATTTTCATAAATTCATCATCTCTCCAACTTACTAGGTTAATGAATGAGAAAGTGGCATGGGCGAGAAAATTGTATCACTTGAAAATTATATCATCAAGTTAATTCTTAGGTAGGAAAATCAAGTTTTTCTCCTTTAATATTTTGGCCTTTCTTTGGCTTGAACCTATATATTTTTTATCATTCTCAAAAATTGTCATCAAGTGGTTTCTTGTGAGTAAGAAAAAAAAATTAAGTTTAGTTTTTCCTATTTGGTCCTATAATTTTCGGCATACATGAAAAAAATAAGGTGATAATTTAGTTTCCAAAATTTCCATTTCATGCGTATTTTCCATAGTTCTAAAAATAAAATTTTGAGTCATAATTTTGCATAATCGAGCATTGTCAAGTTTTCAAGAATTATGGCAACACCAACATGGCCATGATATGAGCATGAACACAAAAAGAACATAAGTATTAGTAATAAAAATTTACATAAGCAAAATAAGAAGATGAGAGTCTTAGCTTTAAAATCAAGGTTTTCTAGGAGTTGAAGTGATTCCAGTCCCATGAATAACAAAATAAACAAAAATTGGGAGTCTAAACTATAACAACATTACCCTAGACTTGAATATTTCTAGTCTCACAATAAGCAAATAAATAAAGCAACAAACAAAAATTTAGGAGTCTTAACTATAACAAGGCTTCCGAGACTTAAAATAATCGAGTCTCCTTCAAACTTGAATATGGGCAAGTCCAAGATTAGAGATGAAGTAGTCTTTTTAATGACTTGAAGTGGACAAATCTTGAGTAAAACTAATAAAAGCAATAAACAAATAAAAAACATAAGTAAATGTTAAGTTAGTGAGCTTTATGCTCTTATAGATATAAATATATACATAACTATATTTGTAAATATAGATAGTTAGCTTAGATGGCAAGGTATAACAATGTAAATAAGATTTTGACGAGATTTATAAATTTAACATGATATTGATTTCACTTTAGCATTATCTTTCCTAGCTTAAAGCTTCATAGAAAAATTTAGATCGAGGAATAATGCATGCAACCACAACTATCATCAAATAAGGTGGTATGGGAAATGTGTTTGCCTCAAAAGATGTATTAAAGAGATGTGTTCAAGCTGAAAAATGATAGGGGGTAGCAGCAAAGGACTCATGCCAGAAATTTAAAAAAAAAAAAAAAAAAGGGGAAGAAGGAGAGAAAAGAGAGAGGAATGGAAGGAGATGTAAGGTATGAAAGTGAAGTCATGTCATGGGTATTTATAGAGAAGCTTTAGGGATTTATGTAGGTAAAATAATTAAATAAAAAAAAGTGCTACCATGGGAGATGTAGCTGGCGCCATTCTTGGCTTGTTTAAAAGAGAAGAAAAGATTTGACTCTAGAATAGTAACATATATATGTAGGTTATAGGCTATAGCTTGTAGGCAATATTCATGAAGATTTTTGAGAATAGATCGGCAGCAATGGTTTGTTGCAAATAAAATCAAATAATGACAAATAATAATATAATAATAATAATAATAATTCAGGTAAGTTACCAATAGAGATAAAATACACATATATAGGTTAAAACTGATATTTTTATGAGCCGAAAAAATTTTTATTTGATATTTCGCGGATACTTTAATATTTTTCTATCATAAATTGATTGTCAAAAAAATTTATCTCATTTTACATGTTGATAGTCGGATACGGAAATTGATTCATAAATGTCTAAAACAATCGAATTTTTAGGCTATAAGATCTTGTTAGGGTTTATAATTTTTCGACCGTTAATTTGAGTTTATCTCATTTTTAGTTTTGATTTCATATTTTAACGTTCTAAAAGCTATTCGTTCTGATCTATCGGCTAACTCAACCTGGCTTTAGAGTTTAATTTTCAAAACCAGATTTAAACTTACATAAAACTATTGTAAAATATAGCGGTTTACACTAATGGTCCATCATTGATGCTATTATCGGTGCTCTGTTATGCGCCACATGTTAGCATAAGGACACATCTTCTTCGTCAACCATCTTCTTAAACATATTCCCTTTCTCTCTCTAGATCCCTCCCCCCTCTCTCTAAAACAACAAAGTGAGTTTTTATATTTTATAGGTAATCTAAAAAGAAAAATTAAAAAAAAAAAAAGAAAGAGAAAGTTGTTTTGTTATAACTCAACCAAAATTTTGAAGATTTTTTAGTCTATGCAAGAAATCTACAAATTGCTTTAGGAAAAATTCAATCGATAAAAAAGACATGAACAAAAATATAAATAGAAGTTGACGTACTAGTACGGTTAAATAAGGAGCTTGTTGGTTTGTGTGTGTGTGTGTGTGTGTGTGTGAGAGAGAGAGAGAGAGAGAGAGAGAGAGAACTTTTTGTTAATTTAGAATTTTATTTAAAATTAATTACTAAATGATAAATCATTTAATTCATTAATATAAGAAATTTTAATGGTAAGAAATCATGTAGCAATCATCATACTATCATACCATTTTTAGTTATTTTGATCATACGATTCAACTATTTAATGTCGCAATGGTTTGGTGGTGGATGCAGCTGTATTAGTTGTTTGGGTTTGTTAAAAGAGAATAGGTTAGAGAGAGAAAGAGGAGAGAGAGATTCATGTTCAAGAAAATGGTTGAAGATCTAGCCAAAAAAGGAAGGAAGGAAGAAAGAAAGAAAATGGTTGAGGAAGAAAAGAAGATGTGTCTTGTGCTAACACATAGCATGTAACGAAATGTCGTTAACAACATCGATGATAGACTATTAGAGATACCTTAACTGACTCACTGAACATAATGTTGAAACTCATTTTAGCTACTCAAAATGTTGATACCTCAAATGAACTTAATCCTAAATATTAAAACTTTTCGATATAATTTACCCCTAGAATAAGCCACAATAACTACTAAATTTCATTGACATGACATGCTTCAATTTGAAATTTGCCAAATGATACCAAATTTTTCTGAATAAGTTTTATGCACTAATTCGTATGGTGGATCAAAAATGAACACCTAGTATAGCATCTTATCAACCATACAATTTAAATTTCATGATTGCACTCTATTCATTTGATAAAAAAGGTTTCTATAGTTCAGTTTATTTATAACAAATTATCACTACGTAGTTGTAGTCATAGAATATTGTAATTTTAACAAATGAAGTTATCTATTTACCATTAAGCGATACAAACATTGCGTCTCATCGGGTTAATACTAGCTTATTTGTAAAAAATTTATTATACTTTTCAAGTTTCACAGAACACATGTTAAAAATAAATACATAAGAGGCTGGCTTTATATGTAATTGTAGAGGACTAAAAATTGTTATACTAAATATTGGACTTGACTTGTGAGTTAGATGACAAAACTCAATGAATCTGGTTTATGTATTGAATGACTTTAGAAGATTTAACTTACTAGACTCGGAATAAGATTGTTGGATCGATTTGTTGCATCCAACCTCACCCAGTTAGATCATGCATGCAAGAGAATGACTGCTGGCTTTATCTTATAGTAAGCTAATTTTTTTAAGGCTATTATGGTAAGCTCAATTAAATTAAGCAAATAATGAGTTTGCTCTATCTCATCCATCATTCATTAAGATAATTTAATGATCTTTATACACTTCTTGTGCCTATCAATACCCAGCCACTTCTCCTCATTTATAATTTTTGGAGAAAGAAGATGAACATTCTATAAGTAAGTCTTACTTTGAAGGACAACAATAAGCAATTAGATGAGTACCACTCTAATTGCTAAAGAACATCAAAGTTGACGTGCAAGGCTTTTCTCAAACTACTTTTATTATCATTGGTGTATTTGAGATACTGAGACTATTGTTTCTCCTTCCTATAATTCACTACAATGCATCCATCAAGTGTTATCTTCTCACCATACTCTAAAGTCATATGCAAAGCTTAGGATCCTTTTGATATATGCATAACCTTACGTCTATACTAGAGGCCTTCATTAACTTTTTTCATAAAGTATATATGTATTTTTTTAATAATAAATTGTATCTTAATTAAATGTTGTAAAAACAACTAAAAAATTGCAATAAAAATTTAAAAGAAAAATTGTGGTTATTTTTTTCAAAACTATTAATAAATTAAGATAAAATATTAGTTGAGGAAAAAAAATAAAAAAGGATTGTCAAGCCTGAATTTTTCGTTTTTGATTTAATTTTTTTCAATCTAATCCGTATTAAACCCAAACCGTTTAATATAAATCCTTGACTAAGAATTAAAAGAAATTTAATTTTTGAAAGCAATTTGAAGTCGTCACCAATTAGAATCAGGAAAATTTATAAATTATGATTAATAGTTTGGTTAATCCTAATTTAGCTACTAGTCTGCAAAAAAATTGATTTACAAATCAAACTTTATAAACCAGAAATATTGGATTCAGAGGGGCTGACCTATTAAAATCATATGTTTACCACTTGAAATTTAAAATTTAAAGTTTATCCTTTTAATGCTCGAAAATTTACTAAAATAAAAAAATATTTACAAATTGTAACATCTACAAGTTATTATTGTAATTTTAAGGAATAAAAAAATCATTATTTACATTAACATTTACAAATAAGTACAAATAATATTGATATTTACAATTTATTATCAAAGCAAACAATATAAATAATGAATTGATTCAAAATAGAAATACATAAAAAAATATTTTTTTTCTCATTTTTTTTTCGCCCTGGAGGTGCCTACGTACCGCTAATCGGAATCAGACAACACGTAGTTTTTTTCATGAAAACTTTAATTTGTTGATTCTTTTTAACTTTTTGAACTCTTTTAATTTTAATTTTGTTATTATTTTTATCTTTTATTTTTTTGTAAAAGAATAGATTTTATGTATGCCTATTCATACTATCAAGTTGATTTTTTTTTTAGAAAAATAAATTTTTCTATATGTCAAAAGACATTTTTTTATATATTTTTTATTTTATTTTTTTAAAAAACTTTTTATCATTTTTTTCTTATATATACACCAAAAGAATTTTATTTTATTTTTTCATAATAATAATAAATAATAATAATAATAATAATAATAATAATAATAAACTCACATCGACTGGATTTGGAGCAGAAGCACGGGTCGGAATGTGGGTTTGGATCTGTATTTGGGTTAGATTGGGTTTGGATCAGTTACGCAGGGGATGATTGGCGGTGACTTCGGGTAGCGATTGGAGCGTTGTTGATGATGAAGGATGTGCTAGACAGAACAAATGACAGTAGGGATATATTAATGATGGTGATTTGGCTCAAAAGTGGCGAGGACGATGGTTCGAGCTCCAACAATGGCGGCCGATGGTGGTTTTTGATCAAATGTGGTGGTAGATTTCTTGGATCGAAATAAGACTTCAAATTGATAACTCCTTTAGAAACTCATCTGGTGGTATAAAGCTTCGAAAATGGCTCAGGAACTTCAAATTTGGAATTTCATTTTGAAACCCATTTTTTTTTTGAAATTTTTCGATCTTCTTTTGGAAGTGTTTTGGATGATTTCTAGTGTTTGTTGTGAATTGGATTTGTTTGATCGTCTGAAATAGTGTTTTGAAGGTCCTCTTTATAGGGATTGGGTTTCGGTGGTTTAGCCATTGTTGGTGATGGTGGGTGATTCGCTCGTAAATTTGAACGTATATGGTAATCACCTACTATATTAAGCTTCTAGATCATGGATAATAAATTAGATAAGGATTCTAGAAGCTTAAAAAGGATCGGGTTTAAGATTTTCAAAATTTCAGAACGCACGAAAAAAATGGATTTTCACGAACTTTGGATGTAAAATTGAAAGCTTATTCATGATTTTTGGAGCTAATTTTTTACTTGAATTTATAGTACCCCATGTGTTCTTCCAAATCCCTCAATCAATTTGATCAGAAAATGATAAAAAGGGCCAAAATCGAGCTGAAAGTGAGCTAGTGGAGCCGATTTCGTGCAAATGGCTGGGGAAGATGATGCACGTGCATCACACGCGCACCACGCACAACACGTTTACCCCACGTGGCTTGTTGAAAAAAAAATCCACTCCTCTACGTGGATTCGAACCTAGATCGCTTGTGTGTGTATGTGTCTCAAACCAACTGGCCATTGGCCTATGCCTTAGTCATCTTGGGCATCCAAAATATATTTAAGGCTTTCTAAAAATGGGTTTAATTAAATAACTTATTTAATTAAGTTTGTTTAATTAGATCTATAATTAATTTATAATGAAAATTTATATTATATTGCTCAAAAAATTGTAATAATTTATACGAATTTTTTTTTTATTTTGTGGGCTTAATATTATGTTAATTTTTATTATAAATTAAACCTTAAATGAGCAAAAATTGAGTTTCTACAACTGCCCCTCTTTATGGTAAAGTTTAGGTAAAACTTTGTCACAAAGAGTATAAGATACTCGATTTTCGCCTTCAATTACTTACATGACATTTGGAGTTTTCTTGATTTTTGGGGAAAACTCAGTTGAGACAGCGATGGTCTTGCGATCCTAACTTTTAGTGAAGTTACTGTGTTTATTGACCATAATATAGTCAATTCCAGCACCGATTATTGCTACTACTGTTCAGGGTGATAATTAAGCACGTGATCCACTACATAAGATTGGTCCTTTGCAAAATTATACCCCGTATGATACATTATTCTTTTTATTGTTTACATGATTGGCTCAATTTTAGAGAGGATGTCCTATTTCTCATATATAAAACTATCCAACTTCTATTTTGTTATAGTGAACATCTAAGGGGCACTAAAGTTTCCCTAAAACATGTGAAATGACATAAGAGGGCGGTTTTTCCTAGGTTTCCACTTTATCCTTCATATTTTCTTTTACTTCTTTGGTTTTTGAATGGGAGATGGATGGGCTTTGGGTCTTTTTCTTTTAAGGGAGACTCGGATAAGCTTCGGGTTTTTTTTTAGTGGAGACTCACATAGGTTCGGGTCTTCTCTTTTAAAGGAGATTTGGATGGGCTTTTGTCTTTTTCTTTTAAGGGAGAGTCGGATGGGCTTCAAGTCTTTTTCTTATAAGGGAGACTTGGATGGGCTTCAGGTCTTTAAGGGAGACTCGGATAGGCTTCGAGTCTTTTTCTTTTAAGGGAGACTCGGATGGGCTTCAAGTCTTTTTCTTTGAAGGGAGACTTCGGATGAGCTTCGAGACTTTTTCTCTTAAGGGTGAGTTGGATGGGCTTCAATCTTTTTGTTTTGCCCTGAAGACTTATATGGACTTCAATCTTTTTCTTCTTATAGATTCAGATACTTCAATCTTTTTCTTCTTATAGACCAGGATAGACTTTAGTCTGTTTCTTTCTAAAGACTTAGATAGACTTTCGGTCTTTTTTTCTTTCTAAAGACTTGGACAGGCTTCAGGTCGTTTCTTTTTAAAGAGACTCGGATAGGCTTTGGGTGTTTGAAGAGACTCAGACGGGCTTCGAGTCTTTTCTTTTTAAGGATATTCGGATGAGATTTAGGTCGTTTCTTTTCAAAGAAACTCGGATGGGCTTCAGGTCTTTTTTTTTTTTTAAGGAACTCGAATGGGCTTTGGGTCTTTTCTTTTTACAGATACTTGAATGGGCTTTGAGTCTTTTCATCTTAAAAACTCAAATGGACTTTGGTCTTTTTCTTCTTAAAAACTCAGACTCAGATGGACTTTGGTCTATTTCTTTTTATAGACTTGGATGGACTTCGGTCTGTTTCTTTTTATAGACTCGGACGGACTTCGATCTTTTTTCTTCTTATAGACTTGGATAGACTTCATTCTTTTTTTTTTCCTAAAGACTCGGATGGACTTCGGTCTTTTTTTTTTTTTTCTATAGACACGGATGGGCTTCGGTCTTTTTTTCTTTCTATAGAATTAGATGGATTTTGGTCTTTGCTTTTTAAGGAGACTCGGATGGGCTTCGAGTCTTTTTCTTTTTAAGGACACTCGGATGGGCTTCGGGTCTTTTTTTTTTTATAGGGAGACTTGGATGAGCTTCGAGTCTTTTTTTTGAAAAAATTTGAAGGGAAAATTTTTTTGAAAAAAATTCTTTTTACTTTTTTTTTTTGAAAATTCTCTTTTTAAAACCCTTTGAGAAGTTTTTTTCTTTTTTTCTTTTAATGGAAAGATTGCTAACAAGTGAGGATCCTTTGAGATCAATTACACATCGGGCTTCACCCATTGATCACTCATTTTAGTTTAGCCTTAGGCTTAACTACTAAACCACTTAAGGTTTCTAATTGAAAAACTTTTAAATATTGGAGGCAAAACTTTTCTTTTTAGGACTTTAATTTGCTTTTATTGGGACATTGTCTTTCAACATTGGGGCAAATAGTTTTAAAACTAGAGATAGATACCTTCCAAATTGGGGCAAATGATTTTCCATGCCCCTATGGATGATTTTCATACTAGGGTTAATTATCTCATTTTAAATTGTCTAGTTAAAGACGGTTTCCTTACACTTTCTTGGGATTATTTTCACACATTTAACTCATATTCCAAAAATTATGGTCCAGCTTATAAGTGATACATATTAGTCAATCCATTAGGTCTTTTTTGGATTGTAATGTATGCTTTTTGGTTATTAACTTAAATTGAAATGGATCTCTTATAAAGGCTTTTTCTGAAATTTATCTTTGATACTCCTCGGGTTTACAAGTCAAGAACACTTAAGAAAAACTAATAATGCACTTATCCCTAGTTTCAAGAGCATTAATAAATTAAGTCATATGATTTAAAGAACCTCAAAAAGGGTGGTACTTTTGGTGGGTCCATGATACAAATATGTTGTAAACCTTAGATATTGAGTTTTGATAGGTTTTGGTACTTTTGAGCTTTAAGCATGTGTCTCCAATTCTCTATTTTTCTTTGCTCTTCTCTATCTTTTTCTCCTTTTTTGGTTTTCTTTTCTAATCCCATTTTCTTCCTCCTTTTTGTTCTTCTTTTCCTCCTTCTTCTTCTCTTTTTTTTTTTAATGTAAATACAAGGCGATTTGTGTTTCTTCAACACTCATTGGATGGCTTATAACTCAAAGTGTATGGTTTGTGTATGGTTTTGAAATAGAGTCTCTTCTTCCTTTCAAAGCAAATGAATTATCTATATCAATTGACTGCTCTTGAATTGATACAACTAGGGTAAGTACACATTAGTTAATCCTTTTTTCTCTTTATTAGTGAGCCTAACCTCCAAGTTGCTCCACTGTACGGTGCCTAATGTGGGGTGGTTCTTGATAGGGCTTACATTTAAAATACTTCCTTAACATGCTCAATTGGCTTAGCAAGGAATAAGTGCGTTTGAGATATTGAAATGAATGCCTAATATCATTTTTACTCAAGTATCAAATTCAGGGCAGACCTCCTTTAAGGAATGAGTCCATTTTCTCCTTTTAATATTACTCTGCTTTCGAGTGTTTAGGATTCGTTTTGCCTCTTATCATTCTAGACCTTTTTTTATGAGATATTTTCCTTGGCTATCAATCATCCATTCGTTTAGTTTGCCTCAAGCTAGTTTACTAAATGCCCATTTTATATTGGGTTTATATTTTAGAAATTAATCCCGACAAATGCTCCTAATTAGTGACTTATCAAGTCCTTTTGGTTGCCCTATATTTCTGATTTCTTTTCCTTTATAGTTCACCTTTAGCCTAAAGTGAGTACTCATTGATCTCAAAATTCAAAGGATCCTTCATTGTTAGCAAAGTTCTCTCTTTTTATTGAAATAAAAAATTCATTTTTTTGGAAATTTTTTTTGTATTTATTAGAAAATTGTATTCTAGAAATAAGTAAATATTAATTACTGAAAGGATAATGGATATTTACAAAGAAGTATTTGGAAACCACATTTTATAATAATTGTTTACAACCTAAAGTGAAAATCAATTTACAGAAATGATTCTCTTTTTTTTTTTTTTTGAAAATTTCAAACCAAAACCTATTTTATAAATTAGTATTTCTTCTTTTTTTTTTCCTTTCTTTTTCAAAATAATTTGTAAAGAGTATGATGACTTTTTTTTTCTTTTTTAAATATTCATAAATGAAAACTGATATTTATAGAATAATAGACATGAGTTTAAAGCAATGAAATACCTATGACAATGAGATGACTCTAATTGAAAAGAACTTAAAACTATATAAAAGAGGAATTAATCTAACAGATGATTGAATTATGTATAATCTGCGAATATTTACAAGTCTACTTATATTTTTTAATAACTTTTATATACAAGTTTTGTATTTATTTTATTATGATCTATACAATCTAAACAGTATTTGCAAGTTTAGTTTTTTTTTTTTAAATTATTTATCTATAAAGAATTGAAAGAAAAAAGATTAATGATAATTATATTACATATAGGTTTTTTATGTCACAACGATGTACACTATTATACATGTATAAAAAAATCTTTTTATTTTTTTTTATTCAGGACAATTTACAAGTTTAGCATTTTATTTTTTTAATTTTTGAACTATTTACAAATAACCATAACACTAACAACAAGCTAATATTTATAAAATATAATAAATTATTCACATCAAATATTATACATACAATTCACATGGATGCAATTAGAACTTAATTAATAATAGGGAAATTTTGATATTTGCATTTGAGTTGCCACTTTCTTAGAAAAAAAGGATAAAAATTTACAAGGGGAAGATTTAAAAGGAGTTTGAAATTGCAACTCTTTAAGGTATGTCCTACTATTATTTATTTGGTAACCCATGTTTATAATGCAAATGGGTGGGTTATAAAGGTCCTCCGGCCTAGTAGATCACGAATCAACACTAAACCAGAGCAGGAGGTCATTTCATGAACCAGAGGATGGAAAAGCCACAGCCCCAGATCTTACTAGCGACCTCCCTGCGTAGGGTCTTAAGATGGCCTGATTTTTTACTGTATCTAGCACACATTTTCATGAATAACCCCCAAAGATAACATTTGCCCCAGTGAGGGCTATTTATAAAATTTTCTTTTATCTGCATCACTTAAAAAAAATTAGTACAACTATTTATAAATTAATAATTAAACAAATGATATAAAAGAATGACCATAAAAGGAAATAAACTTTCAATATAAGAATTTCAAGTGGCTAGCCCTCTTAAAAAATATAGGCAATTCCCCAGCAGATTCGCCAAGCTATCGTGGATTTTGCATTTCTAGTTTAATTTCTTTTGATCCGATCCATATGAAACCCAAACCCATTTAATATGAATCCTCGAATAGGAATTAAAAGAAATTTAATTTTTGAAAATAATTTGGAGTTGCCACTCGATTGGAAGAGAAAAATTTATAAATTAGGATCAATGGGTTGATTAATCCTAACTTAGTTATAGTCTATGAAAAATGTAATTTACAAACAAAACTTTATAACAAGAAATTTGGATTCAGGGTGCCGCACGGGGGGGGGGGGGGGGGGGGGGGGGGGGGGGGGGTGGAGGGGCGCGGGGCGGGGGTGGGGGGAGGGTTGGTAGGGTAGGCGCTTTCCAATCAAACCATATGGTTACCAATTGAAATTTAAAATTTAAAGTTTATCCTATTTTATGCTCGAAAATTTACTAAAATAAAAAAATATTTACAAATTGTAACATCTACAAGTTATTATTGCAATTTTAAGGAATAAAAATTCATTATTACATTAATATTTACAAATAATACAATTAATATTGATATTTACAATTTATTTCAAAGCTTACAATATGAATAATAAATTAATTCGTAATAGAAATAAACAATATTTTTTTTCATTTTTTATGTCGCTCCAGAGGTGCCGACGTACTCGCCAATTGGGATCAGATAACACGTAGTTCTTTTTTTGAAAACTTTAATTTGTTGATTCTTTTTAACTTTTTGAACTCTTTTCATTATAAGTTTGTTATATATATATATATATATATATTGTAAAAGAATAGATTTTATGTATGCATATTCATACTATCAAGTTGATTTTTTTATTATTTTCTTAGAAAAATAAAATTTTTTATGTGTCAAAAGACATTTTTTAATATATTTTTTATTTAAAAAAACTTTTTTTATCATTTTTTTCTTATATATATACACCAAAAGAAAATTTTATTTTTTATTTTTATTTATTTCGTTTTTTTATTTTTTTTTCTTACGTATAATAATAATAAACTCACCTCGGCCGGATCTGGAGTAGGGGCGCGGTCAGAAGCTGATTTGGATCCGGATTTGAGTCGATTTTCTAATCGGATTAGGTTTGGATCAAGTTGCGCAGGGATGATCGGCGGAGGCTTCTTATGGTGATTAAGGCATTGTTGATGATGAACGATGTGTCAGATAGAACAATGAGAGATAAGGAAATATTGATGATGGTGGTTCACTCGAAAGTGCGGAGGACAGCGATTCGAACTCTAACAATGGCGGCCGATGGTGGTTTTTGATCAAAGGAGGTGGTGGATTTCTTGATCAAAATAAGACTTGAAATTGATAACTAGACTCCTTTAGAAACTCCTCCTAGTGGTTTAAAGCTTCCAAAATGGCTCAGGAACTTCAAATCTGGAATTTCATTTAGAAATCCTTTTTTTCCAAAATTTTCGATCTTTTTTTCGGGAATGTTTTGGATGATTTATGGTATTTGTTATAGATTAGATTTATTTGATCGTCTGAAATAGTGATTTGAAGGTCCTATTTATAGGGATTGGCTTTGGGGTGGTTGCAGCCATGGTGGTGGTGGTGGTGATTCGCGTGCAATTTTAAACAAATGGTAATCACCTACCATATTAAGCTTCTAGATAGTGGATAATAATAATAGATAAGGATTCTAGAAGCTTAAAAAGATCGGGTTTGAGCTTTTCAAAAATTTCAGAACGCGCGGAAAAAATGGATTTTCACAAACTTTGGATCTAAAATTGAAAGCTTATTCGTGATTGTTGGAGCTAATTTTTTACTTGAATTCGTAGTACGCCATGTGTTTTTCAGATCCCTAAATCAATTTGATCTGAAAACGGTAAAAAAGGGCCAAAATCAGCTGGTGTAGTGGATTTTGTGCGGATGGCTGGGCCTCTGCATGGATTCGAACTTGGGCCACTTGTGTATGTGTGTGTCTCAAATCAACAGGCCATTAGCCTGTGCCTCAGTCATCTTTAGCATCCAAAAGAAATTTAAGGCTTCTAAAAATGGGTTTAATTAAATAACTTTTTAATTAAGTTGTTTAATTAACCATAATTATTCTATAATGAAAATTAATATTATATTAAGCTAAAAAAATTTTGTAATAATTTATATGAATTTTTTTTTATTTTGTTGGCTTAATATAATGTTAATTTTTATTGTAAATTAAACTTAAATGGGCAAAATGAGTGTCTACAAGGATATACGTAGAAATACAAATGCATACTTTTATATCATCACAATTTTTTAATATATGCATGACCCTTTAAATTGGTAACTAAAACTTAATAGATTAGTGCTATTTATTTCACTTAACAATAAAATGGAGGATATCAACATATATCTAACAGCTTTATGTTGCACGAGCTGATTCCATCAGTAGAGGTTAGCTTCTTGTAAACATAGAAAAGCGGTCAAAGGTATGCCAAGGGTTGCCTTGCATGGCCACTTTGATGCCTAAGTCAGTTTGTGGGTCTTTGTCTAAGGATCTATCAAGAGTATATTCACTTAAGTAAAAATCGCCTCTCCTTTCCCATGGAGGGAGGGACTATTTATAGTTCATGGCCATACTAGAGGAGTCTATTGAATCTTTTCTATTAGGACAAATCTCCATCTGGTAGTTGACCTGGCACTTGAGGTGATGGAGGTACTCGAAGTGCTGAGGCTGCGACTGCGTACAGTGAGGACCCAACTGGAGGTGTCTCCCTTTGGTCCCAGGTCGGAATGAGGATGCATAGAGGTTTCTCAAAGTTTAGGGTATGAGGTTGAGTGACCAAGCTCTCCTCATGTTCGAGGGTAGTTTTAAGCTCAATCACCCTTTGTCGGGATGTGGCTTCAAGGCATAGCCGACTGTGGCCTCGTCGTGCGTTGGTGGTCTTGATGATCTTTTGGGCCCTTCTTGGATCCTCTAGCAATAGTAGGCCAAGCTAGTTCTAGCCTATATTCTATTATCAACACTTTAGAAGGGTGAAAGGTTACTTGAGAATTTAAGAAATATATATGTATTTAAATGGCATATTCGGTATGTTTTTGCTATAATTATTTCGTGCCGCGTTATAAAAAAAATGAAATAACAAGAAAATAAACAAGTAAAAATAATTAAATAAAGATAAAATTGTTTAAAAGTCAAAGGCGTATTTGCTATTCTACCCATTTGAAAATCTGTATATTAAATACCACCTTTCTTTGTTTTTCCCCTTTCTCTCTCCTTTCCTATGACGACAATTTTTTTTCTCTCTTCCTCTATTGATTTTATCATCTTCCATAATGAATTATCAAGAAAACTACCAAGGAGAAAAAGAATCTTCTTATTTTCTTTGTTCTTCACAAGCCTTGTTTTTACAAGAGATGTTTTAAGAAACATTTTTCTATTATAGCCTTGACATCAAGAAATGTTAAAACTAGCAAAGAGTTAAAGAGTTCTTAAGGTTTGAAGGTGAATAATAATGATCTTGTCATGTTGTAATGGTCAAGGTTTGTGGAATTCAATAAAAAAATGTTTTGTTCTTATACTTAGGAGAGGATTTTTTATGCATTCATGCACATCTTACAAAGTGTGGAAGTAATACTTATTAAAACAAATAAAACCTTACATTTTCTTCTTGAATTATTGTAAAAGAAAAATAAGCAATTTGTATGAGTTTCCAGATTAAGAAGTTTTCTTAAGATGGACAAAGCTTTAGTACTTGAGACTAACTTTTATGAAGATAAAGTGTAGAAGTTTTGGATAAAACATTTCAGGAGGAGAATGCTATAGAAATTTTAAAGGTCGTAAAGGCTCCTTGAAAGATGGTGCAAAGCAATTTATAAATAGAATGTTACAAAATGTGCTGATAGTTGCCTTCAAGCATAGTTTTAAATTTATAAAAGCCGTTCTTAATTCACTATAAAGGTAATAGGCAATGTACCTATCAATTGTAGAATAGAATTAATATGGATGTCATCCTCTAGGATTTGGATATCAAGTACTAGTATTACCGTCTCTCTATTATGTAATAACAATTTTGATAATTTCCTATTACTAATATACTGCTAACTATAGTTAATTTACTAGGAGAAACCAATACATTAGCACTAAGTTAATAAATTAGGATTCCTCTTCAATCAATAGCAACTTAAGCTTGCTTTAAGAACATGAACTCGATTGAAAAATCATATATAAAAGATTCTTGCTATTATATGTCTAGAATTTCAAACAGATCTCATTAATTGCATAGATCAATTCATAAAAGCAATCTTTCAATTAGCTTAAATGAAAATTAGACATGAATTTGCATTCCGGATATACAAACTTAAGAGACAATTAAGGAACATGCAATTGAACAAAAGAACAACAATCTTTTATTAAATCCAAATCCTCATAACAAGATAAAATTAGAGTTCAACAAAACCCAAATCCGAAAATTTACTCTTACATAGTAATTAACGAGAATACATGAAATTCCAAAAACAAACTAGAATTTATGATATCACCCGAGAAAATGAAGCTCAAAATTATGGATCTTCAATCCAAGATAGTCTTGACTTGTTGCTAAACACCTGAAGAACTCGTGTATAATTTCTATAATTGCTCTCTTGCTTCTTGTTCTTGATTCTTCTTGCACCTTCAATTTATAATGATTCTCACATAAATGAAATTGAATGCTTATTATGTTAGAAATAATATACAAGTAAATACTTAAGGGGGGGGGGGGGGGGGGGGGGGGGGGGGGGGGTGGGGGGGGGATGAGTGAATTAAGTATTACAAATTTTTATGTTTCATCAAACCAGATTAATTAACTAAGATAAGACAGAGAAAACTTAAACAAACAGATGCGCAGAATAAATTAATTAAAAACTAATTAACAAATAAGCTAAGATAAAAAGCACAAAGAGAGAAAGAGAAGCAATACAAGGATTTAACCTGGAGTTCGGCCACTGCCTACTCTTCATGGTGTAAATGCCTCAAAGAGGAATTTTACCACTATATTGATTATTCCAAAATCAATACATCTCTTAGACGAGGAATTACAACAAAGCCTATCATAATAGGACTGTTACAATTACCTTTCACAAAGGACTTCCACTTGATAAATCAAGTGTTGTGCTAGTAACACACGACCAGACTTCTTCCACGAAGGACTTCCTGCCTAATCATAATTAGGATGATGCTGGTAACTTTAGACCAGACTTCAAATGCCTCCCACTGAGGACTTCTCTTTGCTTTCCACGAAGGACTTCCCGCCTAATCGCAATTAAGACGATGTTGGTAACTCCAAACCAGACTTCAAATGCCTCCCACTGAGGACTTCATTTTACCTTCAACGAAGGACTTCAATTACTTTTCTCAATGCCTCATACGATGACTTTTTTTACAAATGCCTCATTTGAGGACTTTTCTCAAACAGCTCCTATATGTGCAGATTTACAAACTAAAAAGCTCTTAAGGAAATATACAAATTTCCTTTACAAAGAAAGCTCCTACTTAAACAGATTTACAATAGAGAATACTTTAGAAATTTTACAAATTCCTTTTACAAACTGAGCTCCTTAAACGAGCAGATAAACAACTTTTGTAAATCTTAAAGTGCTAAAAAACTCTCGTTTAGAGTGTATCACAAATTTCAAAATAGAGCACTATTTGTTCTCTTATAAAAAATTTACAAATTAATGAGAACGAGAACAAAAACACAAGTAAAAAAAATTTGCAGAACGTTGTTTTCGTTTGTACTATACGTTCAAAAATCTAATATATTTATTCTTCTTTTTCAAAAAGAAGAGGAAAATTATATATATAGCTCTTGATAAAAATTTCCCGTTTATAAAAAAGTTTATGATAACCCATACTTGTGTTTAATGTACTTAATGTTTTAATAACGTGTAAAAGTCAAAAGCAGAAAAGAGCATTAAATATGTCTGACACATGCATTAAATGCATTCTAACAGCTCTTTTCTTTCTAAAGTCGAGAGTAAACTTTCTGAAGTCGAGGTCTAAGGTCGAGGCCTAAGCTTCAATCCTTGACTTTATAAATTCTGCCGAGGATAAAATTTCTAAAGTCGAGGGCAAAATTCCTGAAGTCGAAGCCCAAGGTCATAGCTTAAACTTTAGCCCTTGACTTTATAAATTTTATTGAAGACAAACTTTCTGAAGTGGAAGGCAAAATTTTTGAAGTCGAGCCTGAGGTTGAGGCCTAAACTCCAGTCCTTGACTTTATAAATTTTGCCCAAAACTCCAGCCCTTGACTTTACATTTTGTCCAAAGCTCCAGCTCTTGACTTTACGATTTTGCCCCACAACTCAGCCTTTAACTTTTTGATTTTGCCAAAAATTTCAATACTTGACTTCATAGTTTTGCCCAAAACTTAGTCTTTTGTCTTTATTGAAAATAGCGCCTCCACCTTTCTTCTACTGGGCTCAATAGCTTTGTCTTGATTTTTCTTCATCTTTTTGTTCTATTAAAACTTAAACAACAGCAGAACAAATAAAAGATATATATATATATATATATATATTAGTATTCAAGCTAATGGAGATGTACACACATTAAAACCTACCATGGTAGTTATTTTTATTAGCAAAAATGTTATAATGGCTATTTCAAAATAGAGCTAATTGTTACTTTTCCCTTGCATTATATCTTTACGCATCTCTTCAATCCATCGCTTTTGCACTTCATCCATTGATAATGTATTTGCAAATATTATTGATTTTTCGCACTCAAGTTGCTTCCAATTTCCTTTTTTCTTTAAGCTGGTATATTTAAGCAACACATCAATTTTTTCACGAACTGTACTACTTGAGCCATCTAACTTCTCAACCACTTCATCTGCATGCTTACTACATTCAGATTTTTCTTTTCCTTTCCTTTTACTGCTACTTTACCAAGTAGTCGAATGATTACTTTTGTGACTTCATCATCTTTCGTTACATCATTATTTGAGGATGAATTTATATACGTTCCAGATGCACTTAGCCTTTCTTCTCATTTCCAGTTTAGACCTCCATTTAGGTTCATTTCGTAATATAACCAATACTGCTCCACCAAACATTGTTTTTTTCTCATTTTATTTGAATAAATCATGAGCATCTTTTTATATAATCTTACTCATTTTTTCCACTTTCAGCTCGTCGTTTTTTTGGTCATAGTAAGCCTCGAACTTCATAACATCCTTTGAGATTTTCGTCCAACGATTTGCATTATTTCCATGTTCATTTTTGGTTTTTTTTCAAGCTTCGAGGCCTTATCCTTCCTTGAAGCTTTCATGAACTCATGCCAAAATGTTTGGAGTGGTTGACTATTTTGAATAATTAGGTCTTTACTAACCCTTAACCATGCATAATATAAGCTTGTCATTAATATGCTCCCACTTTTTCCGACGTCCTTCATCTCCTTCATTTTCATCATCTTCCTTATCTTGCAAATTTACTTGTTGGGAATTTTGTGGAAATTGAGAAGCTGTGCTGCTATGAGTTTGTGGAAATTGATTTATTGTAGGTTGAGAAAGAGTTGCTTCAATTGGATTGAATTGTTGTATATTTTCGGGCCCAAAGTTAGGAGCATATAGAAAACAAGAAGGTATCATCCCACTCGACTTAGAATAAAATTAAATGGACCAACTCAAATTGGGAAAACTTTGGTTCATCATTGGAAAATTTTAAGGATTTTGAAATTTGGTACATTTTGGATATTGGCACTAAACAGAAAATAAGAGTTACTTTTTGAATTTGTGGGAATTTGAAAATTTTGTGTGTTTTGGATCATTGATGGTAGGGAAAATTTGTGAATTATTGGATTCCATATATAGCTCAACTTTCAACAAGGAAAAATTTTGTAGGATGGTAAATGATAGTAAAATTTTGGGTAAATGATAAATGAGATATGTCATATATTTATACTTGAAAAGGAAAGAAAAAAAATACTATTGTAAATTACAATGGAAACTTGCATCCAAAGTCTCAAACGTAATCCTGCAAATATTCCAAACGTAACCCTGCAAAATAAATCTCCATTTTTAAGCAAGAAATCGTCAAAACATTAAAGAAATTATTAAAATGATATGAATCTAGCTTCTGCAATGTTTTAATGTCTCCAATTTACTTTGGAGTGATTTTCTGCAAGGTCAAGATTGCGACTACTCCCAAGTCTACGTGAATAATAATAATAATAATAATAATAATAATAATAATTTTAAAGGAACTCAAAGGAACTCACTTTTTGGGGTCCTTCGTAGAGGACTCCAAAAAGTTAAAGGAACTCTCCACATCTAAGGACCTCAAAAGTGAGGCTCTTCATCTAGGAACCCACGCGAAGATACTCAATGCAGGTGCTCTAAGAAAATAAAAGAGAAAAAGAATTATATGATATCTTATCAACTATTGCTTTAATTCCCATTAAAATTTTCTTTATATAATATGTTTTCCTTTTTTTCCTTGTAATTGAGATTCAATGATATCATTCTCAATTTAGTTGTAGAATTATTTGAGATAAGTTCATCTCATTCTATTTATTTTCCTTATTTGTTTATTTATTAATCTTTGTATTTAAAGATTTAGGGATTTGGTTGATAGTGTTACTTATGTGTGTCACTTGAGTCTTTTACTTTATGCGGCTTCTAAAGAGTAATAAGGAGATGATATGGGGATGAATTAAAGAGGAGTAATGAAAGAAGGTACATGTAATTTCAGTAAACCTGTAGGCACAAATTGCTAATGAAAGAAATTAAGGTAAACTACAAATATATTCCATTCTCTTTGCTCCATATATGTGTCCCCATCATTGAAAATTTACGACCCTTTAATCTTTCAGAAATATGTATAGACCCAAGTAGTAAAAATGCACAATGTAAGCGCACAATTTCAAAAATAATGTAATAAAGTGCTCGTAAGAACAAATGTAAGAGGGTATATTTGTATATTACCATAACATTGATATGCAATATTTTAAACGTATATATTTTGGTTCCTAATTATAAGCAATTTCTTTTATAGGTTGTAGGTAACAATCTGATTACAACGATCACGTAAGTACTGCATGATTATCATGCTACAGGTAACCTAGGAGAAACAACACGTACAGGGATGTTTAAGAGAGAACCATGTAGAGAGGAGTAGGCAGTCTCAATAGGTTGTAACACATATGTGATAGGTGAGAGAACTAAAAAGCATCAACCCCACTGAATTTGATGAATTGATAACTGTTCTTGGTTAAGACAGTGTTTAATTCACTAAGATAGAAATCCGGCAGCATGGCAGCATTTGTTCGAGATTTTCCTTATCCATTTGAGTTTGAAACTAAAGGTAATCATAAGGAATATAGCTATTGATGTCATCCATCAGATGAAACAGATAACCAATGATTGGATGAGTCTCTCTCATAATAGATATGGAGGTGGGTTCCTTGTGGACTCATACCCAATAAGACATTTATTTGTAATGTGTGTGAACCAATTTGAGAAAGGCTGGAATTGACATGAGCCCTATCCTAAGCCTACCATCAAAATTCCCTTAGTCATCCCAAATAATTGCGCCTAACCCTTTAAGCCTTATCACTTTAGTTAAAGATTTAAATCCAAATAAAAATTAGTCTTAAAGCCTTTGTAATTAATTTTAATCATATATTTCTCCCTTTGACTAAAGTCCTTCGGATGTATTGGAGGGATTTGGGCATTAACTATGCTTTTCAAATGACTAAGGTCTTACCCATCACATGTGCGCTATGAATTAGCTGCACTGTTGTGGCATGTTAATTCATTTACATGATGTGAAATTTAGCACAATGCTATAAAATAACTGAATTATCATGGTGGTACTCACAATATCATTTGATCATACACATAATCTCAAGCGAAAATTATATTGCTTCTAAAATAATAGTATATTAATAATTTCCATTGATTTGCATAATTGGCTACCTCTTCTGGGTTCATTCAACTTCTACTTGTATTATGCCAAGTTTGTAAATAAATCATTCATCAAAATGAAATTTTTGTTTGAGTTGCATAAATTGATTCATGGCTCAATGTGTACTTCATCTAACAATATATCAAATCCGGTGCTTCACACTTTGTCGAAGGATTCGACTCTTGCTTTAATTTTTTTTAATATTGTACTAATTTTTCATTATTTAACACGCGAAACTTCCCATCCCATTATCTTTTACCAAACATATAATTCTTTTAACTTCATACACATAATTTCAAGGTCTGCTAAGTATAATTAAATTCTAGCAATAAAAAATCATCTCTATCCTCCAACCAATTTACATATGTCACAATTTATAGCTTATAGTACAACATGGTACAAGCAATATTTGCTTTATTCCAGCAAGGGCATCCTTATTGTTCCTTTTTTCGATTTCTATTTTCACCCTATTTGCCAACGTTTTCTTCTTCATTTTCTTTTTTATCGTACAACTCCATTAACATATCACTATCTTTTTCCTTGTCTGTCTTCTTCCTTGCCTATCTCTATTTTCACCATCATCCCCTTTCCGTAAAACTACCATTAAAAAAAATTAAAGAAATCCCACTTCTGAAGCTCTACACTGGTTTATGTTCATAGCCCACTTTATAGTGATAATACTTAGAGTTTGGTTGCTTGAGACAGCTAACAAAGAGACCCCACAAGAGTCGATAAGAGACACATGAGCTGCAATCAGCCGCTACTGTGCCTCACTTGTCCTCATAGTATACTCCACTTCGCTGGAAAGAGTTCTAAGTCGCTGGAGTCAACCATTGAGGAGCTTTATTCATTGCCATATTGACTTCTAGCTGGTTAGGCTTCCTTCTTTTTGTCAAGACCTCTTTTGGATTGTCTGTTTTTCACCTGTATCTGTATCTTTTTTAAAATGATATGTGCAAAATATATCCGATTTGCATCTAAATTTTATCTATATTTTTTCTATTTGATCTTTTGATTAGAACTGTCAACTTTTTTTTTTATCTATATCTATTTCTTGATAAATAATTTGTTAAAAAAAAGTTTGAAAAAGTATCTGTATCTGCCGGAAAAAAGCCAAAACAAACAGAACCTATGTTGCTGTGAAATAACATGAATAGATGATAGAGTATCAATCGCGTATCAACTGCTATATTGCTTTTGTCAAGTTCTTTGTTTCTCCGAAATTCTTCCTTTTTATCTATGTAATAGTTATGAGAAGCATAATTATTGTTTGGTTAATTTGTGGTTGTCTTGCAAGTTGTTAATGCCATCTTATAGCAATGATACCTGGTTGTATGCTCTACCAAAGCTCTCTAACAATACCCATGTATCTAATAATGGGTGTAGAGGAACCGCACATCATATTACTAGGTTAGCCTTAAATGAGCCATATTCTCAATGTTGTAAGTGTTTGAATCCTCTTGAATAATATCACATGATTGAATTATTCTAATATCATACTTTTCATGTTGCCAATATGAAAGCGATTATCAAGACTCACATAATGCAATGCAAACTGTTCATACAAGTACTAATGTTACGACTGAAATAGTAACTTCATAGTATCACCTGATTTATTAAACTAATGTTTAATCTAGAGCCTAGTAGGTCTACACACGAATCTCACTTAGCCATTTTTTCAAATATCTGGATTTCTTTATCAAACCAACTCGTTGGACCTAGTTTGATCTATATTGCTCATAAAAAAAACCTCATTCTATGCTATTTTATTGAAGAATTAAACTGATTCGAAATTTTTTTGTTATTCAAATGGTTGTTGTTGTGTTAAGCTCAGATTAGGTGTGACTATCACCTATTGATTTTCTAATGTAGTTGCTGCAATGTGAAACTTTGTTGATATCTGACTTGTAACTCTCTGCTTGGTATTTAGCTGTTGTCGCTTCAAGAACAATGTAGAGTAGCTCAGATTTTAATTCTAAATGTAGTTCCTGTTCTATTTTAACTTAGCATCCCGTAACTTACCTTTTGGAAACATTGCTGCTAAATAAGTCTTACGTTCCATGAACTTATAGTACCCGCTTTAATTATTACCATTGCTGCCACCAATGTTTGTAACTAGAATAAACTGATATTTATAACAAATCCTCGGTTGATATTCACTTCTACATCAATTGCATGCATTGCTAGCATACCTGTTAAAGACCAAAGCATACATGTATACTTGATCTTCTTCACAGGTTCTGCATGTCAAATCTATATTTGCCCCTATCAAAAGGACATGTAACAGAAACTAATCCAAGTGAGCAATTTCTTAGCCTTAAAGGAAACAAGTCCCAATTCTCCTGAATAACATTTTGTATTTTGCTATTAAAACCTTATACGACCAGCCACAACCGTACATTTCTAAAACCATTTTCAAGATATTGTTGTGTCTATAAATAATGACTTCCTTCTCTCATCAAATGAGCACCTTATTTTTTTCTTTCTAGTAATCTCTTATTACTAACGTGTTCATACGGAAGTTTGTAGGTGGAACAAGTTATGTGACCCTTCTTCAATAAGTTTTCAACAACAATCTTCACATAAAACCAATGATGCCAACTGCCTTATATATTTTATTCTCCATGCAAAATCAATTAAGTACACGATGAATATAAACAGCATGGAGTGTGTCCTTCTTGATGTTTTCCAACAGAAAGTAAATTTTTTTATAAACTTATTGCTCCATTCAAAATGACTTTGCAGCTCGAATAAAATGGTTTTTTTTTTATACCTCTGTTGTGATGGCTTGGGCACTTCAATTACTTACTGTGCACTTGAAATGCTGTCTATGGAGCTCTATATTTTGTGCACTGAGCAATCCAAGTGCAGGCATGGATGCTTCTTCACTTACTATTCTGATAAGTAACTTGATTGTTATTGCACTTGTTGGAGTGCTTTAGCTACAGTTGTCGTTACTTAGTGTACTCGAGATATAGTCATGCACTACTGCTATTCTTCAAGTTTTGCTCTGAAGTAGTCTAACTTGGTTTGTTGTTAGTAACCAAAGATCCGCTCTATGCCTGGGTTTGGTAGCTACTGCAGTTTTGGTTTATGCAGAAACTTCACAACAAAAATAAACTTTGATACATTTAAAATCTCTCAAAGACCCAAAACATAAGAGTTGTAGAGCTCTCTTATGTTTCCATAGGATTTTGAATCATATCAAGAGAAGCTTAGATGAGAGAAATATCTATAATTTGTCAAAATTTGTCAAATCTACAAAAATTAGACATTTGCACTGCACATATAGTAACTCCGCAATAAATTTTGACCTTGAATCCATTTAAAATCTTGCAAAACTCAAAGTATAAAAGTTGTAGAGTTCTCTCTTATTTTTTCACAGGATTTTGAATCACATCAAAAAGAGATTGAATGAGAGAAATATCCTTAATTTATCAAACTTTGTCAATTTGCAAACTTTGGATGCAAACAGTGCAAATGTAGCAACTTTATAACTATTCTATATTGATTCTTTCCGAATTCATCAAAACTCAAAAGATAAAAGTTTTATATCTTGTTTTCCTCTTTTCATAGAATTTTGAATTACCTCAATCAAAGATTAAATGAGAAAAATATGTACAATTCATGAAACTATGTCTAATCTGTAACTCTAGGCGCTACCATTGCATGTGCAATAACTTCAGGATTAATTTTCACTTTTATGCAATTAGAATTTCTCAAATCTTAAAATAGAAGAATTAAATATCTTTCTCTTAGCTTTTTATAGCATCTTAAATTGCATCAAACGGAGCTCATAAGTGAGATGCGAGCAATTTTCTAAACAATGTCAAAATTGTTCCGTCCAGCATGAGAATTTGTTGCTTATGTGCTGTAAATTTGATTGCTTCCCTTGTCAATTTAGAATAAACAAAGATTAGTTCAGCTTTAGTTAACATCACAAGTTGGTGACTGCACTTTTTAGAGCTTTAATTCTCATATATTCTTATTATGTTGCAATAGCAAACATTTGAGGAAATACGATGAGCTGCTTGTCATTTAACTTTCAATCTTTGTTAGAACATAGGCAATGCTCGGTCCATGGTCTCACTTGTCACAATGAATTGTTTTTCTTCTATTATTGAATTGTTATTGCGTTCAATATGCTTGTTTGGAGTTCTTTCTACTACAATTTTTTGTTGTGCATTGTCAACTATAGTCACTAGTAGAGGGTATGATTAGTAGCCTCCGTTTACACAAAATTCCACACATATTTTATGCAAACACGAACAAATTAATATTGTTCAAGTTATCATTCTCTTTGTTACTTATCCAACGCATTTCTTATGTTGACGTTGCTTGTTGAGATTTGATTGATACCATCCTCCACTACTATATTCCTTCATGACAACAAGTAAAACTTACATGAGAGAAATCTTCTTATGTTTGTGAAACTAACTCATCTTTGATTTTCTTGACATGCAAGTGCTAGGACCATTAGGTATTGAGACTTCATGGCATCTGCTTTCCCTTATTTTAGACGAACTCTGCATGGGAGCATCAAGTAAGCTTATGCATTGGTGTTACATGAAGATCTTATGCTACAAATGCTGCTCATGAAGGCTTAAGGAATAGTTGGACAACTTTTAATATTCATGTTCCTTTATACCACAATTGAAAATAAAGTGTTGCATTGAAGTGCTACAGTAATTAAGAGTCGCAATGTCTTGAAGGAGGGGGTTGACTTGGTTTAAAGGCGATACGTTATTTTCATGCATGTTCTTTTAATTGACTAACTATAGTAACATTATAAGGTAGCGTAACATCACGAGCAAGCGAGTATCACATACACATACATGCTTCATGCATACTACATAAATAAACATTGTACACACTTACATAAGTAAAGATCATGCACAAGCAAGCATTTCGTGTTTCAAGCATCACGCACAAATGTGCATTGCTTATAGAATTCATTGGTTTGTGATAGACATTCAGTCGTGCCTCTCTTCATTATAATCTTCTTGGTCATGCAATGTTGTCTCTTTTTCTTTTTTTCCTCTTCAATATGAGTTGTATCAAATATGTGAAACTAACCATGACAATGGAATCAACTAGTCAACTCTATATCCATTTATATTCTTGATTCTCATTTTTGCCTTGGCAATGCATCTTAGTCATCATGCGCTTTGGAACACTAGCTCCCACATAACGGTAACACATGAAAAGATGTAGCAGTAGGATCAATTCAATCCCTTAAACACCTATAAAGTTACAATAGACATCACAAACAAAACATGTCTTGCTAGCAAGGGTTGTCACTAAACGCAACACTTAATCTTAAAGCGTGCTTTATTTTTTTATGATCATATGCACTCTCGAGCAAAGCTCTAACCAAGCAGTAATATCGTCTAATGTGACAACTCTAGGAATGAAGATGCTTCCTAGCAATAATGTTTAAATGATCCTATTAAAGAAAATGATCAATTGAGCTCATGCAGCGATGGTAGTATTCATTATCAATCGTGCTTATGTAGTGATAGTGGTATTTGTTATGAATCACACCTATACAGTGATAGTGGCATTTGGATTAATAAATTTTTAATAGTCAAGGGGGTATTTCTCACTACTCGATTGCATAGCATTGTTCATCAAGGTATGACTTAAGGGTAGAATACCATATGCCAAGAATTGCTTGTCTCAATGGAGCTTTAAGGGGATTATCTCCACAACATGGCAACTAGAAATACCAAACAGAAAGTGGTGATGGCTTGTCAACATCGTGCGCGTGGAAGCTAAGCTCTATCCCGTCAGTTACGATGTCTAAATCGATATCATATTTGTTAGTTCTTTTCTAGCATTACTAAAGGCTAATGTTACCTAATCCAATGTCAATTTTTTGTTTTTTAACTAGCTTTGCACTCTAAGAAGATAGTCTCTTACTTTGCAACAACAATAGCAATAAAAGAAAAATAAGTAAGCACATCATCATATTTTCATAAACAATACTCTTTGATTGAGTAATACAACTCATTCACTAGTTAAAAGTGTCTAATGCTTTGTTTACACACAAAGAGAAAGGAAATGAGCGAGATTTGACAATAACGCTCTTGATTACAAGCAACTCTTTCTCCATATCATGTAGTGATTTGCATTTTCATGCTACTATAAGCCTTCTTGCATTTCTTTACACTCTACAACAACCACATTTCTTTCTCTTTTTAAATCCTTGAGTCTTGATTTCTTCTCTTGCAAGTAGTGATTTCGCATGGATTCCACTAAAGTCATATCCGCTTCATTTTCATATTTATATAAGAAGGTAGCTTTAGCAAAGTAGAGTTCATTACGGTTGAATAGATTCTTTATTGCATGGGTTAAGATATCACTTCCATTTCAATGACCTTCATGCAATGATGTTGTGTTAAGGGTATCATGTGTTACTCGTGCAACCATGTCCTTCTTATGAGAAGTTGATAGGATACCAGTGCATCAATCACATGAAATATAGCAAAGCCATGAATGGGCCCAACTTTAAAGCTTACTTTGATATAGCTCATTGTCATTGCAAAAGATTCAAAAATGTGTTTACTCTCGATGGGGTAACCATTGAGTATACTCTCCACATATAAAGGACGATGTGATTGAAGTTCTTCAAGTGTGTATCAGTACTAGTAAATGTAATGGCATAATCCATTATAGAGACCACTTCTTTCTTAGGTTGAATTACGTCGCACTCACTATAGTGACCTTGTGCAATTTGATTAAATGCAATTGTCGGTGCAAAATGTGCACGCTCATCAAATCCAAGGAGATCAAAGTGAAATTTGAAGCCTTCATTAAAGTAAGATGACATTATCATCTCTATTGATTTCAATTTCAAGTGTATTGTCATTTTCTTCATGCATCTCAATCGGCTGCATGTCTATTGATTCTATTAAGGTAGGATCATGAGTAACAGCATTCAAAGTACCATACTAATTATTATGAGCTGGAAGTGGATTATTTCTAACGTTGTTGTCTTTAATAATAAGCTCTTCACTTTGGACCCTTTCATTAAATATCTTCTTTATAGTGTAGCAATCTTTAGTGGAATGTCCAACTATCCTATGGAATCTACATAACTTAGGATCATGCTTCTCTTCAATGGTAGGGAGACGTTCAACTCTTGGATGCTTAATAGCCTCATCATGTAACCATTTGTCTAACATCATGTGTACTTTTCCCATTGAACATGGATACGTTAATGTTTCTTTTGGTTTCTCAATTCTAGACCTCTTTCCGACTTTGGAATCTTTGGTTTGAGCTAAGTTTACAGATGGTTCTTTTGTTAAACTTTGGATTTCCTCCCCTCTATCGCACAACTGAATTATTGAATCTTCACGCACACTCAAACAACATAGAGAATGAGGCCAAAGAAAGGTTTACCAAATGCACCGCATACTCAGTAAATATCACTTGAATGCAAATTTTCACTAACTCCCATTCATCACATATTTCTTGAATGTCTAGAGAATACTCCTTGAAGCGCTTAATATAATCCATCAAGTCTTCCTTGGGCTTCTGGAAAATCCGTCCCATATCTATCAAGGTCACTTGTTCTTGCATGGCGAAAAACTTTTCCAAAAACATCTTGCTCATGAATGCACTGATCCATGGGGAAGATTAACATACCAAGTGTACACCTTCTTTGTGAGGGACTTAGAAAATTATTTCAACTTCAAATCATCATCAAACCCATGCACTTCTAGTGTCTCAATGAACTTCAGCAAATGCTCCTTGGTACTTCCTCTCTTATCATTGAATAACATGAATTTAGGACTCACGTAGTCTGACGGCATAACTTAGTAGTAATACATTGATTATACCGAATCTCAAGATCCAATACTCCCACATTAGACTTAGCTTGTATTTCTTCAAGTAAATATCTAAATCTTCCTTTGTAATGAAAGTGCCTTTTGAGGTTGAGGTAGTAGCTTCTGCTAGTATAGGCAGAGTAGTTGAAAATAAAACATTGAATGATAATTCACGGGGATGGGGACAAGAATTGTTATTCATCATTTTATATAATAACAATTCATTATAAATTTTCATTCCTGAAATGAATATTGTAATAGTAGTTTTATTCGAATCAGGAGGGAGAATGAATAACTATTCATATTAAGTGAACGGACAATAGCATATATCCTGGTTGAATAGAGTTTGAATTCAAACACACAAGTTCCAATCATGTTAAGTTGAATTTTCCCCTTTCATTGCAAAAGATGGACCGACTCTCCTAGATCTATGACTAATTCAAAGAGTTAGAGCAGAATTACTGTTAAGCTTAGCCTAATACTTGATGGGCCCAGTTTTACCCTCTCCTGTTGATCTCATTTTCGTTTATGTATAAACTGCATCTTATTTGTATGGTTCATATCCGTATAGTGTTTTCTTTTACTTTGTTTTTTTTCTCTTATTGTGCAGGCCCAACCATTGTTCAGGCCTTCAATTTAAATTCTACTATGGAAATGGGGCATTTAAACCAAGGCATAATCATATGTGATTTTCTATATCAGCAAGTGGAAACATCTGAACAAGGATTAAGGTCATATTCCTCATAAGAAAAATATAATTAATGATGATTTTTAATTTTCATGGACATCTATACTAATGATTTAGTGAAACCATCCTTCTAACGCATGTGCTTGTCTCTTCGAAAAGGTTCGAACATTCCCTTCTCCGAGGAATCTAGCCAAAAGTTACCAAACATCTCATGAATGGATAAACAATTGATTGCTTATGTGTCCTTGCGTTTAATGATTTCTTTCACTGTTATATAGACCGGCAATTATAAACTTTTCATCTAATTGTTTAAATGAAATGAATGTTTTTGGGAACCGCATTGTTTAATCTAGAGCCGTAAACAGGATTAAGTAAGGTGATTAGAGTGCAACATACACAAATAGCACTAGGTTCATGATAGTTTGGGAAGAAGTCATGTTGGGCGTATGAACTTTTCCAATTTATATAACTAATTAACTGAAATTTAAAAATGTCAATTTATAGTATACAAATTCGTCAAGGACTATTATCCCAAAAAAAAAAAAAATCCAAGGACACTTATAGTACAAAGTGTGTAGTTAATTACAAAAATAAGTAAAGTTGAAGTAGTTAATTATAAATTTTACAAAAAATTCAGATAGCTAATCACAAAATTTAATAAAAATTCAAATGATTAATTACAAAAATAGATAAAGTTTATGTAGCAAATGCTTAGAGCTGGACGAATGGGCCGTGCCCACGAGCTGGCTCGTTTAACCCTTTTTTAAAATGGGTTAGGGTTAAATTTTTTCAACCCGTTTGAAAGCGGGCTAAATAAACCCAGCCCGTTTAACCCACGGGGCCGGGTTGGCCCACTTTTTTTTTTTTTAATAAAATAGGTTTGGTTTACTTAAAACTTAAAAGTTAAAACTTTTAAATCAAAACCCTAAAGCAACATAACATATGGATAGCACCTGCCTTGCCTTCTCTTTTTCTTCGATAGACACAACACAGTCGAGTCCTCTCCTCGTGTCCCACTTTTTTTCATCGTTGATTCATTGTCTGCTTCACTAATCGACAATCTTCATTGTCCAATAGTATGATTATTTTCTTCATCTTTTTGATTACTAGTTTATAAATCTCTCCATATCCTACATATAGTAATTATAAATCTTTTTATTTAATTTAATTTGATTTCTTCTCGAGAGACTTATAATTGATGCATGTATCTTTATAGTATTAAATAGAATTATCAAATCATATATGTATATGAGATTTGACTCACTGTTATGTGAAAATTGTATCATTTGAATGATGTTTAGAGGTTTTGGGTTTGAGTTATGGTTTATGTTTTACAGATAAATATTATTTTGGGAGTATTTTGTTTATTATTATCTTATATGTGTTTTTTAATGGTTTTGATATTTGTTCTTTAACTTATGGAATGGACATTTGTACATGAAGTTTATCTTTCCAGAGGCATGAGTGATGTCCATCCTTTTTTGTGGTTTCTTTGTCGACAGAAGGACATGAGTGATGTGGGAAAAATATGACAATTATCTCGTGTTAGATTTTTGCATAGTATTTTTCTCAAATGGCAAATGTGGGACGATGACTTATAATTTATAGTTTGTTGTGAATTTACATTGGTTGTTGTTGGAGAAACAATGTTACATTTATTAAATAGGTCAAGTTAGTGGGTTGGCCCATTTAACCCATCAGCCCGCACGGGCTGGGTTAGGGTTATAAATTTTGGCCCATTTATCAAGTGGGCTAAAATATGTTAGCCTGTTTAACCCGCGGGCCAAAGTGGGCTGGGCCAGGTTGGCCCGTTTAACCCACTTGCCCAGCTCTACAAATGCTATAATTACTCTACTTTTTATCTTTGATCTATCAAGCTATGTATGGTTATGGTTATTTTGCAGTGTGACCTTATTATTTTGAAATATATGTAGATATATGCTACTTCTCTATGTACTACATATGACGCTGTCAAGTTTCTTTTTTTAATGAATATCATTCAGGAAAAAAAAGGAAAAGAAAAAACACAAGAGTTTCACTCTAAGAGTACTTTATTTAAGGAAAAATGTCCAATTTAATACTTAAATTTTGACAAAAAAGATCAATTGCATACATAAACTTTAAAAAGTTGAATTCTATGCCCAATTAAATTTTTTGTACTCCTAAACACCATCTCACTCAATCATAGCCAGAGACATATTTATTACTTTAGGACACAATAAAAGAGTAGTGCTGGCAATTTTGAGACCCAACCCGTAAATCCGGATACGACACAACACAATTATAAAAGGTTATGGGTAAGTAAAAGTCCATACGATTAATAAATGGGTTAAACCTAGAAACAACATGAATTTAAACATGTCCGGGTTTGGGTTTAGGTTTTAAACCCTTGCACGAGACACGCTTCATAAACAGATCCGGGTTAGCAGTTCCAGATCCAACACATGAACTCGTTAAGTAATAATTAAAAAAAATATTGTAGAAAATAATTATCCATTCAAATATATGTTATATACAAAGATATACATATATATTGTATATGTTATATATGTATAACAAATTATAAATTACATATAGAATATGCATACTTATATATGGCATATATAAAATATAGACCATATTTAGCAAAAAGAAATATAACATATATATATTAATATATGATTTATTTATTTGCTATATGCATGATACATATATTTATAGCATATAAGCAAGATATCTATAACAAATATATGTTTACATACACATATATATATTCAAAATCTATAAGTTATAAATACATAATCTATGTGTTTTAAGGATTATATATAGCATATCATAAAAATACTTATGTTAAAATATAGACTTTATGTAGGACATTTATTATATCATTATGTATATATTACATAATCTACATGTTGTATATATCATATAAGTTGTATAATAAATGTCTAAAAAATATATAATTTATAGATTATAAATACATAGTCTATGCATTATATATGTTACATATATAAATCTTTTTACATGTATAATTATATATTTATTTAAGTATGTGTATATAATTCATATTTTTACATATAATCAATATGTTATATTTATGTTTATGCCATACATTTACATAATGTTACACATATATATAATATTATATGTTTAACAAATGCCTATAACATGTATATATGTATATCTATGTCTGTGCCATTACGAAAGTTTATAGGAGGTCTTCACAATTCATCCTTGATGTTAATATATTTTACACAAATCTAACAATTAAAACTTACACTTGAAAAATATATATAATCTTTCTTGTTTAACCTTCAAATGAACTCATTCTACATTGCCTCAAACACAACATACTGTCATTGTGTTTCCTTGTTATTGCTTCTACAATCACTTTCGCTTGCAATTTCATTATTAATACACTACGATTCTAATGTCAAGTCCCCAATACGATCACAGGTTTGTATAACTTCAAAACCCTAACTTTTTATTGATGAAATATGAAATGGATTAAAAAGTCGATTAAGTGTAGTGATATTGGCTACACATCCTAGTTTTTGTCTTTCAAATATGTGAAATTTATTAAGGCCCTAGATTTATGCTTAAATGAAGTGAAATTGTGTAGAAATTCTAGCTTTCATCTTTTTTCGAAGTAAGATTGATTAAAACCTTGTTTCTATCTCTTAGTAAAGTGAAATCTATTGACTGAGTTTAAATAAGAAAATATATTGTTAATGGTTGTTTATCCTGCGTATTCTATATTCCTCTCTAGATTCATTTTGTGTTGAGATTTTATCAATAATGAAATTGTGTGCATGCAATATAGAGATGGATAATAACCTATGATTTTTGTTTGACATGTAGATGGAGATGGATTCACCTATAGAAGATTTTGAAGAAATATTAGGACCAAATAAAGAGGATGATGTGGTTGAAGTTTTTCCATCAACTAATAACTCTAAACGACAAAGGAGACTCACGTCTCCATGGTGGAAACTTTTCACTTGTACACATGAAAAGAGATCAGATGGATCAATTGTCACAAAAGCTATATGCAAGTTGTGTAAGACAACTATAAAATGTGATAGTCAATTTGGGATGGGGAACTTAAAAAGGCATGCTAATAAATGTCCAAAACGTAACAGTAGAGACATTGGTTAGATGGTTTTATCTGCTAACATGAAATGCAAAACCAACAAGTTGATCCTGAAAAATGTCGTGAGTTATTTATTGCGGCTATTATTAAGCATGAAATGTCTCTTGTATTTGCAGAGTGTAGCGGATTTAGGGCTATGTTTGAGTATTTGAATGAAAATGTTGCTTATATTTCTAGAAATACTTTGAAAGTTGATGTATTGAAGATATATAAGAGGGAAAGAAGTAGGATAAAAAAATATACTTTTGAAGTGTTTAGATAGAGTTTGCTTAACATTAGATTTGTGGACATCTGTAGCACTTGATGGATATATATCAGTGACTGCACATTTCATTGATAAAAATTGGGTCTTAAAAGAAGATATTGGGTCTTACAAAAGAAGATTTGGAGTTTTGCATATATCCCACCTCCACATTCAGGTGTTGCATTAGTTGAAAAAGCAACGATATTACTAGTTGATTAGGGTATCAAAAGTAAATTATTCAGTGTGACTTTGGATAATGCTTCAGCAAATGATCTTTTTATGAGTTTATTGAAGTCATAACTAAATGTCTGAGGTGGACATTTCGCATCAGGTAATTATTTTCATATAAGACATGCACATATTCTTAATTTGATTCTTCAAGAAGGTCTAAAAGATATTGATGGTGCTGTGGATAAGGTCAAGGAAGGTGTGAAGTATGTGAAGGGTTCTCAAACACGAAAAATAAAGTTTGCTAAATGTGTAAGCCTATTATGTTTGTCAAAAATAAGGGTTTGAGACAAGATGTCCCAATTCAGTGGAATTCCACATATTTCATGCGTGAGAGTGCAGTTCATTATAAAAGTGCCTTTTGTAATTTAGAGTTAAGTGATTCCAATTATAAGTATTGTCCTTCTTTGGAAGAATGGGACAGGCTTGAGAAAATGACCAGGTTGTTGAAGCTTTTTTATGATATCACTTGTCAATTCTCTAGAACAAAATATCCTACTAACAATTTGTACTTTCCATCAATTTGTAAGACATATCGAGCACTGACAAATAATATGGGTGGAAGTGAACTATATTTGAAAGATATGGCAACTAGGAGGTTTGTAAAATTTGAGAAGTATTAGTCTGAGTTTAGTGTGATTTTGGCAACGTGTGATTTTGGCAATTATTGTTACAATTGATCCATGGTATAAGCTTAATTATGTTGAGTGGACTTACCAGAGGATTTATGGTGCTGACTCAAGTGAGTTTTTAAAAGTCAAAAGAGCTTTATTTTCTCTCTTTGATGAATATGCGCTGATCGATGATGGAAGTTCAGATAAAAATTTTGGTGATAATAAATCAAAGACCATGTAAACTATTATTGATGAATGGGGAGATGACATCAAAGTAACTTTATTTTTTTATAATTATATATATTGTTTATACTTTTCAAGCTATTTTTATTCCATATGATACTTATCATTTTTTATTTTGTCTAGCAATTTCAATCTTTTAAAAGCGTAAAAATGCTCAAGAGTGTTACAAGATCTGAACTAGAGCTACATTTAGATGAGAAGCGACATCAAATGGTAGATTTAGAAATATTAGGCTATGGATAAAATAATCAATTTCGATATCCTCAAGTTGCACGAATGGCTCGTGACATCTTAGGCATACCAATATCTATGGTTGCTTTAGAATCTGCATTTAATACTGGAGGCTGAATCCTCAATGAACATCATAGCTCATTGAAGCTAGAAACTACAGAAGCTCTTGTATGTACAAAGATTGGCTCTTTGGTGAAAACGGTAATAAAATACATTATTTTATAAAGTAGTTGATAATATTCATTTTTTATTTATACTATTTTTTTTATGGTAGGTTCTCCAAGTGTCTCCCTTGAGGAATTGATAGAGAATGTGATGAAACTGGAAATCACCACCAGTAATGAGATCCTTTTAGGCCATGGTTCAACTTAACAAGATTTAGTGTTCAAATTTGTTCTTTTGCTAGCTTTAGAGGTTCTTGTGGTTTAATCACTTGTAAGATTGACTTTGTCCTTAAATGTTTATGGCGTAATTTTATTCCAAGATGATGTTTTGAGAATTAAAATGTTTTATAACCCATAAGCATACCAAACGCAAGGTTATTTATTTTAATTTTAATAAGACTAATCATATGTATTAGGTATCAATAGCCTGTGAGAGCTAGTTGTTTTTGCTATTATGGGGGATGTTTTATATAATCTTCTAGTTTTATTGCAAACCTATGATGGATGAAAGTAAATAACCAAAGTTCTTAATATGGTCTTCAAGTACTAGATTCAACTTTCAATAAATGGGCTGAACGAGACATGAGACATGGTATAAATGAGTCGGGTTACGGGTTTAGGTTTTCATACACGATTGATAAATGGGTTGAATCCTGCATTTGGGTTTGCAAAACACGAACATGTTTAGACATGGATACGAGACACAATACGATAACACGAATTGCCAGTGCTATAAAAGAGTAAGGTAGTATTTAAGAGTATGAAAAGTTGAATTAAGTATGAAATTAGTCTTTTCAAGTCTAGATACTTTATTGACTTTTTCATCAAAATTCAGGTACCAAATTGGGCATTACCCCTTTATTTAAATGTTAAGATCCGGTTCAAACAAAACATGGCATGGATCACAAGCTTATTAGTTCATCCGAGTGAAGTGAGATGTGCTCTATTTTCTCATATCTTGTGACTGCAAAATTCATGTATTCATATCCTTGAAATGAGGACTTCATTCAACTAAATAATGTGACATTCATATGGTCTCCTAAAGAATTATAAAACTCCCTATTGAAGACACTTCATTTGATGTTTAGACGAAGTTTCGTGTACAAAAAGTGAGTATCTATATGTAATTTTTGGACGAGATCTTTATGTCCATTCAAGCATTTCAAATATGTTTAAGATTTGGATAAAGATCTTAGCCAGACGCTCCATGAATCTCAAAAATCGAGTGGGTTTTAAAAATCTTACGGCAATTTAACTCTAGGGTCCTCAATTCAGTTGGTTCCATTTCTTTCCTCTTTCATTAATGCTGGGATATAAACACGGAGATAGAGAAAGTTTGGAAAAAAATGAATTTAAACAAAAAGGATATATCAAAAGTTTGACTCATTAACCTTCTGGTTTTCAGCCTAACTCATATAGTTCATATCCAATAAAATAAAGATTAGAGAGAATAAATTTTTGTTTGCTACAAACAACAAAAGAAACCAAGAACCAAAAAAGTGTAAAACACTTTGATCCACCATTAGAAGGCTTGTTAAACCCTAATTGTGATAAAATTTTAATCATTAGATCCATGGTGGTAAGTACATCAATATTTCATTTTCCACATTAAGAATAAAATTCGCTCAATGGAAATAATTACAACTAGTAATATGATTAAAATAAGGAAAACATCAAATAAAGAGTTAAGGGTACAAAAACCTAACTATATAAATAGACATAACTTTTCCGATGAGCATATCCTACAGAAGGGATGCAATAGTTTTTCAATAAATAACAAAAATACAATCAACCAGTGCGTAAAACAATTCTCTTAGTAAAGATAGCATAATATCATGCATGGGAGGGAAACAACAAGAAAAGTATAAATAATTAAATGCACATAAATAGGAAATGCTTATTCTAAACTAACAAAATAATATGTGCTCAATCTCCGCGATTTTCAAATGAACCAGATCTATGAACATAAACTTGCCTTAATGAAATTGTAATTATTGATGGATTGATGATAGTGTGAATAGTAGAAAAGGTCAAATATGATATTAGAAGTGATAAAATCCACAAATATTACAATCAATGGTAATGGACCTACGATTTTAGGGTGATGAAAGATGCAAAGAATTTAGAAAAGAGGGGTAGCCATCATGGGATTGTTAGAGAGGCTTTGGTAGAGGGGGTGAAGAGACATGGAGTGGCTTTTAGAGGTTATTGTTCTTTGTCAATCTTTCTTGGTTTCTTAGTATGATTATGTGTTATTGTGAATTAGTAAATTTTGTAATTTTATCACATTTATTGATTTAAAAACAAAAAAAAGGTCATTCACTGGCTTTTCTGATGAGGAAAAATATTTGAATCTCATGGTCACTTAATAGTGGAAAATTTTCATTGTGGAGCCGTGGTTTTTTCCTAAAAGGGTTTTCCAAGTAAATTTCATGTTATTACTTGTTTGTTATTTCTTATTAATGTCCAATTCCACTTAAGTAAGAGAAAATATGTCTTGCCATTTTAAGTAATTATTTTTCTAACAAGTGATATTAAAGTTTGATTTAACAAAAAAAAAAAAAGTGGATTCTTATGCCGTAAGCATAGTGAAATCATCAAGCACTATGCTAAAATTAAACTCCTCAAATTATTCATTTTGGAAATCAATGATGGAAGCTCTGTTATACTACAAAGATTTGTATGTGTTAGCAGTGGTAGTTTGAAGAAAGATGATAAGTCTGATAAAGATCAAGTGATTATGCATAGAAAAACTACTACTTGTATCTGATAATAGGATGGTTCGCAATGAATATCATCATTTTGCTTGGGAAACCAAATCTGATGTTCTATGGAAGAAATTGGAGTCTAGTATGAAGATAAATTGTTTTGAATAAAACCTCCTCAATGAGATTAATGAATGTAAATCATAAGGACGGATTCAATATGGTAGAACATTTAAATGCTTTCTAGGGTCTTATGAATCAATAATCTAATGTGAAGCATATACTTAATGATGATATATGCACTGTTATTATTGACTTTGCTACTTAACCATTGAGAAACACTCATGGTCTCAATTAGTAATTTAGCTTTAGAAGAAAACCTTATAATTGCAATGGTGAAAAATACCTTAATGAATGAAAAAGTTATATAGTAAGTTACATTGAATGGTCATAATGTTTGAGGGTAAATTCAATTGATGTCATAACATTTCAAATGGTTTATTTGATGTCACAATGTTTAAAGAAGTGAGTCAATTAATATAGGAGAAAAAATCAATTAAAAGTTAAGAGATTAGCCTTGTTATGGCATCTGTCAATAGTAACCTTAATTGACCTACTTTCCTAAATGTTGTCACATCAAATGAACTACTCAAAATGTTGTGATCTCAAATAAACTTACCCTTAAACATTGTGATATTCCGATGTAATTTACTCAAAAGTTAAAAGAAAAGATGTAAGCCCCGGAAAATTTCAGTAAATAATTCTACGATGAACTTCGAAAATAAACCCTAAAACTCACTCCAAATTAAAACCGAACTTTGAACGAGTCCTGAAATATAAACCAAAGTAAGAATTCATTAGTCTTGAGCAAATCTAAAAATAAAATAAGGACTACAAAAGTCCTTAAGTCCAAAAACCATTACGTAAGATAAATTGCTTACCTAATCTATAATTCATAAAAATCGGGATAAAAATAAAACACAGTGATAATTTGCTAAAAAGCAAATTAATCCATAACATGACAATTTGAAGGATCAGGAAATCACCAAAGGCCAATTCCATAATTAGGCTTTGGCACGATTAAGAAAACTTTATCTGCCAATAATAAAATATAGACTTTGGAAATTCCCCAAACGACCAGACTAATAATCCTAAGAGACGGAAATCACAATAAAGCCCTAACGATCAAATCAAACTCCCAAGAATCATAGAACGAGTTAGAAATTGAAATCTCGTAATCTTAAGAAGGAAGAATTCAAGAAGCAAAATAACAAATTAGATAATCCTTAAGTTAACCAATTGTTCATAAAACCTTAAATCAAAGCAAAAACAAACTCGAAAACAAAACACTATGAAGATCCTTTTTCAAAGCAAATTATAAAAATCAAGATTTCCCCAAAATCATTCCAAAAACCGATATTTGACTCAAACTCAAGAAAATCATATCTGGTAACCATTACCGATATAACTCCGGATATAATAATTCAATTCAAGATTTCCGAAAACAATAAGAGATATTAAATACTTATAAAAATAAAATTTAAAATAAATTTGTCAAACTAAATACGTTGTATAAACAGAAAATATCAGTTTCCAAATTGGCAAAGGTCTGAACCTGAAAATCATCCGGAAACCCTAACCGGAGTGCAATAGCTTAAGTCCGGCAATCTAGCGCCCTTAACTCTAGAGGCCAAAGGGTAGTTCAAATATGTAGAATAGCTCGTAGTAAAATAGGTTTGTTTAAAAATATCAGAATGGTAAATTTTTGACCTATCTCGAACCAGTTCGGATACAGACTTCGTAAAGCGTGTCCCGGACTCGAGATATCAAAAATATATCATTAGTACCGTTAGATTCGTAATTCCACGAGATTTCTAAATATATCAGTTATATAATTTTTCGGGTTATAAAAGTTACAGTTATAACCTTTTTA
The DNA here is from genome assembly GCA_024138025.1 of Combretum micranthum. Taxonomy (NCBI): domain Eukaryota; kingdom Viridiplantae; phylum Streptophyta; class Magnoliopsida; order Myrtales; family Combretaceae; genus Combretum; species Combretum micranthum. The sequence goes on along the minus strand of JAMXBD010000433.1, from coordinate 236,600 downwards.
TCGTATTTTCATTTCTACCGGTAATTGATTCTTCTGCACTATTCATTTTATTTCATTACACAATTTTATATTATTATTTATTATTATTATTATTATTATTATTATTATTATTATTATTTAATTATTATTTTTATACCCTGGGTTTCCTAGTGATCAAGTAAACTTCGAAACCAGAAAATGAAACCCTAAATCAGTTTAGCTCAAGCTTTGTGAGAAAGACCGAGATACCCTAATTCCGGCTTTTCCTCGGTTTCCAAATAAGAAACTTTTATAAGCAAAACTAATTTTGAATATAATTCGTGATTATATTTCAAACCAAGAAAAGATCAGATTTTAAGAAAATCTCAATTCCGGGTCATCCCGAGACCCATTATAGAAAAGCGTGCCCCGGAACTAGAATTTCAAAACTTTCATTATGAGTACTCATTTAAATCGATATAAAATAAGGATTTCAAAAATATATTTTTCATAATTTTCCGGCTTATGAAAAATACAGTTTTAGCCTTTTTATTCGTATTTCCTTACTACCGGAAAATCAAATTGTCTTGTCAACTATTCCTCACTATTCAAAAAGTACAACCTATGACTACCTATTAGCTACTCTACAAGCCTAACCCTTACCATCACTCAAATCAACTCCTTCTTTCCATAACTTTTGTCCCTTAACTTCTCTTACACTCTTAACAATTTCACAGCAAGTTAAATCAATCAAAACAAAGTCAAATCAAACTTTTTCTTTCCCCCCTCATGAATAGTGATGGACGAAATTGCCCCCCCCCCCCCCCCCCTTCAATGCTCCATTTGAATTTTCTTTTACTTCTTTAACCTAAATGCACTCCATATATAAGCTATCTTTTTCTCTCTCTCTCTCCTCATTCTTTCACTTTCCAAAGTTTCACAAAGTGAAAAACTCTCAAAAAGCTCTCTTTTCTCTCCTCATTTCCCTCTCTTGGCCGAAACTTTCCTTAGCCCCCACACACACACATAACTTCCATTTCTTCATTCCATCTCCTATTTTACTTCAAGTAAGTAAGCTTTTACCTCCTTCCACCTTTAGATCATTGTTATGGCTAAGTGATTCTTGGATATTTCCAACCAAAGGACCCCATGAGCTTTTGCTAGGGTCAAGGAAAGATCAAAACAAGAATACCGAACCATTACAAAGTAGATCTACCATTTAAAGGAGCTTTTATGCCAAAAGCTTTATGTTTCTCCATCAAAAAGTATTTTGAACAAAAGATCTTTTATAAAAATATAGTTTTTATGTTTTCAAAACATACTTAAGCATTTCATATAGTAGATCTACCATTTTACTACTCATGATCATGTAGGCATTTAAGGTTTCATTTCTATCTGTGTTTATGTGCATTAATAGTCTTTAATGCTTTTATCTTTAGTAAATCACCTTCCTAGTATGTAGATCTATGGTTAGATAAGTTAATAAAGTCAAAAGGAAAACACTTTTCAAAATATGAACTTGTGTAAATTCGGATCACTTTGTAAACCTAGGATAAAAACACTTTTATCAACTTCTAAACAAATCTTTTCAAGAAAAATGAAGCCTATAGGTAATAGAATGCTTAGTAGTATTTTTCATGATTCTAAAGGAGTTTTTAAACCAGAAAATGTTAGAAACAAGAAATGAAGTCCATAAGGGTTTTGAGTTAAAAGTTATGAAAAACCAAATTCGTAATAATGGATGTAGGGTTAGAAAACACTATTTTTCCAACTTCAAAAATGATATTTTCTTAAATAAATGAAGTCCTTAGGATATAGGTATAATAGATACTTAAAGTTTCAAGTATAAAATATATTTTCCCTAAAGGAATCAACTTGAAAATGGACTTTTGTAAATTCGGATTTTTGGAAACCCCATAGTAAAAGACCCACTTAAAAGTTTATAAATGTGAATTTTATTTAAGAAATAAAGGCCTTAGGATATAACTAATATGAGGGTCAAAATTCTTTAAGCAAAATAGAGTTTTCCTAAAAGAAAATCCTTGTAATATGTAGGTGTGACTAAGTGTAGTAAACTCACTTGTTAAACATTAATATGAAATGGTTTTCTAAGAAAAGTCTATGTAAATTCTTTAAACCTAAAGAGCTATAAGAACTTAGGCTCATTAGAATTCATATCATGACATTCATGATAGGGAAAATCATTACCATTGCATTTAGTTTCATTTTACACTTAGGAATCTTAAGTGCATTCATGAAAACCGCATTTTCGGAACCTATGTCACCGCTGTACAGATCTGATCTCTCGTTTCCGAGGCTTAGATATTTTCAAAACTTGATTTAAACTTCGTATTTAGAAAGCTCTTCCGAAGTAGATAGAAATCGATATAAAATTTGCGAGATTTCGAGTTAAAATGACCAAGTTATGGCCGTTTTAAGTTGGAATTCCCGCCTAGGACGCGAATTACGAATTTGATAAGTTCGTATGAAGTCGTTGGATTAGTTTGAGTGGAAATACTGATTAGAGTATTTCTTCCTTTTTAGGTTATCCCGAGTTCGACGATTCCCTACCACCGGACTATTATTACTAGAAGACCGGTGATCCAATGGCTGAGTGAGTTTTCTCCTTGTTTTGTTACCTTGATTGTGCTTGTAATTAGTCGCATTAGAATTTTAGGAACAAGATAAAATCGATATGAATGGGGATGGGATATATGATGAGACTGTGATGAATGTATGCCAAGGAATACTAAAATCGAAACCACGATTTGATTGGATAACTGCATGGTTCATATTACATATGTGTATGATACTGCCTGGCCACTCTAAAGAATGTATAAATATTTTGACCTAAGCAAAAAGTAAATTGATCATGCATCGCATCGGACATATTGCATTTGGTAGCGTGCTACTCCTACGCAGGTCGATCGGTATGGTCCGTTGATTGCCTCGTTTGAATAACGAGCCCGGTGCCAGAGCTCATTCTCGGGTACTAAGGCGCATGTGGATGCATCCTTGGATGAGCCTAGCCGAGTCGAGTGCTAAGAGCCGAGGGCTTGGGGACTAGCAGCGGTCGTGTAGACTCAATACCATTCCTAACCCAAGATACGGAGGGCGTAAATCCGTTCTGTGTGTGGGTTCCGGTTACCCATACATAATTGCTTGCTCACGTGTTTGTTCATGCATAGCATATGATTGATTAATAACTTGTTTGTTATGGTCCGGAATTAAGGGAATTCTCACTAAGCTAGTGTAGCTTATACCCCAATAGTTGTTTAAATGAGCAGGTTATTCCAAGAATGCTGAGTGGGGACCGAGATGGTTGAAGTCGAGAATGACTTCGGGATTCCGGCAAGATATAAGAATGCTTGGAGTATTTGGCTAAGTTTTACGATTTGCTTTGTAATAGCTTTATGTAGTGAAGTCTTTGGATGAATGTAATTGAAGTTTGATGAACTGTATTTTGAAGTATAGTATTTTTTATTTGGAGTATAGTGGATTGTATTTCCTTTACATTGTTACTCAATTGTATCAACATAAAATGTATCATTCCGATTTGTCTCTTTTATGTGTTAGACGCCTTGTACATAGTATGGAAGCCTTCGCGTGACTGAGGTGGTCATTCTTAGGCTTTAATATTGTGTACGGCGGACTGCCACGTTTAGGGTACCCTTCGGGGCGTGATAAAAGAACATGGTGCAAAATTTATGACCTAGACACTAGTTATTAATAAATAAGATAGACATGGGAGAAGCTACCTTAGAGGCCCATTTGATAATTTTGACAAATCCAACAAATCCAGAAGAAACTCTAAATCAAGAAGAAGAAATATCAAATGTTATCACTATGACAAGCTTGAAGTTTTAAAGCAATAGTACTATATATGGAAAATAGAGTAAGTTAAAAAAAAAGGTGGTAGAAAAAATGAAGATGTGACTATTACAACAATAGATGGTGAAATTCTAATTGTATGAGATGATAATTATGTTAGTCTTACATATCATGACACTAACTGCGTTATTAAATTCAATTTCCCCTTTTATGTGACATAACACAGTGTATTCTTCTCAACTTATACTCCTTGTGATTATGGTAGTGGTAGGATGGGAAACAATGAAACATTAAAACTGTTGGTATTGGAAATATATTGAAGACTAGTACTAGACAAAGGCTCATTCTCAGAGAAGTTTTATATGTTCCAAACAATTGCCTAAACCTTATATTTGTAGGAAAATTATTTACAATGAAGGACATAATAGCCTCTTTAGTGAAGATAAATGAAATCTCATCAATGGTTCCTTTATAGTGGCTAAAGGGGAGGATAATAATATCATTTACTTAATGTCTACGTACTAAGTTGAAGAAAGGTGAATATGATTGTCATTCTTCAATAGAGGTTAAACACAAACAGCTTAGTTAACGAGCAAGAAAGGACTCTAATAACTTGCGAAGAAGCAACTTCTGCTTGATTTGAAAGGTACATCCTAAGAACTTATAATATTTATGTTACTGGTAAACAACATAATATTGCATTTTAGAATCTACCTCCTAGAAAATCTAATATATTTGATTTATTCCATACAAATGTATGTTACTAAAAGATAGTTCACTTGAGCAGACACTCCTAAAGACCCCATAATAATACAATATTACAAGTAACGAATCACATCATTATAGAAACAATGAAGTGTTTGTTGTCTTATACGAAGTTGTCTAAATCATTCTAAAAGAAGCAATTGATTTGATCAACCTATGTCCCTTTAATATTCTAGATGACAATATCCTAGAGACATTATAGAGAGGTAAAAATATTTCTTATAATCACTTATGAGTTTTTTGTTTTTGGGTATTCATGCATATTCCTAAGGAAGAGAAAAGCTTGATACAAATTCAAAACAACATATTTTTTTTCATGTTATGCACATAGTGAGTATAAGGGATCCATTAGAAAAGAAAATTATCAAAAGTAGAGACGTCATCTTCCAGAAGATTAGATTATTGAGGATGTGGAGAAGTTAAAAAATCTTTAGATAAGATCTCAAGTAATATAGGTCCAGTGATCTTACCTAAAGATTTTAACAATGGTGAAGAGAGGTACAAGATCCAGTTGAGGATGACAAAACACCCCAATAATGTGTTCAACAAATAAACTAGAGGAGATCTATAAGAGAATTGAAAACCATGCACCAAATATAATCTAGATTAGTATGTGATGCTAACATATGGGGGAGAGTTAAAATATCATCAAAAAGCTCTATCAAATGAAAAGAAACATGAATGGGAAAATCCATGCAAGAAGAGATGAAATTCGTACATAAGAATCATACCCATGATTAGGGTTGTGCAAAACAAAACGATCAAATCGAGTATGGAATCGAATCAAATTGCATCAAATTCTTTTTTTTTTTTTCAAATGTTTCGATTTGGTGAAGAATAAATGGTTCACGATTCTGTTCAGGACCTTGAACTAAATTGTATAGTTCAAACCAAACCTTCTTTCATATTTAAAAAAAAAAAAAAATCTAAACATTTTTTTTCTATTGATTGTTTTATAAAAACAATTAATTATTTATATTTTTTATTAGATATGTGTAATTTATGAAAATAAAATTAGATTGGTCATATGACTCATATCATGTTCGATTGTTGTGGTGGTGTCAACAAATAAGATAAGTTTTAGATTTTAGTCTCTAATATTCTAAAAAATTTTTCCCCTTTGTCTTAGTAATTAATGAACTTATATTACTTAGTTATATTGGTTTTAATATTGATAATGTATTAATTAGAAGTATACAACAAATTAAAATTTGTCCCTCATATTTGGATAGCATATTCTTTTGTCATTGAGTCTAATATATCATTATATTTTAGGACATATCACAAGAATGAGACTAGTACATTATTATTTTACGATGGATGAAACGGCTTTCCCACTATGAGTTTTAAATATTTATTTGGGTAAATAGTTAATTTAATATATTATTTATAGTTGCATTGGTAATTAGAAATATGTAATTAAAATTCTTCAGTAAATGTATTTTTATTTTAAAATTAAAAAATTGTTTAAACCACAAACTAAATCTTACCAAACTTTTTTTTTTTTGAAAAAAATTATGATTCAAATAGTATAGTTAGGTTTGAATTATAAAGAAAAAACAAACGTAATATATAGTTAGGTTCAACTTTGGGGGCAAGCTAAACCAAACCACACCATGCTCACTCCTACCTATGATTTGGTGGAGATACTAAAAGAAAAGGGACCTATGGAAAATAAATGTGTATACAAACTGAAGATGGAAGAGAATGACTCAATCTAGGTGCAAGGTAAGATTGGTTAGCTCAATCAAAAGAAGGTATTGACTCCGATAAAATTTCGTAAGCAATGGTGAAGATGTCTTCCATTCAAACTATTGTCAAGATAACTACTAGTTTAAACTTAGAGTGAAATAACCTAGATATAAAGTCTATTTAGATTTCATGTGTTTATTTATTATCTTGAGTATTGAATTGAGTGAGTATGATGAATATCATGGTTATGTTATTAGTAGTCTAAAATGCATTATTTTGCACGTGTAGATTTAAATAAATGTCTTTGTCTTATATGTATTAATGTGTGTGTGCAATAAAATTATTAGTTATGTCTTTTATACATTAAGATGTCAAATTAAGTTAGATTAATAAATTAAGTTAGATTAATAAATCAACTTTAAATTTTCTTAAGATTAGTTGATAGAGTTTTCTTTAATTAAGTAGCATGTATGCTCAAATATAAGGCCCAAATGAAGCTCAAATTCATGCCAAATGCCTCCTAAATTTATGTATGCATTAAGGGGTAAATTTGGAATGTGTTAAAGTCAAAATTAAGCTAATTTGAATTACTTTTTGGGGCAGCTCATATTTTGTCCGAATTTTCCTTCTCTTTCTTTCCTTTCTTTTCTTCTTCCATTTCCATCTCCATTTCCAATTCCAAGCCTAAACTAAGGGCAATAGCAAGCTTTGGAAATCAAGTTGTCTTCAAGGCAAAGCATTTAAATGTGAGTTGCTTTAAGTGTGGCTTATGCTTTGTTTTCTTTTCTTGTTGTAGTTTGTAAAGTCTTGGATGAAATGAGTTCAATGCTATCCAAATAGTTTGTTCATGCTTGGGATGAGTTATGAATGTGTTTTATAAGTGTGTGAGGATATGCATGTTATGTAGAAGTGATGGGAAGCATTGGGAGAATGTGAAGAGGAATTGTGTAGGAAAAATCTAGATTGGATTGATGTGGAGTTAAAGTGTGTAATTGTGTTGAATTCTTGTTTTGAGTTGCTAAAATTGAGTAGTATAGATATGAGTGAATCATATGAAGTTGGAAGTGTAGTGGAGGAAGGTTTAAAGTGTATTAGAATAGAATTTTACAAAGTGGAAAAACAGGGGATTTGAAATTTTCGTTTAAGCCTGTTTTTAGAACGTACGCCGGCACCTAGGAATTCAACGCCGCCGGCTTAGAGGCAGCATTGGATTTAGAATTTTTAAGGCTGGATGAAAGCCGCTGGCTTTCGCTAGGAAAGTCAGCCGGCGTTCTTTCGTTCATATTGTACGCCGGCCGCTGGGAATCAAGGCCGCCGGCGTAAGTGTCAAAGCTGCCCGCGTATCTGGGTAAGCGAACGGCTTAGACCTCTCTGGACGTTTTTGAAAATTTTGGTTTTGGATTCTACGTCGGCCCAAGGCCGCCGGCGTAGGATGCAAAGGCTGACGGCGTACCCTTGTACGCTGCCAGGCTTTGGCTGCCGGCCTATCCCCTGTGCTTTCGAAATTTAAAAATTTTTTCTAAAATTTTCTAAAGTTTGTTATTCAAGCAATTAAGTATTTATTAAGTGATTTAGGATATAATAGGATGTTTAAATGCTTATTTGTGACTTTGTATTCAATTATTTGGATTTCCTTGATTAATTGTGATATATGGATTTAATATGTGTATATTTGTGATAATGAAATCTATACTTGTTGATTTATTGATTATTGTGATATTTCCATTACAGTTAAGGATTCTTCGGTTAGTTCATCACCGAGAGATCCTAGTTATATACTAACTGGTTCAGGTACGCAATAACTTGTTTGATGTTTGCTAGGACCAGGCATTTCTAATTTGACCTAAATTGATTTGGCTTAACATTTGAATGAATTGGATGTCTATTACGCTGTTTAATCTGGTCCGAGGAGCAGCAAACCTGTCATGATGCAATGACATGTTAGCTAGGCGCTTAACCAAGTCATGATGCACTGACTTTATCATGATGCAATGGTACGCTATGATGCAATAGCGATTCTTTTTGGTTAAGTAGGTAGCCGATAGGGGGGAATAGTATCTGAGTAACATTTGCTTAAACTTAGGGGGAAATACCATGATTTAGTTCAAAGTTTATGGGAACTTGTGAACTAGGCTCATGTTATGGACTGAGTTTAAGTAGAGTCGGGCAACGGCTTTTAAACCCTATATGAAGCTATTATCTTTATGAAATAGATATAGGAGATATAAGTATTCGGACTGCTTATATCAACCCCCTGAGCAGCTGCTGTTACTTAGGATCCCTGGATTCCCAAAGCGTGACCGGGGTTTGAATACCCTCTTGTTGATTTGTGAATGAAAATGTAATAAAGATAACCACTTGTTTTATGGTGCATTACATCAAATTGATGGCTTGTATTGCATTGGTTATTGTGTACTGGGCCTCTGGCTCACTTTTGCTGTTTTGCAGGTATTGGAGACGAGTATTACGATGACTTGGGCTATGGGTTCGATTTCGAGAGATTTCTGGACGAGTGGGATGAATAGGATCCGATTACCCAGGACTTTTAGAAGACTTTTTGCTAAGGACAAGCTATGTATAGAAGGCTTGTTAGTTAAGCTAATTTCTTTTTGTAATGACCTTAAGATCCTTTAGGATTCTTATGTTTTAAGAAAACATGTAATTTTTGTAGTGTCATGTATTGACACTAAGCGATGTTTATTTGATGTAAATATATGTATAGATTGCTTTTGTTAGCAATCTTGTTTTATTTAAAAGTTCTTTACAAAGTAGAGTGGTTTTGATCAAACAATTTTCATAAATTGTTAGTTTTAGGACAACCTTACATATAATGTGAAAACGTTATATGTGGTTGGGGATTCGGTACTCTAAGTCTCGGGATTTAGAGGATCGGGTCCTTACATAGAGATTAAGAAATTAGATGTGAAGATGATGTAGCATAATTGTATCTCTTTTATTAGTATATTTTTACACTGCTTTTGAATATTTTGAGGGTATTTGATGGAATTTAGTGTTTAATTTGTATATATTGTCATTCAATATTTTAAGAGTTGAATTGGAGAAATTATTCAAATTTCAACAGATTTTAGAAGTTTCCAAAAGACATTGGAAGCTCAAACGATTTATAAGTTCTGAAGTACACTTAAGTATGCAATGCAAAAGGGCCAACACAAATTTCAAGGACTAGCACTTACGATCCCTTACAATATCATAAATACGCCAAGGAAAAGGAAAATTGTTGGGCTTTTGTAGAAAATGAGTATAGGCATGCATTTTTTATATAGTAATGGTAAATATACTGGCTTCTTCAATATGAACACACTTTCCCATAACCTAATCATACTTCAAGAAAACCGTGTAAAGCAAGTATTCAACTTTACCACCAATGAAAAGAGAGCATTTTTCTAAGTTTCACTTGCTAAATGTGCATGCTTCCAATCATGCCAATATTCATATAAAGAAGTTATATTGTTGCATAAATATAGTAATGGTAAATATACTTGTATTATTGTTGGATAAGTGATAAATTGGATCTTACATAAAAATTGCTTGAAAATTCAGTAAGTGCTACAATAAATAAGATACTTCTTTTTTCTTTGTTACAAGTATAATGTTGGGTGTGTATGCACTTATAACATTAAGAGCTAACTTTCCCTGATACCAATTATTTTCTTAGTTTTTATTTGCTTATGATGATGAAGTACCATTTAATCCATCACTCTTCTTTTCTTGTTTATGAGTTTCTCCTAATTTTAGTTTAGCTAATTAATCTATTCCATTTTTATAATTTTGCATTATTAACAAAGGATTTTTTTTTAAACCAGAGAGACAAGGCGATTGCCTATATATCACAAAGAAAGGTAACATAACGAGTAGAAAGGTAGTTAACTAACATTGATTCTTATTAGGACTTTTCTTTATTCTCTTCTTGCATTTATCCTAAATGTATTTTAAGGTTAAATTTGATTACATTCATCTCCAAGAAATTTAAATTTGGCAAATTGACACAAACATGGAAATTCTCATACTTTAAGAATCAATAAATGGACCTTAAGCAATGAAATTTCCAACTTAGAACAAGAGCTATATGTAGAACTTGACTCTATAGGTTGAGAATCTCATGAACATTCGTATAATTGTATGGAAAGTGTCAACCTATTGATCACATAAATTTCAAAACCTTGATATGAAGATCGCAATCCTTAAAATTATACCAATCAAGAACCTTGGTTTAGTGAAGAGCACCACAAAAACATTATTCTTGAAGAGCTCGAAGTTCTCCAAAAAAACTAAAGAGAATATTTTCTCTCAAAAAATAATTCAAATAATAATCTGCCATATGCTATCTTACATAGATATTGTTAAGTTTATTCATAAGCTCCATTCCCACACAAGAATAGGAAAGTAAATATTCCTCAGCAATTTAAATAGAAAAGGAAACTAAATATTATCCTACGAACAAAATAAAAATCCACTCTAAATAAAATATTAATAATGAAAACTAAAATAACATCATAATAACATGTCATTAAATGATATATTCATAATCTAAATCCATATCCAAAAAATGGATAATGTAATGATTTTGTTTTCAAAATTAACTAAATCTTAATGACTTACATTTTACTTAAATTTTCATGTCGTTCTTTATGAACTCTTCGTCCATCATGCACCGTAACCCTTTTTTGGAGAAGATCCATTGTCAAATCTCGCATAAATCACTGATAACATCCTCACTTTGGACTACGAATTGGTTACCAAATGCTTCTCCAAATCCTCAATAAATTTCCAACAAAATCCTTGAAATTCTTCTTGCAATTTCTTAGCTTTGCTTCATATAATCATTCCTTCTAGAAATCGTAATTGGGGTTAGCACTCGGCAACTTGATTCCCATTAGAAATAAAAAGATTTTTTTTATGATAAATAAATATGTTAGGGAAATAATGAATGGGTGATAGAGTTTCTCTAAGTTTTTATACAAGTGTTTTGATGATGACAAAAACCACAAAAAGGATTTTGATAATATTGATATGATTTTATCTTTAACTTTATTTCATCGAAAGGACAAATTTAGAAATTGAATTTATATAACTCAATAGCCTTAACTACGTTTTGGGTTTTTAATGTTTCAGAAGCTCGGATATTTTTTAGATGTAAAATCAAAAGATAAAGTTTCCATTTTTGGAGCAACGAATTACATTGAAGATCTAGCTTGTTCCACTAATAAGTAGGATAATTATCAATGGAGATTTAGAATAGTTCTTTACAAGTTCATTACGAAGTTTTTTAAGTTAGATATTAAAATATCTGTAATTGTGACATGGTTAAGCAAGGAATCGTATGATATATATGTTTATGACGTGCAAATAATTTGTAGGAAGATTTACAAGCATCGATAAGCTAATATGAGAGCAAATGGAAGGGGAGATCATAGATTGCTCAATGAATCTCATAAAAAAAAAAAAAAAAAAAGAAAGAAAGGTAATCTTGACGAATTGGAAGGATTATAAATTCAAATGACCTTCTGTCTAACTCTATTTGTCAAGTATCAAGCTGAAGATATTCTAGCATGATTAGACGTTCTCTAAAAGAAATCTTTAACAGCTATCTAGTGGTGGGTTTGCCTGCCCGTTTGTAGCTCAATTGGTAAGAGGTGTTGCCTTTGGGGTAGGCAAAAGCCTGAGGTTTGGGGTTTGAATCCTAGAGGCTGCAGACTGGGTTCAACTCTGCCTAAGGGTAACAATACCTATTGTGCCCGTGATACCCTGGGGGGCATGCGTTGGTTGGGGTCTCACCTGAGGGTGGATGTCAGTCATTATCACTAGGGGGCCAGTGGTGGTTGTCTGCCCTGGCATCGCATCGCCGTCGCCTGCGGGGGCGGGGTGTGACACATAATTCCTAGTTGAATTACTCAAGAAGATCGTTGGAAGGCTTGACTTCAAGGAAAAAGATACAAAATATGTCAAAAAAAAAATACTAAAAGACTACTATGACAAAGCGTGAAAATACTTGGAGTCAATCTGAGAAATTCTTCTTCATCAAAGAGCAAAACATAGCTATCAGAAGCATATTTAGAAGCTTCCCAAAGACATATTAGGGCTCCATTTGGATTGTCTATTTCTCATATGTATCTATGTTTGTATATAAAATTTATGTATAAAGATGAAGATATTCTAGCATGATTAGACGTTCTCTAAAAGAAATCTTTAACAGCTATCTAGTGGTGGGTTTGCCTGCCCGTTTGTAGCTCAATTGGTAAGAGGTGTTGCCTTTGGGGTAGGCAAAAGCCTGAGGTTTGGGGTTCGAATCCTAGAGGCTGCAGACTGGGTTCAACTCTGCCTAAGGGTAACAATACCTATTGTGCCTGTGATACCCTGGGGGGCATGCGTTGGTTGGGGTCTCACCTGAGGGTGGATGTCAGTCATTATCACTAGGGGGCCAGTGGTGGTTGTCTGCCTGGCATCGCATCGCCGTCGCCTGCGGGGGCGGGGTGTGACACATAATTCCTAGTTGAATTACTCAAGAAGATCGTTGGAAGGCTTGACTTCAAGGAAAAAGATACAAAATATGTCAAAAAAAAAAATACTAAAAGACTACTATGACAAAGCGTGAAAATACTTGGAGTCAATCTGAGAAATTCTTCTTCATCAAAGAGCAAAACATAGCTATCAGAAGCATATTTAGAAGCTTCCCAAAGACATATTAGGGCTCCATTTGGATTGTCTATTTCTCATATGTATCTATGTTTGTATATAAAATTTATGTATAAAGATGAAGATATTCTAGCATGATTAGACGTTCTCTAAAAGAAATCTTTAACAGCTATCTAGTGGTGGGTTTGCCTGCCCGTTTGCAGCTCAATTGGTAAGAGGTGCTGCCTTTGGGGTAGGCAAAAGCCTGAGGTCTGGGGTTCGAATCCTAGAGGCTGCAGACTGGGTTCAACTTTGCCTAAGGGTAACAATACCTATAGTGCCCGTGATACCCTGGGGGGCATGCGTTGGTTGGGGTCTCACCTAAGGGTGGATGTCAGTTATTATCACTAGGGGGCCAGTGGTGGTTGTCTGCCCTAGCATCGCATCACCGTCGCCTGCGGGGGCGAGGTGTGACACATAATTCCTAGTTGAATTATTCAAGAAGATCGTTGGAAGGCTTGACTTCAAGGAAAAAGATACAAAATATGTCAAAAAAAATACTAAAAGACTACTATGACAAAGCGTGAAAATACTTGGAGTCAATCTGAGAAATTCTTCTTCATCAAAGAGCAAAACATAGCTATCAGAAGCATATTTAGAAGCTTCCCAAAGACATATTAGGGCTCCATTTGGATTGTCTATTTCTCATATGTATCTATGTTTGTATATAAAATTTATGTATAAAGATGTTTGATTTGCAACTATATTATATCAATATTTGATCCATTTTATGTTTTCATAGGAATTGTCATATATTTTTATTTATATATATTTTTGGATAGATAACGTGTTAGAAAAAATTTATAAAAAGTGTTTGCCATTTGCCATCTGTCATATGCCAAACGGACCCTAAATTTCTTTTTTACTAATTAACAAGGAACTTTATTATTGTTTTTCCTCTAGCTTCGGTTATGTTTACTTTTTTCAACTGTGTTTTATAGAAGTGACAAAGGACACCTGTAGGACCATGAGTTAGCTTAAGTAGAAGATAAGATAGGCAGTACAAGTTGTTACATTGCAAAGGATGCCAAACTCTTTATACTTCTTCATTGATTTTGATTAGATATAGTAGAACAACATGTGAAGACAAGTAGGATCCTGAGTGGATTTGAAAGAGTGGATTGACACAAAAGGTGAAGCCACTATACATAGCTAAGTACATTCTCTTCTCTCCATCCATTTACTTATTTTATTGTTTCCACATATTACTTTGATAGTGAATCTAAAGTTAACTTGATACTTATAGATCATAACTTTGCTAAGTAAGAGATATTAAAAGTACAAGATCAATCACATCATAAGTTAAGAAATCAATAAGGCCTTTCAAATATGGTTTTTAATTAAAGTTTTAGACATTATTTTAGAACTAGTTCAGAAACAAGCCTAGAATCAAATTTTGTAAAAATCTTTCAAAATGACCAATTTACCGCTCCCCCCCACATTACTTAGCTTTCGAAATCTACAATTAGTATAAGAGTAAAGGTTTATTATTTAACGAGTATTTGATTTTAAATGTGATCGAGTTCAATGGTCCAATTACTATTAACAAAATTCATTATAGACATCATGATAACTCGAGTCGGTTCTAAATCGACCTAAACCGCTAGTCCACGGTTCTCAATTCATGGAGCCAAAACTGAATTGGTCAGGATCAAGCCAGTTCATGATTCTTAAGAACCAACCAAATTTTTTTTAAAACAAAAAAATATGCCAAAAAAAAAAACACTTCCATAAAAAATAATGTCTATCATGTATAACATTACACAATTTTAGTAAAAAATAATGTACATTCGCATAAAATAAGATGAGTCGAATAACTATTTTTCTTTTCCTTAAACTTTGACAAATACTTTCAACTAGAAAGGGGACATTATGCCTTACCTCTGTTACAATATTAACATCTCTCAATATTTCTTGCTTGGTAGTACAAAAATAAATAACTAAATATAAATGAGTGGGGAATGGGATGGAAATTAATTTTTTTGTAAGTTTTAAAATTTCCCCATGGGCGTCTACTAACCATTATACATAATCAGACCAAACATAGTTCTAGTGTTGTTTTTTCTCCAAAAAAAAAAAAAAAACAAGAACTTTATTGTGTTGGTTAATTTTATTTGTAAAATCATGTCAAATGTAAGTTTCTTACCGATTAGTTACATTTTGAAAAAGGGTTAATGTCATAAATGGTACTTGAACCTATGCTCATCCTATTGTCCCGCAATGCTAAAAGCTTGCTCAACCACCACGATTGAAGCTAGTGCCGCCAATGCTTGTCTAGCAATTCGAGATTGTATTGGAAACATCTCCTTGTGGCATTTCCACCAATCAAGGATATTAAAATTGTATGCATCCACCATGTCATCAAACTTGAATGTCGTGTTCAGGTACTTGTCAATCTCAAAATCTGATCCACTTTCATTTGCATCGTGGTGCTTTTTGAACCCTAAATGATCGAGCACTAACTCAAGCTTTTCTACGATACTAGATACCAATGCATTAAGAAGAATTGTGGGGCTAATGGGTTTTTGTCCATCATATGCGAAACTAATTTGCCAGTATAAGTTTAATAGTACATTACTATCTCTTTTACAACATTACTTGCAGAAATTAAATATATATCTTAAGTGTTCAACATTTTGTCAACATGTTCATTAATAATCTAGAGCTTCCTAAAGTCCCTCCACTTTGTTGCATGGATCCAACAACCATGCCACCTTGTATATCATGGGAATTTCCTTATGATACTTCAACCACTTGTGAGACATATCGTTAACAAATGAATATAAAATGAGATCAAATCTTACCTCTTAAAGCATCCTAAAGATGATGCATGCCTCTAGTAAAAAGAGATGTATAATGGGGTTATATACCTAGGAGAAAACATTTATACAATCATAAAAATCCTTCAACAGTTCCAACAAACTACAATAGACATTTCATTCATTGGGATGTAGTAGTATATTTAGTACATGTGCAATGGAAAAACTACAAAGCAAATCTTTGTATGGTATTGTGCTAGCTAAAAGTTCATAATTGAATTTCATCTATGTCGCACATCTTTTTAAAAAAATTTCAGCCTTTTACCATGTACACAACACCATTTTTGCCATTCTCTATTAACTGATGGATGGTCCGATATGTAGTCAAACACAAGTTTTATCAGAGAAGTATGAATTTTTAAAGATTCAATTTTGCTTTTTACATATAGATTTAAAATATGACATGCACACCTTATATGAAAAAACGTTCCACTAAGCATAGGCTAACATAACAATTCTAGGTCAGTAATACTAGTTATATTAGCCACAACATTGTCGAAGCCTATAAAAAAAAATTTCAATCAAACCATATTCATAAAGAATCATTCACATCATAGAATATATGTTTTGGGTCATCTGGACCCCATCCATTTTATACAATGCAATCAATTTGTTATGCATTATCCAATGAAATCCAATAAGATGTAATGCCTATTTAAGAACTTTCTCCCTTTCTGTTCGTCTAAATGTCCGAACAGATGGAGACATGTGTATCAAGTCTAGAGAACATACCTTGCTTGTGTCTTACCTCTTTGATACATTTTACGGCAATGTCGTCGATCCGCTAAAAATGGCTATATAAATGTGAAAGCGAATTGACCAGTAAGTGTACTGAATCGAATCAAGTAGTAGAATGATGAGATGAGTATCGTTCCCACGAGGAATAATTAAGTACTAAACTGGTGTGAGTTCCAATTAATATTTAGGCAAAAGCTTTCAAGTCAAGTATCTTACTAACACCAATCTATCTACTTTCTACTCATTGCTAAACTATTCAGATATTGCTAAATCATAGAAACTTATATTTATCCAGAATGGGAACATAGATTAAATCCTGCTCTTGCTAATCAAGTTGAAATTGAATTATATCAACTATTAGAACTCATGTATATTCAAGTGAAACTATCGAGATCAAAACTTCTATTTAAAGTTCTTAAAATCTTTTTAACCTTAAAACAACCTGGTAGCTTCCACTACTCAAATTACCAAAGGACTCGATTTTATAATTAAGAATCTTCCAACTCATTAATTGCCTGATGTATTAAATCAAATTTCTTCTAATCTCTTAGTGAGAAATCAACTTAAAAACATCACATTTATTACAAAGATAGTTTCTAAATCAGATTAAATCTCTCAGCATCTTGATCTCAAATCTTAAATTACAAATTCCCTTAAACCTGACTTCTCTCTCGAGTCATCAAACTTCTTATGAATCTAATTCCTTCCAGATATTTGATTCATACTAGGAATTCAACATGAATATTACATGATTCTAACAGTAATATAACATGAGCTTAACCATCATTTGAGCAAATGGTATATTTAATCGTATTCCTACCATTATAATTTAGTTAGACATAGTAGAAACTACAACTAAACTCATAATGAACATAAAATAAGAAAATCAACATGCATAAAATGTAGAAAAGGAAATTAATTGAGAAATCAAACCGTTAAGATTCGTTCACAAGACTTGGAGATCAATATACAATGCATTTAAGAGCCAATTGTTAATCTACATTACAAGATCTGTGTTTTCAATTCTAAACTCTCTATTTTGTGCTATAGAACTGTTCTCTCGATATTTTTTCGAACTCCCCTCTTTTCTTTTTAAAGCAGCCTTTTTAATACAAATCAGACTCACGAAATTGTTTAACTGCTAATCATATGCCGGTAGTTACACATTATACGCCAGCAATGTTAAGGAATTTTAAACTGTGAGGGACGAACACTAGTTCAAAAATCGGTGGTGTTGCTTCCAGAAATGCCGGCGTATCTTCAAATTGTAGAAGCCGCGTTTCCAAATAACATACACTGGTAGCGTTGAATGTTAATTTGCTGGCATTCATCTTCTTCTATGTAATGTTGGTTGTCTTGCTCCTTTTGATGGTTGGTGTTGCTTCATTTTGGTTTCATTTGCTCTGTTTTTGGACAATCCTTGCTCAAACTCATTCCAAGTCCTCAATGACCTGAATTAATACCAATTAACACATTACATTACCAATTCTTACACATTCAATAACAATTTGTAAAGATTATAATCCAATTGAGAGATGAAAAGTGTACAAAATGTGAGTTTATCAGTCGTTCATAATAGAAGCACTTCATGTAAGAGCATATGGTTGTAGAGTTTCTAGATGATAATATACAAAACATGCATTCTCACTGGAGTTGAAACCCATGTGCAACCCGCTTTTTCATTTGCACCAGCTCATCATGATACAATTCATCCTTGAACTGCCATAACCTCGATTCTTTCTTCGAGCTGGATCGTGATACTTAGTGCTATTACAAATCCATACCATACTCACTGGGATGCTTCAACTTCAGGTGCTTAGAGAGACTCTTATAACCGTTTCTTGTCTTCCTGTCTAAACCTTATACTTTCCTGAAATGTTTATCAATAATGTTAGACTTATAAGGTCTTGGCTTACTTGATGGTTCTGCCTCAACTGAAGCCTGTATTTCACCTAAATCGTTATAATCCTCAACTTCATGTTATGAAAGTGGTTCTATAGCCAGATCTTAGGAGTCATCACTCCCATGTGATTGGTAAACAACAGTAATGTATCAAAAGCTGGTAGAACTAGAGGAAATTGCTCAAGCGTAAAGTCAAGTTTGGAAGCTCGAGGCTCGTCAAAGTCATAGCAGTTAGCATCCTTATCCACATTGATATTTGGTTATACTTGACACTCGAGTTGTTTCCCCTTCAATTTGTCTTTCTTTCCATATTTTTTTAGGAACCATCAAAGAAATACGAAGCGTTGGTATGTGTCAAATAATGAAATCTAAATTGCTAAGTGCAATAAACAATATGTTTTAGAACTATGGAGTAATAGCAACAAAAATAACATAAAAAATAAAATTATGAATGCGGTAGATTTTGGACAACTCTTCAAAGCAACATGTAATAGTGCAAAATTTGTTATTTGTAATATTGATGTAAGTGTCTGCCAAAAATACCACATCAATTTATAACCAACTCTTCTCGTTTGAATGTTTTAAATTTTCTGAATGCAGAAACTGGAAAATTCTAGTTAGACTCCTAATGTTCCACAATTAATTCATTTGCAAATATTCAAAAAATTAATCTCTCAAATTTAATTCATATCCTCTTTTCCATATGTAAACAGTGAAAGTTTGTGATTTTGAACTTCGAAATCTGAATGATTCCTAACATTTTGAATTGTCAAATATCAACTTTATATCAGGAGTTCTCTTCTACCCAAACATTCAAAAATTTGAACTCTCAAATTTAATTTCATGCGTCCACTATGTCCAGACTTCAAATGCGTAACTTTTTGACAATGAATAGTGACGCAAAGCAATGTAACTTTTTTCACGCATTTGTATGCGTTATTGATATTGACCCTAACAATGAATAGTTGAGCCATCAAACCTTTGTACTTTGCGTTATATGTTGTTTTGTTTTTGTAAGGGATTAAAGAAATTAGGTCTACTTGTCAAATCATAAGGTAAATTGATTTTACATTTAGCTAACTATTCTTCATATTATCTTTTTTTTTAATTTACTAATATTTGCATTGGGTGGCAAGTTGACCCGCACTTCCACTTCAGCAGATCTAATACCTTACTAAACCGCCAATTTGTAGCAGGGACCTGCCTAGACCCACTAGACTTAGCAAGTCATATGGCAGGTCTTAAACATCACTGATGGGCTAGTTCCTGGGTTGGGAACTGGTGCTGACAATCCGAGTTGAGTCACTGCTTAGACACAGCTCATGATGATGTCTAGTTCCTTATTTGATGGCACTAACTCCTCTTTTTGGAACGTATGCAAGGATTCATATGGCAAGCAAATGATTTCACTCCATGGCAAGTGATAAAAAATGGAGATGACAAAGTTAAAGTACAAAAGTGGCTCCATAATCCCCAATGATGACAAGAAAAAAATTAAGAAAAATAACAAGGCTAAGAGTTCATTTAACAACAATTATTCCTTTTGAATTTTACTCAATATCATCATATCAAATCGCTAAAGAAATTTGGGATAGATTTTGTGAAACTTATGAAGGATCCAATGCAATCAAAGATATTAAAATAAATGCTTTATTGCAACAATACAAACTATTTTGGTTCAAGATTGATGAAAATATCATAGATGCTTTTAATAGATTTACTATGAGTACTAATGAACTTGTAGCTTTAAGAAAACTTATTCCATATCCAAATCTTGTGTGAAAAATGCTTTGAATCTTACTTAGAACATAAGATGTGAAAGGACAATGATTAAAGAAGCACAAAATTTGGACACTTTAACCCTTAGTCAACTATGAGAAAAGCTTCTAACACATGAATTGCTAATGAACATCATCACTAATGCAATTGCATAATCAGACGCAAAACCAGGAAATAAAAAGATGATAACATTCAAAGGAGTCAACACAATCAAAGAATCAAATGAAGGAAGATGATGAAATCAATCTCTTTATTGAGCGGATTAAGCAAATATTGAGTTTGTCTAATATTATAAATGATACATACAATTTTCCTATACCATGGAAAACTACCTTACTTTGATATAATGAGTAAATTACACTAGAAGGTAACAACATTTGAGGATAATTTCATTTAAGATATCAACATTTCAAGTGGTTCAAAAAAGGAATGAATGTTTCACAAAGTGAATCAAATGAGATATCAATATTTTGCGAAGTTCATTTAAGATGTCAACATTTGGATTATAGATTAGTTTTCAATTAAGTCTCCTTAATTTTTCATCAATAGTCAATTATTAATACATTATTTGACTCACTTTATAAAATGTTGATTATTCTTTTTAACCACTTGAAATATCGATACTTTAAATGACTATCCCTAAACATTAAGACCTTAAATAAACTTTGCAAAATGTTAGTACTTCAAATGAACTTATGTTCAAATATTAATACCTTCCAATGTAATTTACCCTTCATATAATTACTATAATATACAGCATAACGAAAGGATTAAAAAAAATGGTTTTCTAATATTACATATTCTTCCTTACGCAAAATTTCTTTTTTGTAATACTAGGAAAGTAATATGTTGACAGTGGAATTAGCCATCGATCACTCGATCTCTTCGGTCCCTAAAACCTTACAACACCGATTGGCTCAAGATAGGCCCACTACTTGTCACATCATAACCTCCTAGGAAGTTAATGAGATTAGCACCCCCACTTTATGTACAACACAAGGCCTCTCCCAAAGTCCTCACCTCGGGACGACTAATCGAGCTAATGAGCTCGATTAGTTTGCTAGCTTGGCCTTAAAGCCTTACGATCTCTAGCCAAAGTAAACACCCTAGTCACACCTCGTGACCGATATGGGGAGGGTGAGGGGAGGGGAGATACCAATAGCTCAGCCATACTCCAAGAAGCCATGACTCTAGCTTGGGTACTCTAACTGCATTGAGTACCAAGCCGCATATTAGGAAGCAACCTACCCTGGTATGACCATAAATGCTATAAATACCCTCATCCCCTCTTCTAAGAGGATAGAGAGAAAAAAGGAATGAGGGAAGGAAATGAAGTCTTATATATCTTTTACAAACACCATATATACCCGCAAACTAAGTTAGGCATTAGAGTGGCCACACCGGGCAACCCCCGATGCCCTCTCTGATGTGTCTTCTGTATTTACAAGAGCTATCTCTATCGAACCAGATCCAACTCGTGCAACATTTGGTGCTATCTGTGGAACCAACACTTTTCCTTCTCCTATCGTTCTTTTCATTAAAAAAAAAAAAAAAACCTAAAAAACCCACAACAGACAACCCTACCCTCATATAATGCCCAAACTGCAACGAAACAAGAATCAAGTTGATTCTGCTCCCTAGTGCCCACATCCCATCCTATGGATGTTGAAGCCCCTAAAATGTCGTGTCTTGGCTCGACCATTGTCACAAATTTTGGTTTTTTAGACAAAGTTCGTTTCTTGGAACTAAAACATGTGCAAGCACTTTGTACATAGGAACTTAGAAAATGAACGGTCAAATGCCCTCCAACAAGCTAAGATAATAGAGTTGAAGTGGCTGAAAGACCTACATCTATAGGAATTAGCCTCCAGTGCACCAAGGAGTGCCTCTCCAATCCGTTCACCAACTAAACATGATAAGCAGCTGGTTGAAAGGAATCATGGGTGCATTGTAGAGTCATTGCAGGCTAGTACATCCACCCAAGAGCAGTCGTACAACTCAAAGATGCTCCGAAATGCACATCGGAGAGTTAAAACTTCCGAGAGCCTAATGAGAGCCCACTACAGTACCTCACGAGTGCATACAACATCCCAACAGTCAACTTTAACTACTACAAGACGATAGGTTAATGATGATCAACCTAAAAAGGGGAGACTTGTAACCCCAGCCTAGCTCGAGATCATGGGAACACCACCTCCACTCTTGTCCCAAAGGGCACACAGCTTAGCTCCAACAAAGAACGCGCATTAGAAGAAATACAGGACATGATGAGGAGACTATCCACTATTAAAGAGGGCTTTAAAAGTGAGTCCGCTACCAAAGCACCCCTTGGAAAAATGCCTTTTGCGATCGAGATCATATGAAGTACTACCCACGAGAGCTAACTACCCGCTCTAGAATCATATGATGGAACGATTGACCCGAAGGATCATATCGCCTAGTTTCAATCAACCATGGTGATACACAATTTTGGACGTCATATGGTGCAAACTTTTCCCACCACCTTTTGAGGTTCAGCAAAGGTTTGATTTAGCAAGCTCAGACCCAACACAGTGAGTTCCTTTGCTGAACTCACTAACCTCATTGTAGTGCACTTCATGGTGAGCAAACCGCCAAAGAAAAATCCTCCTACTTTTATACGATGCGGCAAAGGCAAGGTAAGCCCTAAGAACCTACTTGGCAAGATTCAACAAAGTATGCCTAGAAAATTCCGAACCCCAACCAAGGTGTAACTTTAGAGGCCATTAAGCAGGGGGTCCTCGTAGATACCCGTTCTTTGACTTCCTTTTCAAATGTTGGCTTACTACTCTTGAACATGTGAAGGAAAAGGCATAGAAATACATCTTCCAAGAAGACACAAGAAATGCCATAATGGAAGCTAAAAAAAAGACAGTACCTAACTGAGCCTACGATAACCCACCTCGAGAAAAGAGCCGACTAAAAGATTATTGTGACTTCAACCGAGTTGACAAACACCGAGGTTCTAAGGATGGCAATAAACGAAAACTCTTCCCGAAGTACAATGAGTATACCCCCCCTCCCTCTTAAAACTACCAGTACATGATATATTCCCTAAGATAAGAAATCGAGGCCTCCTACCGCCACCACCCTCAATGAGACCGAGTTCACGACAAAAAGATTCAAAGGAAAATTGCAAGTATCACTACAACCGCAAACATGATACAAGTAATTGTTGCAACATAAAAGTGCCATAAAAGACACCATATGGCGTGATTTGCTAAAGCAATACATAGACCATGACCTCAAGCCGGAACCCCTGACACAGAATACAAAGGTTGACGAACCTAAGAAAATGGCGACTACCCAAAATCGGCCTGATTAGCCCCATCCTCACCAACTATACCATGGCGAGATCAATACTATCATAGGTAGGCTCATTACCTTGACAAGAACGGGACTGCCACCTAGCTCGAGTTCATCTCGACTAATAATGAACAAGGAACCCAAAAGGGTGAAAGTTGATTCCACAATCCTTCTCCAACTAAGATTACAAAGGAATACAGACCCCTCACCAAGATGCCTTAATAATCGTTGTCTATATCTTGGGGTAAAAGGTCAAAAGGGTGCTGATTGACACAAGAAGTAGTGCTAACATCCTCTTTAATCAAGCATATAAGCAAATGAAGCATGAGTTAAAACCAAAGCTGGGGCCATACAGTCACGAGATGTATGGTTTTGACAATCAACCTGTCTAACCTTGAAGTATCATTACTTTGCCCTTTGAGCTTGGAGAAGAGCCATGAAACATGGTACACCAAATAGATTTCCTTGTAGTCAACTGTTAGTCCCCTTACAATGCTACATTGGGACGAGGCAACTAATCGATGTTTGCTATGGTCATCTCCTAACCCCACCTCAAGGCTGAGTTCCCTACCCCAGTAGAGATAAACATGTGCCGAGGAACAATCTTAACAACTATATATCAAGGCCCTAAAAGGAGATTATGTATACACAACTGATACGAAATCAGAGTATAACCCGGAACATCTAAGTGAACCAGCCAAGCTCATAAAGAAATCACCCTCAATGATAAACTCAAGCATACGATGAGGGTGGGAAAAGTCATCCTTCCCGACATTAAAGAAGACTTGATCACATTTTTGCAGGCAAATAAGAATGTCTTTGCATGGTCACTTGTTGACATGACAAGTGTAAGCTTGAATGCGATCATGCATCAGCTAAACATCCACAGAACCCAAAAACTAGTCCACCAAAAAATCCAGCACTTTGCCCCATAAAAGGCAAGCCGCCATTGAAGAGGAAGTCCATAAACTACTCTAAGCTGGGGTCATTAAGGAAGAGAAATATCTTACTTAACTAGCCAATGTTGTCATGGTTAAGAAACCCGTGGGAAATGGCGGATGTGCGTCGATTACACCGACCTCAACAAGGCATGCCTGAAGGATTGCTTCTCATTACCATGAGTTGACCAATTTGTTAATAACACCTCGGGACATGAGCTACTGAGTTTCATGTACACTTGCTCCACTACAACCAGATAAAAATGAAGGATACAATGAGATGTACACCTCGTTTATTACGTCGTTTGGCATGTACTGTTGCAAGAGGATGCCATTTGGATTAAAGAATGCTGGTGCCACCTGCCAGAGGTTGGTCACTAAGGTGTTTAAACCCCAGGTAGGTCGAAACATGGAGGTTTATGTCAATGATATGATCATGAAAAGTAATCAAGCCAAAGATCACCCATACAACCTCCAAGAAATCTTCAATTGACTTTATTTTTACAATTTGAAGCTCAACCCACAAACGAGTACATTTGGAGCCTTGATAGAAAAGTTTTTAGGTTACGTTGTATCTTAAAGAGGAATTTAGGCCAACCTCAACAAGATCAAAGCGATCTTGACAATGAGCCTACCTAAATCAATAAAAGAAGTGCAACAGCTTGTGGGTAGGATAACCACACTAAGTAGATTTCTCTCAAGGAGCGTAGACCGATGCTCAAAATTTTACAAATCCTTAAAACACTAGATAAGTTCAAATGGACAGGAAAATCCCAACAGGCCTTCGATGAGCTAAAACAATTGCTGACCACAATATGAATACTCAAAACTCCAATCGCAAGGAATCTTATACCTTTACCTCACAGTAAGTGATCGAGCTCTGCCATCTGTGCTA
The DNA here is from genome assembly GCA_024138025.1 of Combretum micranthum. Taxonomy (NCBI): domain Eukaryota; kingdom Viridiplantae; phylum Streptophyta; class Magnoliopsida; order Myrtales; family Combretaceae; genus Combretum; species Combretum micranthum. Next base: position 211,266 of record JAMXBD010000433.1, on the reverse strand, counting down.
ACACAAGGTAAAAGGAAGCAACACCAACCAATATGCTACATCAGCCACATCTTCCAAGGTCAAGAGCAGAGGTACACAACAATAAAGAAGTTTTCCAAAGCATTTGTGATATTTGCACGTAGTATGTGTCCATACTTTCAAGCACACCACATCATCGTCCTCACCGATGTGCTGATAAGGGCAATTCTCTAGAAACTACATGTCTCCAGAAGAATGATGAAGTATGCAATTGAGCTCAACGCTTACGACGTACAATATCAACCTCATGATGCCATCAGGGTGCAAGTCTTAGTGGAATTCATAGCCAAATACACTGGCTCCCCCAAACCTAAGAGAAAGGAAAAACCTACACAAACCCTCCACGTGGACTGATCCTCAACAATTTGGGTGGGGGGGGAGGAGAGTGGAGCTGGTCTAGTCAAGATTAGTGTACATTAAATTTTGAATTCCCTATAAGCAATAATGAAGTGAAATACGAAGCCCTATTAGTCAAACTCATGCTCACTATGAATGTTGGGGCAGAAACAGGGGACCTTCAGATCTTCTTCGATTCACAGCTCATGGTTCAACAAGTCAAAGGCGCATATGAAGCAAAGAACGAAGAAATTGCTAGATACCTAGAGGCAATTCAGTCTCTCACAAAATAATTACTCTCATGGGACATAGTTAAAATATCAAGGACTAAAAATGTTGAAGCTGATATACTTTCAAAATTTACCTCCATGGTAGCCTCCGACCTAGGAAAAATTGAAAAAAGAATATTCATCAAGTTCCTACTTGAAAAGTCTACCATTATAAGAGCCCACGAGGTGCTGAATCTACAAGAAGAAACTCCATCCAAAAGCTGGATGACATCGATAGAAAAATACCTCAGGGACGACACTCTACCCTCAGATAGAACAAAACCCAAGAAGTTAGTGTATAGAGCAGCCAATTACACCCTTATCAACAGAATCCTATATAAAAGGGGCTTCGGCTTCCCCCTTCTCCAATGTTTACAACCAAAGATAGACAACGAGTTCCAGAAGAGCTTCATGCTGGTGAATGTAGTAATTAATTTAAAGCTCAATCATTGCACACCCAGTTGTGCAAGCCGGCTACTTCTAATCAACAATGAGGGCCAATGCAAAAGAATTTATGCAATGATGTGAACGCTGCCAAAATATTGCTCCCATCGACCATACCCTAAGCATTGATCTACTCTGGCTCATCAGCTTATAGCCCTTCACCATGTGGGGACTGGACATACTCTAACCTTTCCTCTATCCACAAGATAAAGACAATTCATAATTATGGATGTGATTATTTTACGAAATGCGTAGAAACTAAGGCAATAGCAAAAGTTACGGACAAAAATGTCCAACACTTCATCTACTCCAACATCATCGTCAGTTCAGGGTCCCGCACTCCATAGTAATGAATAATGCGAGGTAATTTGGTTCCAAAGAATCAAAGACTTCTGCATCGAATACTGTATTACCTTATGCAACACCTTTGTCACATACCCCAAGCTAACGGCCAGGTCGAGGCCATTAATAAAACCATCATGTAAAGTCTGAAGGCCATGGTAAACCAACAAAGTGGCAAATAGGCAGATGAGTTGTCCAGTATCTTATGGGGATACTGCATCACCAGATGCACCCCTACTGATGAAACCCCTTTTTCACCTCACTTTTGACTCTGAGGCTGTTCTACCTATCAAGCTAGGGCTACAAAACATTTGAGTACAATCCTATGATAGGTTGATCAATAAGGTCAGTTTCGAAGCTGAACTCGATGCAATAGAGGAGATTCGAGATAAAGTGAGCAAGAGAGTTACCGCATACCAACAAGAGCAACCCGATATTATAATAAGAAGGTTAGACACAAAGTCTTTCTCCCAAGAGACCTCGTTTGCAGAAAATTAGAAGCAATGGGGTCCAAAGAAGCCTGAGGAAAACTTGCCCTAAACTTGGACGATCCAGTCAGGGTGAAAGAAGTCTTGGGAAATGGAGTCTACAAATGCGAAACATTACATGATGAGCTCATTCCCAGGATTGGAATGAAAACAACCTGAGAAAGTTTTTCAAATAGCTACGGCTAACTTATATGTAAAGTGTAAAAAGAAATCAATCAAAAATGAAATCATGATTTTACATTAAGAGCATGCCACATTGATTTTTATGTTAGGAATCCAACAGATTTTCGATAGGGGCCTAGAAGTTCAAAAAATCCTACCCTCTCGTGCCGAATGAGCTCGGTAACTCTCTCAAGGGTAACTCTCCTCACGAGCTCGAGTAACTATCACGGCCCAAAGGATACTCTAAAGGTGATAGCTCACCGTACACAATATTAAAGCCTATGAATAACTATCTTAGTCACGCAAATGCTTCCATATTGTGCACAAGGCGTACATCACAATCAAGGAAACGTCGGAGCGCACAATTTATATTGATAACAATTAAGTAACAAGACAAGAAAATTACTTATCAATAAACATAAATAAGGTAAATTATAATTCTTAGGGGTATACCCCGCTAATTTTCTCAAATGGATCAAAACATATTAGTGCTTCCTAAAGTCTCCAAAATATTAATGTATCACATATTGCTCATGAATAGATTTTTAATATTGAACTTCATCTGTGCTCCTAATTCTTCCATAAAGGTTTAAAGTCCATCTGTGGTTTCCTTAATGTCTTGTCTTTGAGTGGATCTCAAGTATACCTACTTCAACAAGAATCTATGGGGGTGTAAGCTACAACTTACTTAGTGAGACATTTCATAACATTCGTACCAACAATCATGGACAAACAAGGTTATTAAATTCAAACATATGCTATACATGCTATGCACCAAACACATAATCACATAAGTATATATGGTTATCCGAAATCATATGTAGAACGGATTTATGCCCTTCATAACAAGGGTTAGGAATGGCTGTGGCAAGTCTCTATGATCTCCTCTACTAGTCCTCAGGCCATACGTCCTTAGAAATTGGCAAAACGTGGCTTCTCCATGAGGTCGTATTCCCAAACGTTTCATACCTGATGCTTAGAGCAAGATTGCGTTCGAATCCACCAATCTATCTGATTGCTCGCGTAAGAGTAGTCTTATGAATGTGACTCGATGATATGCAATACATGAAAGTTTTGTTTTCTTGAGCCAATTCTTATTAAGTTTCATTAGGGGGCGATCAAACAATTTAACAAACACCAAGCAATCATAACTGTACGTAAGCAAAACACTTAAACATTCCATTCAAAGTTGCGATATGCTTAACTTTTCATTTCATCACATAAGCATAGAATCACATACATAGCCCATGAATTCCTCATACATATCTATTTTTATCTTTTCTTAGTATACTAGTGCCACTATTTTATTAATACAAGCAAGGAAACGAAATAATAGGGAAAAATTCACTCATCTATTAGAGCAATTCCTAGTCGTAATAATCCTCTAGAAATAACATGTCAAACTCCTCGTCACCTAAACAAAAGAAATACCCAGAATGAGTATTTCATACAGGTTTTCCTTAAATTTTTTAGTTCTATCTTGTTATTTTCGTCAAAATTTGTATTAAGAGAAATTCCAACTTAAAATAGTTATAACTTGATTATTTTACTCTGAATTTCGCATGTTAGTAGTCGTTTTCTACCTACTCAAAAAGATATGTCTATTTCTAAGGTTATTTTTAACATTTAAAGCCATTTAGGTTTCCAAAAGGATTGGTATAGGTTTGACCTATAAGTTTCAGCCCTCAAATTTACATTTTCTAAAGTTTTACTTCACTTATAAATATTTCTACCTTTGAAAAATCATTTAGTATTGACAATAACTCATATTATATGCATGATCCTAGTGATGTTGTTCCAAAATAAAACTTTGTAAAACAATCTTTTGTAGAAACTAGAAATGTTGGGTTTTATAAAATTTGTTATTTTGTAAACTTATGACTAAAAATATAATTCAATATATATATTATATTGAAATTTCAAACGTCTTATATTTGTTCAGAATTTTTATTTAATAATTTATTTTATAAGACATGATTTTGTTTATTGGTAACATAAAACTCTAAGTGTATTTCCGTTTGAAATTTTTCTAAGTTTGGTTCTTGAACAAAAATTTAATTCTTAGAATTTGCAAATGTGAAACTTAATTAAAGAAAATCATGATTTTATATTTGTTTTGAGTTGAGGAATATTTCATTTTCATATTAAACTTCTTTTAGCTAATTATTTTCCAAAACATGAATCTTTATGTGTTTGTGAAAAAAATCATCAAGTAGCATCATCTTCAAAATGTTTTAAGTTTTGGTCATGAGAGAAAATTTATGTAAATGACTTGCTCTAATTTCTTATTTTTAATAAGGATGTTTGTTTATGTATTGTAAAGAAGATTTTTAGAAAAGTTTACATAACAAAGAATTATCGATATTTATATTAAAGAAATTCATTTTAAAAAATATACTTGTGTGTTTCCTTTTAAATTCTTAATGAAAAGATCCCTAAGTATCAAAAATAAAATTTTTATAAAATATTTTACATCACAAAGGATTATTGATATTTAAATTTTTGGAAAACCTTTTCATAATATTTCACTTTACACATTTTTAGAGAAAGGGTGGTTGGACAACTATTCTTATCCTTAAGGAAAATTTTCCTAAGAGTTGAAAATCAACTCTCCTAAAAGATAAGTTTCATTTTATGAGATAATAAATATTTTATATTTTCGTTTTTAATTTTTAATTAAGACAACATCATCACTTTGTGACTATGCATGCATATGAATCTAGCAATTATAATAGGATATAACTTATTGGCATAAGCTTATGTAGAAATAAATGATAGAAAATCAAATAAGCAATATAGATAAAATAAAGATATGGAAGTTTTAGCTTAATATCAAGACTTCCAGGAGCTTAGAAATGGACAAGTTCCATGAAAACAAGGAAAGTAAAATCAAAGAAAAATCATGGAAGTCTTAAATTTATTTCAAGGCTTCCTAAGACTTAAATTATAGACAAATCCCATATATAAAATAAGAAAAGCAGAAAATAATTATGGGAGTCTTAGACTTTAGCAAGGCTCCCTGAGACTTGAATATAGCCAGTTTCATGAATAAAGCAAAGCAAATAAATATGAAAATCGTGGGAGTCTTAAATTAATTTTCAAGGCTCCCCGGGACTTAGATTATGGACAAGTCCCTTTTGTTTTGACTTAATTTAAGGCAAGTCTAAGATTAGAGATTGACTAGTTTTATTTATTATCAAGAACTAAATAAGTAAGCAAGAAAATAAAAAGTATAAATAAAATATTAGATTAGTGAGCATTTCGGCTTTAGGAAATACACATATTACATATACTTATTAACACATGCAAAGTTAATGTTAGAAACAATAACATAACATAACATAAATATGAGCATGAAGTAAACCAAGACATGAATAATATGTTATTTCTACATTTCCATTCTCTAGCATACGCATCATAAGGATTTTATTTGGAAACACAACATACATATTTTTCATGTTATGTTAACATAATCTAAGGAGGGTGTTTCGTATTTACTAAAACAAGAGACGGAATTTGCGTATGGATGAAATTGGGAAGGAAAGTGTTTGATAGAAATTTTAGAAAGAAAAGTTGAGAGAAAAATATGGTAGAGTTTTGTTATGGAAGAGAATTGAGAGTGAAAAATGAGAGGAAGCTGATGGATATTTATAGAAAGAAGAATGAAGGAATTAAAGATGTAAAAATAAATGAAAATAAAATAAATAAGGGGAGGAAAAAAAATGGCAGCAGTTGCACAATTGGGTGGGGGGGAGAGAAGAGTGGAAAAAAAATTAATTTAAGTAGAAAAGGTGTAATGAAGTATAAGGAAAGTTAAGTAAAAAAGTGTCGTAAAATTTTATGGGAAAAGATTCAATAATAAATAGCAAATGAATAGTAAACAAGACAAATAAATTATCAGTAGTAATGAAAATACGTGTAAATGAGCTATATCTAATATTTTTAGAAGCCGAAAAATTTTATAATTGATATTTTATGATTTGTAATCTCATTACGAATCTAAATATATGTCGTAATATTTTCATCATTTTGTGTGTTAGAACTCCAATTTTAGAAACTAATCTCGTTCAAGTCCGAAACAAGTAAGTTTTGGGTAAATATCATCTTTTTAAGTTGTAAGACATTATTTCAATCTATAATCTAAAGTTAGCTCATTTTTATGTTCTAGGGTTTTAAGTGTGGGATTGCCGAATCTAAATACTCTAAAACTCAATACTACCTTAGGTTATCTTTAGGGATCCGATTTGACCTCCAGTCCTAGGTTTTATTTATAATTACTGTAAAATCTAAGGTTTACAACTATAATATATATTTGGTTCAAAAATTAAGTTTACTCTACTTTATGATTTAATTAATATTTTACAGTTCTTGAGATTGTCTAATTGAGTCTAGGGCTTCTAATGTTATATGTTGACTTAGTTTAACTTTTGATATTAATTCTAATTTTTTATTCTAAAATTAACCGAAAGGGTCTAAGGTTTTATAGTTTTGTCATTGAATATTATTTAGATATACTATCTTGATTTACGTGTTAGAAATCGGATAGATGAATTGTTCAATGTAGGGATTTGAGTCGAACAATTATTAAATTTTTATTTTGTTTTTGAAGGTGCTCTTTTTCTTAAAATATGAAATTTCATAATTGATCTTGTTTAGAGTTTCTAGTGCTCGGTTTTAACTTAGGCCTTTTTTTGTTAGGGTTTTGATTCCAACATTGGCTCTAAGATTATTTATTTTTTTAAGAGTATCAAAAAATTCAAGGGTTGACAATAACTCCACTTGTGAGTTTGGATAACCCCCTCTTTGGGGTGACTCTCTTCGTGAGCTCGGCTAACTCTCTCTCAAGGATGACTCCCTTCGTGAGCTCGGGAAACTCTCTCTCAAGATGACTCCTGCGTGAGCTCGAGTAACTCCCCTCGTGAACTCGAGTAACTCCCTCTTAAGAGTAACTCTCCTCGTAAGCTCGGGAAACCATTGAGAACTCGAGTAACTGCCTTGTGAGCTCAAACAGTCCCCCTCAAGGACAACCACCTCATAACTGCAGATGACTTTCAACTAACAAAAACGATGCCTAACAACGCACATAATGTGAATATCAAACACAAAAACTAGGAACCAAGATCGCCATAATCAAAATTCATTTCAATACCTATGCAGACTAGCATACCAAAAAAGAAGAAAGAAAGAAACATACAAGCAACCACACAAGAGATTGAGGTCACAAACAAGTGGTAATAAAGTTCATCAATAAGAAGAAAATTATTACGTAGTTTTGAATGGCTTCTCAATCAGGGTAGTTTTAACTAGCATTCTAGCCAAGAAATACAAAGACAAATCTACAGAAGTAGGAAGTTCTTCGGACTGAACACAACATCGAGTTGAAAACCTTGGCAAGGATTTAAACCTCAAATTAAACAAGTTCTCCTACATCCAGTCACCACAACACACCTCGAAAATCTAGGCTCTAGCTAAACACAACTTCACTTCCCTAACCACTAACCTGAGCTTGTCCATCAACCTTTATAACAGCAATAAATCTTAGCTAGACAGAAGCTCAGCATGACCAAGAGAACCGAGATTGAATTCAATTCCCCCAGTAAGCTCGCAACCAATAATCCATCAGGAAATCGGGTTCAAAGGGGAAAACTTCACACCTCTCTCTAAGGACCTCCACTTGCCATTAAAGATGGCGCAATAGAGTGGTTAGAATCAAAAGAAAGAGTTAGATGGACCTTCCACGATGAGCTCGACGTCATGAAGTTCCCCCAAAGCCCAGGCCTTTGAATGAGGGTGGGCCCCTATTCATGTGTAATGCACCACCATAGTCACCATGGCCTCTCCACTAAGTAAGAGCCAATGGCAACTTCGATCAAAGAACCGCAAAAGAGAAACACGGCCTCAAATTGAATAGCCAAGGCACAAGGGAAATGGGCCCCCCACAACACGCCGACGCACCACATGACCTTGGTGACTGGTCCACCAAAATAAGGACCACAAGACTTGCGACCCATTTAAACAGAGACAACAAGGCTCCCACAGTACCACAAGGCTTAAACCCTAAGGGCTCGACCTTGAAGCCATCCGAGGTTAATGGAAATGACATTCATGATTCCTCAAACCTTTTAGAATTGTATAGCGAAGGAAAATCTTAAGTCGATGAAATAAGAGAATTAAGATGGGTTTGTGAAGAGATAATTCAAGAGACAATGCTATTTATAGGCTAAAAAGAATTCTAATAGACTCAACATTCGATGCTACCAAATCTTGAGAATCTTAGGAGCAGCTCATCCCAACTGTTCGACAACGCTTAGGGAATCTACAAGCATCGAAAGGAAAGTTTCCTAACATATATAGCCTCCTTAGCAGAACAATGTCATCCATCTTGAAAAACTATACCTAAAAACCTATGGCTAGCCCAAGAATAAAGTGACAAACCCAAAGTAGAGCGATCTAAGGAAAACAAGGTCGACATGCCCAACCTTGGAGAATAAGAACCAATAATGCAATAAAAATAGAACTACCACACAAAAATATAGTCGAAGAGAGAGAGAAACAGAAAATGCATTAGTCTGAAAAAAGGTACATTAGCTTACGTGAACATTATGAAAAGCATGCAGCATGCCCATTCAAAAAACGAGCTGAAAGCAGAGCTTGTAAAAAAAATTAGACAAAGCAATGACTCTTGGGCAACCGCCAAGGCCCCGGATCAATTAGCCTTGCAGTCATCGAAAATCTCCTCATTTGTCACAGGTTGAGGGACAACAATAACCACTTTAACCTGCCTCTCAACAGGACCTTCACCTTTAGGCTCAACAGTGACATTGGAAGCTACAGACATTGAGATCTGCTGGTCGGGCCCCTGCATTACGACCAGTAAGGTAACCACACCTTGAGCCCCTTGACCGCCCAGAGATATAAACATCATCAACCCAATTTCCCTAGCCAGCTACAACTTTAGCATCAACGCTACCTCGCCGGCTTCGTCCTCGTTACCCTCTTCGTCACTAGAATCCTCTATTGGAACCTCCCCTAAATGAGCCACCAAAAAACCAAGATCTAAATCCGGATACCTTTCTAGAAAGTCCTTTCTTATGAGCCTTATACTATCTTTCACGAGCTTCACTTGGGTCTCTTTCCACTCCTTGCTCTTAAAGAGATCGATCAAAATCTGTTTCTTTAGTCGCCTCAAGAATAAGTCGACCACTCTGCAAATCTACAATGCGACCCTGTGATAACAATGAAAGACCAAATGAAATCAAAAGACAAGCAACAACGGGTGACCATGCAACAAGCAAATAAAACAACCCTACCTTCAATTTCTCTTGGTCCAGGTTTGATGCCTGCAACTCTCCCTCAGCTTGCCGATCTCTAAAGTGACAAGCTCAAACTCCCTTTTTTGCCTCTCAACTATCAGTTAAGCATCACTAAACATACAAGAAAACTTGTCTCACGCCTTCCTTACACTTTTCCACTTGTCCTCAAACTCGATGGCCATCATCTTTGCAAGAGATTGCTTTCTCCTCACCTCAACCATGTTAGCTCAATTATGTAAGACCTTATCTTCCATCTTTGCACGTAGCCTTTCATGATCGCCTATCAAAGCAACCAACTCGCTCTTTAATTGCACCTCGTTCTGCCCAACCTCAGCAAGCTCCTTCTCTAAGCTCACCTTCATTGCCTCAAGCTCCTTCAAGCCCAACGTGAATAGTGATAACCACCAGGTCAAAAAAAAAAAAAAGGAGAAAGAGAAAACATAATATACCACCCCATGGTTCTCCTCCAGTACACGGAAAGCTTCAGTAGTCATCACAAGGGCTTGAAAGCAGATAATGAAGAGTCTTTAATAAACAAGAAACAACTAGCATTATTAATGAATTCCTCAAGCACAACAGCACCCTTACCTCATAGTTCTTCTGTGCCGAGAAGTCCACAGCTAAGTTAATCGAGGACAATTCACCATAAAAGGCCTTCAGCCTCTTCTTGTCCTTAAGGCAACCTATCACCTCAAAAGACAGCCATTCCATCGCCACATCGCTCCATCCTAGGGCTCTCCCTCAAATGAAGTCGATGGGGCCACCAGTGATACCTCTCTTAGGTTGACTCCTGCGAAACTTAAACTACAGCTCGATCACCTATTGTTGCTCCAACAGCCTCTGTTGTAAGCGAAGGCACACTACGAACTTGGGTTGTCACAAAGGAAATATGAGATGAGCTTCACTCCTCTCGAGATCGAGCGAAACGGGGTGAGCTCACTAAAATAACGTCAGGCTCACCACCACCAACCTCAGTGGCATCTCTAGTCTCAACACCACCACCTCTAACTTCACCCGTAGTACCCATAGTTTCAACAATAACACCTTCAACTTCATCAAATAGTACCCACAATCTCAATAGCAGCATTTCCGACTTCAACACTAGCACCGCCCTAGTTTCGCCTATCTAAATCAACCACTGGTGTGCTGATCTCGATAGCCCAACCCCCGTCCTCAATAGGGCGCTTCTCGCATGTTTCCTTCTTCTTCTTCTTATCCCTCTTCCGCTTCTTTGATGAACCAGCAAAAACATCACCCACATCGACCACAAGCATCTTTGGCTCTTAAAAAAGTTGGATGGCAACAACGAACAAAACACTTGCCTAGTCGAGCTCAACAGCTTAAAAACCTTGACTCCTCCTCATAACACCTTCTCCACAGACCTCAACTTGACATATATGTGTGAGAGAGAGAGGGAGAAGAGGCGATCATATGAGGAATCAAGCCTTACATCAGTAATAGGGTTCCTACTGAAAAAATTCTTCACCATGAGTACGGCATCATAAGGCTTCTCACCTCGCACTTTAAGAGCAACCTCCAACTCCACAGCCTTCTAGTGTCATGTGTCATCAAATTTGGGATTTCGCATGATGAATGGGCTTGCACCACTCAACTCAGAAGTCGAAACCCCGTTGTAACCTTCCTCCAATCTAACTATCTAGAATCTGTGCTTCTAGTCAAACCCATTCGAGTTGGTAGGGCTGGTGAGCAGTTAAGGCACTTAGTCTATTTGGTAACATACCAACACCCCTCCTTTGATCTTTTGTAGAAAAAAATTTACCAAAATAAGATCGGGTTAGTTGTACCATAATACTAAGATAGATGGCTTTAAAAGCCACTAATATACATCAGGCATTGGGCAATAGCTGAGCTAGGCACAACCAATGGTAATCGACAAATTTCTTTTGAAAATGAGAAAAAAGCATCCTTAAGACAAACTCGAAAGCCCTCTTATATAAGGCAAATCGCCAGCCACCAAGGAAGCATACTCGATCTGACTCCCTAGGCATAACGACCTCCTAGTCCTATGGAGCACTTCGCATCTCCTCCTCGAATATGATCTCGAGCTCTTTCCTAGAGAGCTTATAACGGACCCCGTCAGGACCATTACCTCGGGTTGTCTCCATTAATAAAGGGATTATGGCCCTTCTCCAAGCTGTTAGAAGGATACATATCCATCGGGCGCCGATAAACCTAGCTATCAACTTCTGCATAAGGATGCACATTTGAAACACCGTAACCCTTTGCCAATGACATCAAAACTTCACCAAACTTTACTTCACGGTCACTAACAAAGTCGAGCCACCACTTTCTAATCTATGCCTACCCCTGACTCTGAGCCTCTCGACCTCGATACCATTTCTCTCTTATCTCTCATCACCTCGTCTGTGAGTCATTGTACGCTATCGTCTAAATCATGTGAAAAAGATTGGGTGTGGGAAGTACCTGAGTTCGACATCACCAAAAACTTTAAGCATGCAGAAAAAAACTAAAAGCATAATGAAGATGTACGATAACTTTCTTGCTAAATTATGAAAAGTGTTGTGAGGAAATCCTTATGAAACATGGGTATTTATAAAAGAACGGGGGGACGTAGAGGCCCCAAATCCCTCGAAACGTGTGAGTAGGCCTCAAACCTTGACATCACAACCAATGATAATAGCCGTTAGACCCAAGAATAATTATTACTAAGACCTTTCAAATCTATAGGGCCCTCGGGAAAACCACACCCCTTCAACTGCACTGAAGCATACTGAGTACGTTACCCGAGAAGAAATTCAACGGTCCTCACATTAAAATATATACGAAAGAGGGATGTATCTTAAATGAAAAGCGCAACTCGCCAAAAATGACTACCTCAAGTTAGTGACCTTGTGGACTATGCACTCTCTTCACTCCTACAATGAGAGTGGCAGGACAAATGTTGACAGTGGAACATAGCCATCGACCCACTCGGTCTCTTGGGCCTTAAAACCTTACAAAACTGATAGGTTCAAGAGAGGCCACTACTTATGACATCCTAACCTCCTAGGAAGTTAATGAGATTAGCACCCCCACTGTATGGTACAGCATAAAGCCTCGCCAAAGTCCTCACCTCATAAAAACTAATCCAACTAATGAGCTCAATTAGTCTACTAGCTCGGCCTTGAAGCCTTATGGTCTCCAACCAAAGTAAATGCACTAGTCATAGCCTTATGACTAGGGAAACATCAATAGCTTGCCTACACTCCAAGAAGCCATGACTCCTTAGCTAGGGTACCTTCGTCACATTCAACATTAGGCCGCCTATTAGGAAGCAACCTACACAAGTGTGACCTTAAATGCTATAAATACCCATATTCCCTCTTCTAAGGGGAGGAGAGAAAAAAGGAACGAGGAGAAGGAAATGAAGTCTTATACATCTTTTACAAACACCTTATCTATACCTACAGATTGACTTATGCATCGGAGTGGCCACGCCAAGTAACTCCCAATGCCCCTCTAATCTGTCTTTTATGTTTACAAGAGTTATCTCTACCGACCCAGATCCAGCTCGTGCAACATAATATATACTTACAAGTTAAACTAACATTTATATATAACTACAAATAGATAGTTGTGGGACCTTTTTATCTAATATCAAACAAAAATGCAGAATTTGTAGCAAATCCTAATATTAAAACCTTTGAGACTTTTGTATTTACTACCAAAAGATAACTAATACTTATACATAACTTAGAAGATCAAGCACATTCAAATGAAGAACATATGTTATATTGTCAAACACCATAGAATAGAATATCACCTTAAAAATGATGATATGTTGTTGCAATTTGAATATTACAAGAGATTAGACTATAGTTGACAAAATTGAGAAGCAAATGGAAAGGGGAATTGAATATGTGCATCAAGCTTTTCCAATCAAAACAGGAGACCAATTCATGAATCAAGACAAAATCAAACCTATATGCATTAGAGGAGGCTGATGTGGGAGAAGGATGCACTTACGAATTGAAGTGGTTGAACCAGTGGACTAGCTGAAGATTAATCGGCCTAGGGCTATTAATTGAAGGTAGCTAATTTAGGGTATTGGATAAGAATGGTTCAACCCTTCGATATCAATCACCCTCATTTATGATTTGTTCATTTTTGCCCTTGTTTACAAAATTGTTCGATTATGCTATTTTAGTGGATTTAGTTATTTCTAGAAAGCTAGTTGTTTATCAACTTACATTTTTGAGTCCATGTAATTTCCTAGACAGTGTATTCTTATTTTAATCTTGCTATCTTAAGAATATTTACTTTCCTTATTCTATAGTAGTATCGAAGCTTACAAATTAACATAACAATATCTACATATGATAAATTATTATTGAATTCTATTGGAGAGATTAAAATATTCTTTTTGGTTCTTTTCCGAATTTCAAACTTATTAAAATTTTTAGTTATTGTGGTGTTCACTTCACTTATACTAAGGATCTTGACCATTGTACAATCAATTTGTCACGGTTCCATATCAATATACCACATTTCATGAGATTCCCAACCTCAAGGTCAAGTTTACCCCTATTCTAGGTTAGATATTACATAGAGTCAAAGTTCACTTAATGATTCTTAAAGTTCGAGAATTTTGCATTAACGTACTTGCCACTCATCAGATTGGTATCAAAGTAAGTTTCTAAGAATAACAATAGCCCATTCTAATTTAAGAGTGGTATATCTAAACATTAACTTAAGTTATTTATAATTTTATTTTCTTTAGTCTAGTTGATAAGTTAAAATTTAACCTTTATTTGAGAAAGATTTTTTAAGCTTAATGATTAATTTTTATGAATAATTATAAGAAAAAAGGTACTTAATTAGTTTAATTGTTGATTTCAGGCTTTAGAAAATTATTTGTGCTTGAAAGATGGATCTTAGTTAAGTTAAAGCAAGTTTTGTACAAGATGAAGAAAGATAGAAACGTACAGAATACACAACAGAGTACATATGCAAGAGACAACATAAGAGATGCAAAGACTCATGCAAGAAATGGATATGTGCCATATGAGAGAAAACACATCTCATGTTCGAGTTCATGTGAGAGGTATTTTTTAGCGAGAAATGTGTATTTTTCCAAGCTACATAAGTGAGTACATGACTTGTGTTGGTGTTTATGTTGAACTTAAAGACGTCTCTTTTCAATGTTATCCAAGCTTATATGAAGGAGATATGGTCAAGATACGTAATAAACTTTATTCTAATGTTTGTGAGAGATAAAATAAATGATATAATCCTATTTTGAAGAGGAAAGCAAGATTGAGTAGGAGATTTACAAGGGTTATATATAAAGAAGATCTTAATTCTGCTAGAGAGAACTTAGGCCATATTTTCACTTGGAGATATTTTAGAGATCAAGAATTTTAAAGTGAGAATAAAGAGAATATTCAAGATTATTGTACTGTTAAAGATTTACAACCTTGGAGTTTTTAGAAGATCATCATAAAGGGGTTTTTATGTTTCTTTATTCTTCTAGATCTTGTGATCTCAATTATATTAACTATGGAAGAGTAGAGAATTATTATTCAAGCCTTAGAAAAGCCCTACTTATTTATGTCACCAATATTTATTAGTTTTCAATAATAGATTAGTTTTCTTGGATTCATCTATGTGTTCTTATTGCTAGTAAATTTATATTTGTTGGAATATTGATTTAAGTATTAGATTTCATATAGGTTAATTGAGAAATTGCTTATAAGAATAGATAAAAAGAGTCGCATGCACACATAGAGAAAAGGTACCATAATTCTTCTGTATTAGATTTGATTCGATCTCTAGATTGTTGTTAATTACAAGGGATTTCAATAGACTAACCTAGTATTAGAGTTTAATAATCTCGAGAAAAATATTAAACTAATAAAAGAATCTTGCTGTTCAAGAAAGTCATCTATGAATTGAAATATCTTTATAGGGTGAAAGTTACATAATAAATAGAGGTAATTCAAAAGATTAGAGTAAGTTGTGAATATGATATTTTAAAGAAAGATAATTTAAACATTACTTAATTAGTTATAATAATTAGTTGAAGATAATAATTGAGAAAACTGAAATTTTTTAGGTTAATAATAGAATAAAGGTGATTACTAGTATTTGAAAGAGATCTCTAAGGAACGATACCCAATATTAATTGCTATACTATAAATTGCCTGGTATACTTGCATAAAGTGATTGTAGAATAGCATTGATATTGGATTTTTAATTTGTTGATTGTAAATGATCACATACATCACTAGTTGTTTGATTCACCTCAGGATATCAAATCTAGTGGAAAAGACAAATGAAGATTTAAAGGCCTTTATGGATGCATTCCTATGAATGATAGTAGATTTGTCAACTAATTTGAATAGTTTTAGGAAGTAATAGGATTTTGTTTAAAAAGAGAAAGTATAGCTTATACTAAGTTCTAAGTATCTCATGGGACATGATGATATGATGAATTTACTAAGTATGGTATGCCAGTCACAACAAGAAATATGGGAACATAACAAGAGAAGATACAAAGAGGAGGCAATAGAACCGTCAATAATACTAATAATATTAAAGTTAAAATTCTCTCTTTTCAGAGAAAGAGTGATATAGATACAAACCTTGAATGGGAGAGGAAAATGGAGTTGCTACCTGCATGGCATCACTACTTGGAAGAGGAGAAAGGTAAAATTTGTTATAGTAGAGTTTTGTGATTATGCTAGTATTTGGTAGGATCAATTTGCTACTAGCAAGAGAAGGAATTTGGAGGAGTTGATTCATAGTTAACATGAATTAAAAGCCATTATAGGGAAGCAATTTGTTCTTGCTCACTACAACAGGAGACTTTGTCAAAGGTTATAGGGACTTACTCAATGGAGTATAAATGTTGAGAGGTATTTTAAAGAGATGGAGACATTAATGATAAAATTTGAAGTTAGGGAAGATAAATAGGCTACAATGGCTAGATTTTTTAATGGGTTAAATAGAGACATAGTCGATCAAGTTAAGTGACTACACAATGTGGAATTGGAAGACGTATCATGTGGCACTGAAGTTCAAAGGACAACATGAGAAGAAGAGTAATCTGTTGGGAATGAGTTCAAAAGATAAAGAATAGCATGTCTCTGATACTGATTTAGAGGAAAACACATGAAAAGGGGAAGTGTTAGGTCAAAGGAAAGATAATTTTTGAAACTTCAACTTGAAATTGCGATTTATGGTGTTTTAAATGTAGCAGTGTTGGCCATACAGATGACCAGATGGTGCAGAAACAAATAAACAATAAAATCAAGTTACAAGTAGATGAACCAAGACCTAGTGAGAATTTCCATTTAAGAAACAAAGATACAAGAAATCTTTGGACTCATTGACTGCAAACAATCTTAAAGATCTAATGGTATAAACATATAAAGAAACCGACCTTTTGATTATTTCGAATCATGATCCTTAGTATAGGAAAAACATTAACCCACTAACTATAAAGAGTTCGGAACTTTGGTATAAAATTCAAACACCACAAAAATTTAACATTTTTTACAATTTCACAAGAGTAATAAAAACTCTAAGGGTTAATGTCACAAATGGTACCTAGACTTTGAAAAAATGTATAATTAGGTACTTGAATTTTCAAATTGATCAATTTAATACCAAAACTTTAAAACTGACAAATTTAGTACCTAAAATAATTTTTTATTCACGCTAACAATACCTCCAACAAGTTCTTTAATATACTAAATTTATTAATTTCAAAGTTTTCAAGTATTAAATTGGTCAATTTCAAAAGTTTAGGTATTAAATTGATTATTTCCAAAGTTTATGTACCTGATTACATATTTTGCCAAAGCTCAAGTACTATTTATAATATTATCCCAAACTCTAATAATATCAAATGTCAAATTCACTAAACTAAATATGTCATTACAAGAATGAAGCATAGACATAAAATAAAATTCTAAGTAATCTAGATAATAGAGTATACTAAAAGATATCCTATAAACTAGGAAATAAACGTAACTATGGAACTAAATAAATCCCATAAGTTAGGAAATAACATAATAATAGAAAGATAATAAAATCTTTATAAACTAAGAAAGAAGCAAATCAACAAAATCTTCTTCACTCCAAAATAAGCTAATTCTATAATCTTCTATTTAGGCTTCTTTAAATATTTTTTTATTCATAGTAGAACCGATTTCTTTGAGAATATTCATCCTTAAATTTTGTTGATATTACCTAAATAAAAAAATTCTTCAAAAACCGGGTTAATACGAAGCATACCAAACCCCACATACATTAGTTGTTTGTTAAACTTTAAATATTGAGGTCATGTAATTCCTAAATGATGTATTTCCTTTTCAATTTTATTATCTTAGAAACATTTACTTTCCTTACTCTAGAGTACAATTGGAGTCTTAATTAAGCCTAACATTATCTATGTTTGACATATTATCACAAATGATTGTGTTGAACCAAAAGGTGCATTATTGATTTTGATGAGACAAAACCATAAATCAAATTTGATATTGTCTTAAAACAAGAGTTTGCATAATTTGATAATCTATGTGGATTTGCAACTTCAGAACTTAAAAGAAATCAAATTGAAAGTTAACAATGTTTTGAAACAAAAGTTTTTGTAATTTGATAACTTATGTGGATTTATAACCTTAGAACCTAAAAGAAATCAAGTTGCTGCTACATAACAATCAAGTGAATGGATTTAAGTAATGAAAATTGTTTGAACATATTTTTGCTTTTGTAAAGTCTCAATGCATAGTAGTCTGAATCACTTCCCTTTGTTTTTATGCAAGTTTTCTTAATAGGTCCAGACTACTTAGAAAGAGTCTGAATTAGTTGGCAAAGCGGAATCAACTTCTTGTCTAGTGATCTGAACTATCAGGAAAGAGTTTGGGCCTCACAAAGAATTGAATACTTTCATCAAGCATAACTCACGTAGAGGTCTGGATCAATCATCAAAGAGTCTGAATCAGTTGAGCACAGGATGGTAAAAAAGTTGTAGAGCACTTCGAGTAGTCCGAACCAATTATAAGGAGTTTGAGCTCTTTATGTTTTTATTAACCGATGGATAGCATTAAATGTAAGATCATTTTAGAGAGATTTATGACAATGTCTATAATGTTGGAGACCTATATATTTAAGATCGTGGCTGAACTTTTAAATGAACTTTTGAGCTTTCATTTGCAATTTTATAAAAGAATTGAGTGCTCCTTGTGTTTGTCTTCTTGTACATCTATTATGCCTAAATAGGATTTAGAGCTTCAATAGTTCTATCACATATAATACTTAGGTATTATACTTAAAGGATAACTTTAACTAAATGGGTTTCTAACAAATTTTAGATTAAGAAATCCTTATTTAAGTTTATTAATTAATGAAATTACAATGGAAAATAAAGATAAAATCATCTCTCAGCAATACAAAGAAACCTCAATACATATATGTCGAGCCTGGATTTTTCCACTAATCTCTATCTGGTTCATTTCTCCTAACCCGATTCACATTAAACCCGAACTTATTTAACATGAATCCTCGACTAGGGGTTAAAAGAAATTTAATTTTTGAAAACTTTTAGAGTCGCCACCCGATATAAATCGGGAAAAAATAAAAGCTAGGATCAATGGTCGGTTGATCCTAACTTAGCTATTAGTCTGCGAAAATTTGATTTAAAAACCAAACTTTTAAAACCAGATATCATGGATTCGGGGGCTAACCTATTAAAACCAAATCGGTTACCACTTTCGGAATTTTAAATTTATAATCTATCCTTTATATGCTCAAAAATTCAAATATTTACAAGTCATATTTTTTGTTTTTCTATTTTTTATGTGCTTTTCTTCATTTTTATTTTTTTATATCAATATCAACAAATATATTTCCCTTTTTTAAAAAAAAAACTTATATTTAGAAAATAATTATTCACAATATTAAAAACAAAAACATTTTTTCATTTTTTAAATGTCGCCCCGCAGGTGCCTACGTACTCACTAATCGAGATTAGACAAAACGTAGTTCTTTTAAAAAGAACTTAATTTGTTGATCAATTTAATTTTTTGAACTCTTTTCACTTTAAATTCATTAAATTTTCAAATTTTTATGAAAATCATTTTTGATGATCCTATGATCTAATCAATTGATTTTTTATTTTATGAAAACATATTTTTCTAAGTCCGAAAATCATTTTTTTTATTAGAATTTTTGTCTTTTTTGGAAAATCCGATTTTATTATTTTTATTTATTTTTTTATTAATTTTTATTATTTTTTTATTTTATTTTTTTAAAAAAAAATCATCACATAAATTCACAATATATCCAGAATAATTTACTATATATTGAAATTATTTTTCATGCATTAAATATGCATTTCTAAGGCAATTTATGTATAAATACACATTAGAAATATTCAAAAATATTAAAAAATATAAAAAAAAATTTATATGAAAAATCATTATTTGGATTTTTCTGGATTTTTCTGAATTTTTCTGAATTTTTTATGAATTTTTATGAATTTTTTACTATTTTATTATTTTCTGAAATTAATTATATAATAAAATAATACGGATTAACCTGGACCGTCGGATGAAGCGGACGAGATCTAGAGCGTCGATCACGTTGACTGATTCTGATCGTCTGATCTCGTTGACTCGATCTGGAGCGTTGATTTGCTTGATGAAATATGGACCGTCTGATCTCTTGATCAAATCTGGACCGTCTGATCGTTTGATTGAATCTGAGCCGTCTGATCGCTTGATCAAATCTGGACCGTCTGATCGCTTGATCGAATCTGATCCGTCTGATCGCTTGATCAAATCTGGACCGTCTGATCTGCTTGATTGAATCTGAGCCGTCTGATCAGAGCTGACCGTTGACCGTTGACCGGGTTGGACTTCGGATTTTCGGGTCGAATTTCCGGTCGGATCAGACCCGATCGGGCGAAGAAGACGATGACGCGACTTTTCGAGGCGGATTCCGGCGGTCTTCGGCGGCTGGAAGCTTGTCGGCCCGACTCCTATGGTGGTTGCGCGTCCTCCGAAGGTGGTGGTTCGTGCCCAGAACGGCGGCAAGGGGCGGTTCTGACAGTGGTTGTACGGCGGCGCAAATCCGAAATTTTAAAAAAAATTTGCAGAGATTAATTTGATTAATTTGATCAAATCCAAGCACACTAAAACATCAAAATCAAGTTTCTAACATTCCTAACACACTCAATTTTGATCAAATCCGATCCAATCATTTCGAATTTGAAAAATTCGAATTTTTCCTCCTAAATTCGAGAATCTCGAATTGATATGGTTATGTATGTGTTTCTTTGAAATTGACTTGTGCCTTTTGCTCCTAGGACCCCCTATTTATAGGTTGCAAGCTCAATTTTAACGTTTCATTCAGTTTCAAAAACGAATCGATTTTTGCCTCTTGATTTTTCACGAATTTAATTCGAAAATTCGTGATAATTTGTTTGAAACTGATGAATTGATGATTGATTTCTCATATCCTTCATCAAATAATTTAATTTGGTAGATAATTCATTCAATTCTTGTAACTCCTCATTTATGTGCAATTGAATGCTTTGCCAATTGTATTTTTTCCCAATTTTTTTAGCACGAATTTTGTGACTTTTGGGTTGTTTTTACACATGAATTGTGCACTAATCTTTCATATTCTATAACTACTTTGCAATGGCATCATCAATTTCAACAATTAATGTTGTTTTGTCAGTTAAAAACTGATGCAAAGTAAGGCAAAAGTCACTTTGAGAAAGATGAAAAGACAAAAATGATAAAAAGGCAAAAATTTGCCTTTGCTAGGGTTTGAACCTGTGTCCTTGAGCTTGAGTGTGTGTTTGGGTCAATGTGTTTAACCAACAGGGCATTTGGCATGTGCCTTGATCACTTAGCCAATTTCATCAATACTTAAGGCTTTTGGAAAAAATGAGTTTAATTAAATTTTAAGCCTTAATTAATTGGGCAAAAATTGGGTGTCTACAATATATTATACAATCGATAAATATCCAAGGTCTCTAAACATCTAAGTCATCCAATCTCTCATCAGTTGCTAGCATAGAGCTCATGTAGTATTAACATTTGGATCAAATCACCTTCGTAACCTAAAAAAGAAGGAATGAGCCAAGGCCTAGCACAATAACAACACAAGTACGCAAGATATGATCACACACACTTTATTCTAATGCAAATGCAACAACCAATGGTTTGTGTCAAATTCAACAAAATTA
Source organism: Combretum micranthum (assembly GCA_024138025.1). Taxonomy (NCBI): domain Eukaryota; kingdom Viridiplantae; phylum Streptophyta; class Magnoliopsida; order Myrtales; family Combretaceae; genus Combretum; species Combretum micranthum. The sequence continues at coordinate 189,668 of JAMXBD010000433.1, read as the reverse complement.
AATTCCCACTCCAAAAATTTATATAGATGGCATATAGCAGTGAGTAGGGTTGAATCCATAAGGATTAGTAAAATTTATTTCTTTTAAAAGATTTGATAAAGAAAAGATGAGACTTTTGAGAATTTAAAGAAAATTATTTATATAAAAAGCAAGTAATGCAGTTAAAAGAATAATTCAATATTAATGTATTCCTAACCAAAAGTATAATTACAGTTTAGTTCACATAATTGATCATTGATGTAAAGATTAATTTTCTTCATCTTGAATAAATTGGTTACAGTCATTAACAAGTTCTAACAACCTATCTCTCCTTACTTTTTTGATAATCAAAACAAGCTCTTTGATTATTTCTCTTATTGATTAAACAACGTTAAACAAGCTCTTGGATTTAATTTATCAATAGTATAGAGAACAAGAGAGACCTAAATTATCTTTCTTATAATCAATCATGTTATTATACCACAAAGATTAGAACAATCAAATAATTACGGATTTAATGTGTTCTAATTGACAATATGTTATTTTGCTAATAGAACAAAAGAGCCCTAAATTAATTTTTTATCAATCAAGCAATATAATAATATCAAAACATCCGTAAGATATATAAATACCCAAAGATAAAAGAAAGAACGGTGATAAATTAACTATATCTCACAATTCTTCAAGAACTAAAACTTATAATTATCCTTTGGCTAGAATAGAAATTTAGTTACTCATATCCATGAAAAGAATACAAGAAAAACTTCATCTCGTGTTTTTTTTCGTCCTCTTCTATATGTGTTCAAGGAACAATATGTATCCCCCTGAATGGCGGCTTATGGTCCCTTTCTTTCAATTTGTGGCTCGCAAACTCCTTAGGATTACTAATGATTCCTGTAAAACTAATAGCACATGATCTATTTTTCGATGGCACGTAAGCCATTTAATGTTGAGTTGATAATTTCCTTCCTTGATTTATAGCATGCGTACTTTGGTTTTATAAATATTTATTGCACTTGAAACTGTTTTTCGTATACTTTTAAATTCACATAATTTTTCCTATAAAAAATTATAAAATATACACATGAGTGTAATAAAAATTTGGATAAAAATATATAAATTTATAACTTATCAATCAACAATTTAGATCTTTAATTTAGGTGTAGCAAAACAATAGTGAGCACTCACACTCTAGTAACATGCTGTGGGAATCTAGGGGTCTCGAGTAGTAGTAACTGCTTAGGAGGTTTACATAGGTAACCTAAGGTACCGTTATCCCTTGGAAGAAATTCTAAGTAGCCTTATTTAGGGTTGACAGGTGTTACTTATCTCTATCTATCATAGTCCATAAAATAATATGGTTCAATTGGTCTCATTAACATGACATATACTATATTACTTTTCTTCGATTAAGATAAATGTTGTCCCGATATCGTTCACCTTATTAGCTATTCGTTGAGCCATCATTGGTGGCGTAAGCGCCTAGCTACCATGCTAGCACCATTACGTAAGATTGTCGCTCCTTGGACCATATCAAACGATTCAATCACACTTAAGTAATTAATTAGGTTATCTTTAAGTATTAATTCATTTTTGGATGTCAATCTTAACAAGCAACTTCTGAGTCACTACGTACCTAAGCTAAAGTAGGTATCTAGCCACAAACTAGACGATGGGTATATTGAAGAATAGGAATCTGTGCAAAAAAATTATCACAAATAAAATTAATTTTTCAATTCACTCATTCATCCACAATAAATTAATTAATAATCAAATTAAAGTTATATTTACATTACCTTTTCTTATTGTGGTTTTACTTAATTCCTTTTTAAATATTAATTCATAAATTTAATATCAAGTTCAAAAGAAAATTTAGATACTAAATCATTTATCATACATTTAAGTTCATTTTATACTTAGTCTAACCACTAAATTGATCATTTAGTATTTAGGTCCTTTAGGTGACATCCCTAGTAATCTAACTTACAATTAACCAATAGAATTTTATTAATTAATAAAACTCATTTTAGGTTTAATTAATTCATTCATATCTTAAGTAGTCCAACTATACCTAAACATATACTAAGGAACCTAAATTAATTCTCTATTAAGTCATACTTACATTATAATCCATTATTTATACCTATTACTATTATTAAATAAATTCATAAAATCATATTATTTAATTATTAAACTTAAAAATTAAAATCTTAATATGAAAACATATTATTTACATTTAACTCATATTTATTTGGTTAGAATTATATTTGATTTATTTTGATTACTTCATTTCCAATTGAATTTTAGCGTGCAATTTAACTTAATTAGACTGATTCACCTACTTTTAGGCCATTACTTAACTCCAAAGTTTTATATAAACTTCTTAGTTCATGATTTTATATGTCTCTAAGTTGGTTTAACCAAATTGAATTGGTTTAATATGGTTTAAATAAAAGAAAAAAACTTCAAATTTGGTCGGAATAGGGTAACAACACTAATGGCATATTAGTTTTGGCCAAATCGAGGCTGGTTTGGGCCCGTTCTATTCACCATTGTAAAATAGATTTCTTTAGTTTTCAAACCATTATACTCTCACCTCCAAAGTGAAGAACAAGTAACCGGTTCACCCTCTAGAAGTCTTGCCACCAAAAAACAACTGAAATCTTACTTTGCTATGTTTCTGCTATTTTGTGATTTAATTTTTAAAAATAGTAAATATATTTTAAAATCAAGAAAATTCCAATTTAAAAAAATATATATTAAACTATCATTCATATGAGTTTCATCAAAAAATAAATTTTTTTATATATTATTTAGGTTTTACATCTAAGTAACATATGGTGTATAACATGCATATATGTGTATAAAAAATGATTTTCTGGTACTTATTAGCATTGAAACCATGTTTTAATCATGCACTACTTTTGCCTATTTTATTATTAGATTGACTTTTTACTTATTAACACATCCAAAGATTAATCACAGCATCAACATCTCAATGATTTTCAACCATGTTATCACTATTCTAATCAACCACAACCTATCATCCATTAATCTAATTATCAATTCATGTGCAAAATATATAATCACAATATTCAAACACAAGTTCTCAATAATTCAAATCATAAGATCATATCAAATAACATAAGATTGACATGTTTAACTAAGTGGATGAACAACAAGAAGCAAACTACTACTACTACTCTACTTTGGTAACGCAAGTTGAGGATGCTTATAAACCCTCCTCAAACCTTAGCCTTAATTTGTGTTCTTATGAATTAAGAGTTGCATTAGTAATATAGATTGAGTAAATTACATTAAAAGGTATCTGTACTGTCTAACCTGATGGTATTACAACCCACCATGTGTCCTTAACATATATGGACATGCTAAGACTATAAAACACTAATCCACAAATAATCAAAACATATATCTTCAATACTCACATATAAACGTACTTGTTTAAAATACTTTCAATAACATAACAAAACATCCAAATAGCCTCGTTGGCATAAACCATAGTCAATATAATCCAAACTTATAACATCTCAAAAAGTCATATGAAACTACAACACAAAAACATGAAATTGTTTAAAATTCCATAAATTCCTCAATTAGCTATCATCATATACAAAATATGTCTAAGAGTCAGCAAGATAATCATGTCTACTATCGTCTTCCCCATAATCCACAATACATCAAATCCAGATAAATTATATAATACTTAATCTTCACCTATTTCGAAAAAAGATAAAAGGTAAGCACAAAGGCCCGGTACGCTAAACCACAAACACAAGCGCATGAACACACATCACACATAATCACATACAAGCTAGTCTAATGCAACAAGCACAATTTATTATCTTTGAGTAGCCAACAAACAATACAGTTTAGAACTATTTACAACTAATCCTATGTCACACCCCGAATGGTACCTAAACATAGCAGTCCGCCGTACACAATATTAAAGCCTAGGAATGACCGCCTCAGTCACGCGAAGGCTTCCATACTATGTACAAGGCGTCTAACACATGGAGGAGACACATCGGAGTGATACATTTTATATTGATACAACTTGAGTACAATGTAAAGGAAATACAATTCACTATACTTCAATTACAATTCATCCACAGATTTCACTACACAAACTATTACAAGACAATTCACAAAACTTAGCTAATATCTTCAAGTATTCTTTATTTCCTGCGGAATCTCGAAGTCATATTCGGCTCGAACCATCTCGGTCCCCAGGAAGCATTCTCCCGTCAATTTTTTATTCAAACATCTATTGGGATAAGCTACACGAGCTTAGTGAGAATTCCCTTAATTTCATACCATAACAAGCAAGTTATAAATCATCCATATGCTATGCATGAACAAACACATAACCATACAAGTATATGACTTTTCGGTAGCCATATGTGAATGGATTTACGCCCTCCATTCGGGGTTAGGGTGGTCCATAAGTCATACAATTATAATTCCAATTTGAGTGGGATCCATAAGTCATGCAACCATAATCCCGATCTCTTTCTCTTAATTATACAACCTCTGTTGTTTTATTGTGGTAGTTTTAAGTGCTTACCCTACTTCCGTTAATTTAAGCGATCTCACATCCTTAATATTAACAAAGGCTCCCTCGCCTTCCACTAATATACTTTTGTCCCACCAAAGGTATATTAGCTAATGCAATGTGACTTAATACGTGATATGCATGTACAGTTTATTCATATAATCGTGACATGTTAATTACGTAGGTTAAGAGCATCATAGAGAATTTTAGACAATTCAAGTCTATGCTAACTCATACAATAATTTTACAACAAGTCTCACCTTGATATACTTATCATTCATTCAACCAAGATTATAGCACAACTCATCATAATTTTATTTTTTTCCTAATTCTAGTAACTAGCTACAAGCACAAGCAATGTAACAAAATAAGAGGAAAACTTACTCGGCCATTGGATCACCGGTCTCTTAGTAAAAGTAATATGGTGGTAAGGAATCGTCGATTTCGGGATCACCTAAAAAGGAAGAAAATACCCTAATAAGTATTTCATCACTTAACTAATCCAAACTATTTAACAAAACTAGAAAATTCTTAATTCTCGTCTATGCGGGAATTCCAACTTAAAACGACCATAACTTGGTTGTTTTAACTCGGAATTTACAAAATTTTATATCGATTTCTATCTACTTCGAAAGATCTATCTAATTCTAATATCATTTTTAAGTTTTGAAAACTTTGGAGCTCCAAAAGATCCGATTAGATCAGATTAGTAGCGAAATCCAAATGGAAAAATTGATTTTGTGAAAGTTCATGAAGTTTCTACTATCCAAAGCAATATTCATGAAATGAGCAAGTTACTATCATACATGATCATGAGATATATATATATATATATATATATACATGTTCTTGATGATATTGAATAGAAGAAATTTTTAGAAAACTTTTTCTTTATAAAACTTTATGAAAAATCAACTTAGAAAGGCCAGTCTTGGATTCTTGACAATCCTCACTTGTTTTTAAAAATTCCTTATAAAATTTATTTATTCTTGTTAAAATTAAGCCTTCATTATGTATATTCCTTAAGGCCTTTGTTTTTCAATAAAAATTCTCGTTTTACACTTTGTAAACATGTTTTTAAATATGGTTCATCTCAAAATCCGAAATTTGTAAAAATTATTTTTGTGGTGATTCCTTTATAAAAATCATTTAATACTTAGAAAATTAAGCATCAACATATCTAACCACTAAGGACTTCATTTCTTTAATAAAACTTTCGTTTTGAGTTTGAAAAATAGGGGTTTTCATACCATTACTCTATTATTACGAATTTCTTCAAATGACAAACAACTCAAATTTTCCTACTTTATTTCTACTCCTTGTTCTACATATTTTTCTTAGCAAATCCCATCTTAACTTATAAAAATCATTACTTGGTGACATCTATGACCTAAACTCTTCATTTTTCATATAAAACATAAATTTTGGAGTTGATAAAAGGGTTTTTAGAGCATGGTCTTAAAATCATCCAATTTCACAAAGTTAGAATAAAACTCAAATTTTATATTTTGTAATCTCTTCCTATTTTGAGAATCTCTATTAGTAGATCTACCATTGACTTATAAAAAACATCTCCTATTGATACCTATTCCATAAGCCTTTCATTTTTTAAACAAATCCTTCATTTTGGTGTTAAAAATGGTTTCAAAATTGGTCTTGGTTGAGATCCGAATTTACAAAATTTATTTTTGGAATATCTTTTGATAAAATCTATCTAAACTTATGAAAATTCGTCCTTAGATATCCTATCTTGAGAGCCTTCCATATCTTGAACAAAAACTTCATTTTTGAGTTGGAAAACATGTTTTTAAGTTATGTCTTGGCCTAATTCGAAAATAGAGTTTTGTTATGAAAAATAATCTTTGAAAATCATCTTTGAACCATATAAAATGAAGTCTTGATGATATATATACATTAAGCCTTCATTATCTTAAGTAAAAATTTCATTTTGACACTTGGAAAGTAGTTTTTAAAAATGGGTCTTGCCTAGATACGAATTTTACTATTTTTATTCAAGTTCAAATCCAAGATCTATACATATGAGTATAAAAGAAATGTATGGTAGTAAGCCCTAAACCTATAGATCTAAACATAAACATAACCAAAGTTTCATAAAAATTTAGATCTATAAAGTATAATATAAATATGAAGATAATAAAGTCTTAAAGACAACAACTATAGCAATATCATTATAGATCATAAACAAGAGGAGTGTTTCAAAGTTTTGACATCATCATCTCTAGCTTTTAGGCATTATGGAGAGTCCTTTGATGCATGAAACCTCCATATAATCAACCTATAGCATCTATGAAAGCTTAAAAGAAAGTTTACTTAAAGAATCTTCAAGAATGGGATATGGAAGTAATTTTTTGAGATGGGGCCAGCTTGTATCTTCACAAGAACAAGGATGAGAAAGAGATAAAGAGAGGAAAAAGAGAGAGTAAATGAGATAGGGTTGAAAAGAGGAAAGAGTATAAGTATAAGTCTTTAAATAGAGAGAGCAGTGTATCAAAAGTGTATTAAATAATTGCAAGAAAAAAATAAAACAATGGCAGAAATTTAAGAGGGGCTAGCGTGATTCTTGTAGGGAGAGAGAGAGGAGTTTAGTGAGCTTGTAACTTGAATTTTGAAAGTGTAACCTGTGTTACTCAATTTGCTAATTAAAAGAGACTTTAAATCATTAAATAAATCAATAAAATAAAAGAAAAGTGGATGATTTTGAGAGTGTGGCAGCTGCCATGCATGGGAGATTGAGTGTAAGAAAGAGTGAAAGAAAACATGAATAATATGTAGAAGTGACAATTGAAGTGTATTTGAAGTATGGGTTGAAAAAGTGCTTTTTATTAAGAAAAATATATAAAATAAAAGTAAGAAAAATATTTTTAAATGAGTGGCAGAAATTTCATAAATAAAATTAAATAATCAATTGAATTATTTTAATATTTCAACAAATAAGTTACCGATAAGGTCAAAATATGCTTATATAAGCTATAACTGATATTTTTAGATTTCGAAAAATTCTAAAAATTTATTTTATGAAAATAAAAATATTTTTTTAAATATTTTTAAATTATTAAATTAATTTATTTTATTTTTAGTAACGAGTCTTAAACAGAAACTGATCCCGTAAAAACTCAAAACGAACTAAATTTTGAAAAAACGAATTTTCTATGATATATAAAATATTTATAAACAAATAAGGATTTATAAGAATAATAAAATTATGTAATGAATAGTAGTGAATAGTGCAAAGACTAATTAATTACCGGTAGTAATGAAATACTGATCCCGTAAAAACTCAAAACGAACTAAATTTTGAAAAAACGGAATTTTCTATGATATATAAAATATATATAAAAATATAAGGATTTATAAGAATAATAAAATTATGTAATGAATAGTAGTGAATAGTGCAAAAGACTAATTAATTACCGGTAGTAATGAAATACGAATATAATCGCAAAATCAGATATTTTTAGTTATCGAAAAATTATAAAACTGATATTTTTGAAATCCTTGTGAAAATACAAGTCTAACAGTATTAATGGTATATTTTTTATATCTCGAGCCTCAGGACACGCTTTTCAAAGTCTGTATCTGAATGGGTTCAAAATAAGTCAAAAATTTACCAATTTGATATTTTTAAGCGACTTTATATTACTACGAGCTATTCTATATACTTAATTACACCTCAACCTCTAGGGTTAAGAGCGCGAGATTGCTGGACTTAAACTACTGTATTCCACTTAGGGTTCCCGGGTGATTTTCCGGTTTAGGTCTTTACCAATTTGGAAACTGATGTTTTATGTTTATACAACATATTTAATTTGAGAAATTTATTTTAAATTTTATTTTTGTAAGTATTAATATCTCTCAACATTTTCGGAATTCTTCAAATTGAGTTTTATTTTCGAAGGTTTATCGTTATTTACTTTTTAATAATTTGTTTTTAGGTTCTATATTACCCGATTTTATAATTCAGGGTTACGTATAGAATTTGTCATACGTAGTGGTTTTGCTGTTGAGTTCTTATTTAATTTAATTTAATTTTATTTTTAAGGAATCTCATTTTCTCAAGATTAAGAAATTTCTAGATTCGATCATGATTTAGGACTAGTTGAAGTTCGGTTTTAATTTGGAGTCATTTTTAGAGTTTATTTTCAATGTTTATTTTGGAATTATTTACTGAAATTTTTTGGGGCTTACATCCTAAACCTAGAATAGCTCATGACTCCATGAAAACGAGTTTTATATAAAATAGTTTGATACATATATTTATATTGGTGTTGGATGCGATCCACCCACCCTCACATACCATAATTAAGCTAGCACGACTCCTAATCTACCGGAATCATCTCTATACACGAGTCCACTCAGGACAACCTTACATATAGATCATCAAGGCGTCAACGTTATTTATATGGTCTTTACTAACATCAGCCAAGCACAAAAAAAAAAACTTTTCAATTATAAAGCCAAATAGTAATTAATTCAATTTACAACAAGGAATGGTCGTACCTGAATCAATCTCAAGGAACAAAACTCTAAATCACCAAAAACCATGATCACATAAACAAAGCAGATTTCAATATACAACTTTCATAGCATAAACCTAATCCAAACTTCACCTAAAACCTTAATCTTAACAGAAATATAAATCCATATCTTCCTGCTTGACAATAATTCTTCAACAGAATAGAAATTTCTCCAAAAGTCCTCCAAATAACATCCCCTTATATAATACTACAAAGATAACAAAAAGATTCATACATACCTAACTTTGAATTTTTATTTCCCTTTGATTGCCAAACACAAATCGTCCATAAGGATAGGGTTTTTCTCCAATTTCCCTTTGAAACAAAAAAGAACACTCTTAAAGAGAGATCTTATCCTTTTATTTTCTAAAGAATCGAAAAAAACAACTTACCTAAACCTTTATTCTCGATCTCTTTGAAGTGAAACAAAATATCCAAAGCTATTTAGGGTTTTCTCCAAAATCCTTTCAACAAAACTAATGCTTTAGAAAGAGATTATTCCTTTAATCTCTAAAGTATTGAAAATTCACTTACTCAGATCTTGATTTCTTGATTCTCTTTGATGATAGGATCACAATCAGAGAGGTTTTATAGAGATTTCTAGGTTTAGGAATGATTTTGGACAAGAAGAAAGCCGCAAGGAATAACTGTTTATCTTTAACAACGCCTTTTCATCTTTAATTTTAACAATGTCCCTTTATCTTTAATAATATCTCTTCATTTTTAATGATGTCTTTTCATCTTTAATAATGTTTCTTTATTTTTAATGATGTCTATTCATCTTTAATAACGTCTGTTCATCTTTAATAACGTCTTTTCATCTTTGATAACATCTTTGCCAAAAGACAAATCATTTAATTATATATTAGTGGACTATAAAACTCTCTTTTTTTATATCATATGACACCTTTTCCCTTTTTTATAATTTATTTATTTGTATATTACAATATCAAGTTTAAAGTAAGTTTATTTAAGGTATCAACATTTTAAGTAGTTTAAAAGAATAATCAACATTTGAGGATGTATTTATTTAAGGTATCAACGTTTTGCAAAGTAAGTCAAATAAGGTATTAATAATTAACCACTTGTAAGGACCCACTATCACCACTGTAATTAAAATAGGTGATAACAGTTCCCAACCACATATAACCTGTAGGATTATATGAAAAGGTTGTCTAAAAGATTGTTTATCTAATTCTACATAATTAACATAATTGAAACCATAGTTTTTTTTTCAAAACTTTTAGCAATTTATACTACACATTAACATATTTCACAAAAAAAAAAAATAAATAAACTCAAGTCATACATAGCTAAGTACGTATATATATACATTACAACCAAATGCTTCTTACAAGCCTTAACAAAATCACACATATAATCCAACTAGAACTTTAAATACAACCCAAAGCTATCATAACTAATCTATTACAAAATATGGATTCCATCAAGTCTAAGGTCATCTCTAGTCCTCCAAATTATCAAGAAAATCCTTGAAATCAATTCCATACCCCATACTCGTGTAAAACTCATCAGATTCATCACTTGAAATGGTTAAAATATGAGCCAAAGGCTCAGTACACAAGTAACGAATACAAATGCAAAGTGATTCACACATGCTTAAGCTAAATGCAAAATGCAACGACATAATTTATTATTCAATCTTTAGTTAGTCATCCATCATGGGAGTATTTAAACTCCGGGCAACAAGGATTTATGGGGGAACCTGAGTAACGATCACGACGCTTAGGGTGTTGATATAAGTAGCTCGGATACTCATACCATCCTAGATAAAGTTATCCATAACGATTAAGTAATCTCATTTAGGGTTTCTAGCCGTTTCTCGACTTTACTTAACTCGATCCATAATATTACTTAATTCAAGTGTTCCTATAAATATTGAATAAATCATATTACATCCTTTCAAGAAAAAAAAAATGTTATACCGATACCAAATTTCCCATCGATTACCGGCCGAACCACTTATGAAAGTCATATCAAAATGACAAGGGTCGTCTAAACGCCTAAAACTACCATGCCCCCAATATGAGCAGGGTTACCGCTCTTCGAATCAGATTCAACTGTATAAAAGACACTTAACAAACAATATTAAATTTCTTAATTTAGAGTAACTTTAAATAATGCTTATCCTAGTAAAGAAACAAGCAAGTTACATGTACCTGAGACAGCTCGAGAACTAATGGGAGTAACCGAGCGAGGATCTAACACTGTATAAGAAAATGTCGAATTTCTCACTTAGTTCAAGCACTAATCAACTAGTTTCAAACATAATTAATCAAAGAAATTTAAATAAATTATTACAAATTCATAACATAGCATTTAAACATCATATTATATCATACAATATACAACAAATATTTAATTGATCATATATCAAGCTTTGGGAAATATTGGAGGAAGTTTTTGAAAATGAAAACTGTAGGGGACACCGTTGAACTGGTGCACAATGCACTAAAACTCAACGCTTGCAATCACCGGCAGTGTTCAAAAATACGCTGGCAGCCTTTAGTCTACGCCGGAGGCCTTTAGTACACGGCGGCCTTGAGTCGATGTAGATTGCAACTCCAAGTTTCCAAAAATTTTCGAGAGTTCCATGGGGTTGGTTCATGCCCGTGGATACCCCAAACGTGGCAGTATTTCCATGTACGCTGACAGCATGGAATACTATACCAGCGGCTTTAAGCCCGCATTAGAGATTTTGATTATGTTCACATTCCGCACAACCTATAAGCCGACGGCGTTGGAACCCTAATAGCCAGCGTACGATTTTAAAAAATCAACACTGGCCAATTTTCCTTACCAAAGCCAGCAGCGTTTTAAGCGGCTTTAAGAAAATAGGTTCTGATCACCTTCAACACCGCCTCTACACTGGCGGCGTTGAAGTACCAGATGCTGGCGTACACTAAAAAACAGACCTATTCGAAAATATTTTACTTCCCTTGTTTTTTTTACAACATTTTGTAAATTTTACACTTTCAAACCTTCTTTAAACTCATCCTAAGTTTCCCAAAACTTGTTATATGTTCTAAACACTATTCAAATAACACAAACTTCACTTCTAATTATTAAACACCAACTACAACATCAAACACCAATTACACTTCAATTCCACATGCTCTTACACTACTCGACCCTTAAGCCATCCCAACACAATCATCCCCACATGTCAAAATTCATATAAAACATATACTACAACTCCTCTGACAATATAATTTTACTCAAACTACCATCAATGCACAAAATCATTCTATCACCAATTAGCACATAAACCCTATTACAACAAAAGCTCAACTTAAATACAAACAAGGTAAGAAGAATACACTTACCATATGGACTTGGAGTCTTGGTTTAATAATCTTGTTGCAATCCTTTGTGGTTTAAGTTTAAATGAAGGGTTTAATTGTGCATGAACATGGGAGAGCTTTTGAGAGAGTAGAAATGAGGTTTTGAAACTTTTTGGCATGTGTAATGTTGATCTGAAATTTTTGAACGAATTTTGCACTTCAAAAGTTGATATTTATCCCTTTAGTTGACTTTAGTGGCTGCCCTAATTAAGTCCTTTAATTGGCTTGGATTTGGCTAATTAAATGTGGTCTTTGGCTTTATTTGTGAAAAAATTTTCTGCTATACATGATCTATTTACATGTATAATCTAACTTATTTTAATCATATTTCATACATTCTAATACACTTAAAAAAATTATGAAGTCAATATTTAATCATTCTAAAATATTTAATTATTTAAAAGAACAACTCAACTCATTATTCATGCATCAACATAATTCACATATATTACATTTCAAAATCATATATAATTTAAATAACACATTTATAAAATGTAAATTAGGAAATTCATGGCTATTTCACCATTAATAAAAATTTTAGAAACTTAATTGAAAATTAATCGAAACATTGATATCTTAAATAAAATTTTTAAAATATTGATAGCTCATTTGATTCACTTCGTGAAATGTTGATATCTCTTTTTAATTACTTGAAACATTTATACTTTAAATGAATTTATCTATAAACGTTGATATCTTTTGGTGTATTTACCCAATATGGATTTTAAGGAACAAAAAATGTTTAGGATTATGTTTTTCCCTTCTCTCTTTAGTAGCTTGTTGTAGAAGCCTAATTAGACTTGAAAGAGAGAGAGTTTTATGTTATTGAAGAAGTTAGAAAGTGTTTTAGTTTGTTTAGAAAGTTTGAGAGGTGTACAAATGAGAGGAGAAAGAATTTAAGTTTAAATATGCATTTTGTAGGAGCTTCTAAATGTAAATTATATGTTTAAGGTTGGCTCATTTTCTCTACCATTGCTCTACCATACTTGAATTAACCTCCTCACCCTTACAGTAATTCTTCTATTGTTACATAATGATTTATTGCTCTTATTTTTATTTTCTTTAAATATTCTTGTTAATTAATTAATTCCTTATATTTTGTATTTTATTTTTCATTAACAAATTCTTATTATTTTTAATTAAATTTTGTTATTCCAAAATTAAATTATCACTAACCATTATTAATGTCACTATTATCAGTATCATTTTTATTATTGATAACCTTGTAATAAAATTTTGGGATATTTCAACATCATTTAGCTTACAATTAGAGAGTAAGAGAGTGTAGTGCTATAAAATTTGTTTGCAAATTGTTGTAAAAACACTACACTTATATTTGTTAGTGAAACATTTGTTGTAACTCTTTCAGTATTGAATTTGTGTATGGTTAATAAGGTGTGTGTGAAGTCCTTGTTGGAGGTATTGGGTGATCGCGGAAACTAAGAGATAAACCAAACTCCATGTTTAAAAATTTTGGCATGATCTTCTTATCCTTTCTCTTTTAATTTCAACATCATGTCTTAGTTCCACTTGTCATTCAAATACTTGTTATATGTTGAATAGTTGCTAAAGTCGCAAGATTTGTTAAAATTCATTAACACTCAATTCAACACCCCTCGAGTATTTTCCTAGTGTATTTTGTCGTCTACAAATTATTGAATTATTTTGGAGAGATTAAAATCTTCTCTTTGTTTCTTTTAAGAACTTTGAAATTATTAAGAATTTTAATTCTTTTAGCATTTGCTTTACTTGCACTAAGTTTTTCTTTCCCTATCGTACAATTTATGGGTCGAGGTTTCTATATCAATATACAATTGTTTGTAAGATTCTCAATGTTATGATTAGTTTAATGTATACCTTTGGTTTGAGGTTGGTCATTAGGTCAAGATTTACTTTATAATTCATAGAGTTAGGATATTTCGCATTAAAGTGTTGGGTTTTTAAATAATTAACTAGTAGCATAGATTTTTACTATATCAATTAAGAAATTTTTTAACATGTATAGCTCAAGATAATATAATTACTATTTATTTTTCATTTATTAATATTATTTAATAATTCGTTCTAAGGTTAGTATTGGATACTTTAAAATTTGTTCAAAGAATGTAGACATGGTTAGAAAAAGCTTGTATTCATAACTGTATCCTACTATATGAGATCAAATTCTGAAGAATTTCTACCCAAAGTAACAAGTTTACCTTATGACTAAGGTGGGGGCAATCTGTTTGGTTCAGTTCACCCTTAAATTGACTTGAAGTGTATGTTATGATTAAGATTTACCTTACACCTTGGTTATTAATTTTTTCAAATAAAAAATGGTTCAATTTGCAATTCAAACTATTGTTTTGTTTTAAAATAATTGTATATTCTATTGAGAGACTTTAATTATATATTTCATATCACCGATATCAATACAAACAATAATACTTGAAGTCATTTATTTATCTAAGTAAATATGTGAAAGTATAGCAGGAGAGAGATTTTTATCCATCATAAAACTATAATCTCTTTTGAATTATCCCAAAGTATAATGATATACTGGACTTGATAAAATTAGAATATGCTATCCTAAACTACTATGCAAATTTCAATTCATTGTGCTTCTAATTAATGCATTATTAATTATGTAAATGATAGGTAACTAGGTAATAGAAGTGAATTAATTAGTAAGACAAAGTAAAACAAGTAAATGTTTACGATACTAGAGGCTAAAACCTAAAAATTAATTTATTTACAGACATACCACAACAATCGAAACATGATATGAACAATCTAATTTCATCCTTATGAAAGATACATATCTAAATAAAAAATTAAAAGAAAAAAAATCTTTAATTTATTTTAAATATGTAAAATGTTTGGTTCACAATCTTGAATCGAACCTCAAACTATTTACTCTTTAAGAATCAAACTATGCCACAAATTAAACTCTTTTTGGAAAAAAAAAAAAATTGGTCATTCATTGTTCAGTTGTTCTTTTGTACAATCTTACTTATAACCCTCAATGCCTACCTAAACTTTATTTGGTTGAGTAGGGCACTGTTGAGTTCTCTATACGATAATGGTTACTTAATCGTCCTAAATACTAATTATTGAGTTTCTATCATATTTTATTTCAATCCGTACCTAACCATATAACTTGGTTATTAATTTTTCTTTTAAAGATTCAATTTGTGATTCAAACTATTTTTTTTGTTCTTAAAATAATTATATATTCTACTGAGAGACTTTAATTACAGATTTCATATCATCAATGCCAATACAAACAATAATATTTGAAGTCATTATTTATTTAAATAATATTTATAACTTATAGCAGAGAGAGATTCTATTTTATGAAACTATAATCATATACTACTAGTCTTATTCTCTTCAAATTATTCTAAAGTATAATGATATACGAATCAATAAAATTAGAATATGCTCTCCTAATCCAAGACACAAATTTCAATTCGCTATGCTTTTAATCAATTCATTTTTAATTATATAAACCAATAAATAACTAGGTAATAGAAATGAATTAATTAATAATACAAAGTAAGACGAAAATGTTTAGGATAATAGAGGCTAGCACTTAAAAATTAACTTATTTATACATACCACAACAATCGAGATATGACATAATCAATCTAATTTTATTCTTATGAAGAATGCACATTTAAATTGAAAATTAAAAATAATTAAAAAGATTTTTTTAAATATGTAAAATGTTTGGTTTAGGATCCTAAACTGAACTACAAATCGTTTACTTTTCATTGAATTGAATCAAGCCACAAATCAAGCTATTTTTGGGAAAAAAAAAAATTCAAATATCGGTCAAATTTGGTTCGTTGTTTGGTTGGTTCTTTTTTACAGTCCTATTTGTAATCCTTAATACCAACTTAAACTCTATTTGGTCGAGTAGAGTGGTGAGTACCGTTTACGATAATGGATACTCAATAATCCTGAATACTGATTATTGAGTTTCTATCTTATTTTATTTAGTAAAGATAAAAAAAAAATGTGTTTATCTCAAGTGGTATGAAATAAGACTGATGCACAAATTGAAAACCTTATAATATGAACTTATATAATCATCTCAAAGTTCATATAATAGGCTAATGAATTGCCCGAAAAGGGTTATGGGGATTCTGTCTCAATCCAAACTATTTTATAATTAAATTTAAGCATGATTAACTATTTATTTAACCATTTTATAATAATCGATAATGCGAAGATCCATAGTGTGTACTTTGAAATTAACCCCTTCTCAAGAAGTGATGATAATTGTAGCAACATACCGCATTTAAAGTTTTCACGATTTAATTTATAGAAAAGACCTACATATTTTCTTTTTTAAATAACGAGTAACTAAATTTTAAATTTTGTTTTTTTGGCAGATATTTTAAATTTTCTTATATAATTATTTTATATTTTTAAACCATTCTTATCATTCATATTTATTCTTTAGTACCATATATAAAGAGGAACGGAAAGTTTTGAAGTACTAGGTAAAACTATTAATATATCTACTTGCCCTATAAGAAAACAATTAATGAGTAGTTACAATCTTTGTTTAGATTCCATATTTTTATTTGTATCGTATCTATATCTAATCTAATCAATAATTTATTCGTATCATATTTGTATTTATTTGATTAGTTTATAAATAAAATTATAAGTTTTTTTATTAATATTTATTTCTTGATAAATATTTATTTAAAAATGATAAAAATATGATACTAAAATAACCAAAATATCACTATCTATTTGGATAGTCTATTTTTCATCGTATCTATATCATTTCTGTTTCATATTAGTATCTGTTTGTAAATAATTTTTTTATTATTATATTTATTTTTGAAAAAATAATGATTTATATAAAGAATAATCATTTTTATATATAAAATATATAGAGATTTTTTATTTATCTTATGTTATAAGAAATATATATTTTTTATGGTAGATAAATAAAAAAGGAAATAGCTATTTTATAGTGATAAAAGCAAAAAAACTACAAATAAAAAAGATTAATTATATTTCTGTCAACTTTTTTTTTGGACTTATATTTCTGTCAACTAAAAGCAAGCCTAATGAGGGGGAGAGAGGGGGGAAAAAAAGAATAAGTTGTTTAAATATTAAAATAACAAAGGCAGGCGAAATAAAAGAAAAAGAATTTTTTTTTTTTCTAAAATTATAATTGAACATAAATGGCAGACAAGGTAAGGGTCCCGAAGATTCTGAAAATCCAGCTCACCTTGATCAGCCTTTTTTCCATAAACAATACTCCCATGTCATCATCATACTTAAACTCGTTTTCCCATTCAATTTCACCACCATTCCCCCTGCACATATAACTCCTCTTCTTTTGATCCATCAATCATAATTCAAACCACCCCAGCTTTTGCTTCTTCTTTTTCCTTTTTTTTTTTATTTTTTTTTGAATTTTTTTAAACACCATTATTGTGTGTGTTTGTTAGGGTTTCTCTCTTCTTTCTGATCACACTAGCTTCAAGTTCTTTCTTTCTTTCTTTTTTTCCCTTTTTTTTCCTTTTTGTTTTCTTTCAATACCGGTTCTTTGCTCTTTATATCATTGCAAGTTTAAATCTTTGAAGTTTAAACTTCATTGATTAAGGGTGGCACGACTTAGTAGTTCTTTTATGGAAGTGGGTTTAAGTCTTTTAGTGTGTTAGGTGTTGTACCTTTGAGTTTTCTATATTGGGTCCTTGTTCTTTATATTATTTTCCATTTTACTATGTTATGTCTATTAAAGTTCATAGCTTTAAGGTTTAGTGATTAAGGGTCACATGAATTTTGTACCAAAGTTCATTTTTTGGAAGTGGGTTTAAATTCTTGTAGTATCTTAAGCGTGGTTTTCTTTTCTTTTTTTTATAAAATCTTTTCATGGCATATCACCAACAAGTACCAAATTCTCCATTTGTTGGTAATGGAGATACAACTTACACTAAAGTGTTTGTGGGTGGTCTTGCTTGGGAGACGCAGAGTGACACATTGAGACGTTACTTTGAGCATTTTGGTGATATTATTGAGGCTGTTGTGATCACTGATAAGAACACTGGTCGATCCAAAGGCTATGGCTTTGTAAGCGTTTCTTTCTTTCTTCTTCTTCTTCTTTATTTTTCTGTTGGAGTTGTTATGATCTTTAATGTTTAAGTTATGATGCAAATTTCTTGCTGATTTGATGGAGTGATAATGGTTTTAGCGGATTTTGTTGTCGTGGTTGTTGTTACAATGTAATCATGGTGATATAGTGTTGTTGACTACAGCTGTGATGTGGTTATATACTTGTATTGGGTTTTAATGGAGGTTAGGTGACATTCCGTGATCCCGAATCGGCAAGGAGGGCCTGTGAGAATCCGAGCCCGGTGATTGATGGTAGAAGGGCTAATTGTAATTTGGCTGCCCTTGGGAGACTGCGGCCACCATTATTTTATGGTAATGGCGGCTCTTTTATTCCTATGTTATTTTTTCAAATAAAAAAATTTGTGCATTGTCTGTGATAATATATGTTATCAGATTCTAATGGTTGTTGGCATGCTGCTTTCTTGCTAGTTGTGTTCCTTGGCTATGAAGGAAAAAAAGTCAATGAGGATTAATATATCTGGGAAAAACATTTATATTGATTGTTAATTTGTATTAAAATTTTAGAAAATGTAACATATTGTTTTGAGTGCCTTCAAGTTGCTGCTCATCAATGAGATTACTGGCTTATTATCCTGCTTCGTGGCTCCCTTCTCTTTGTTTTTATTTGCCATTACTTGCTTCTATTGTTTTCTGGTTTTCCATTATACATGCATTAATTGGTGTCAAAGCATAGCCTCTCATGAAAATGGTTTACAAAACTTGATTGTTGGACATCAAGAGACTTGAGGTGTCACTGCAAAATTTTGTAAAAGCTATGCTTTTTGAATTTAAGCAAAATTACAAGATTTTTAGTATATGGCAGACTATTGTGTGAGTGTGACTAGCTATAAAGTATGATTGAAGATTATGTGAACCCTACAATATTTGCAAGCTTATACAAGAACTCATTTTTCAAAGACAAACTACTTAAATCACACCATTAGTGTGAAGACATATCTATGCTTTTCACCTGATTTCTACATCTCTGTCTATTGATATCACATTACAAACTTTCTGGATAATATACTAGAGCCCAATTTCCATGCATGCTTTGTTTGGAATGTGTATTCTGTTTGGGAAGACATTACATATTTAGTGGAATTAGGAAACATTCGCAAATTTTTCAATCACACAACTTCTAAGGCTTTGGCCTTTGGCATATTGTTTCTTGATTCATTTGGGACATATAAAAAGCAAGGTTTTTAATTGACATGTGATAGAAGTTGGATTCCCTTCCCCCACAACCAAAAGAAAATGCTGATCGAGTACATATAATAGTAGTTCCCCATGTATGGTCTGCTTATCTCACTTTTCATCAGGAGATGTTGTTTCCAACTTGTGGGTATTTTGATGGATTTAATCTGAGTTGCCAAATGATACCTTATGGTAAAGGGATTCAATTAGGGTGGCAATTGATAATTTGTAGACATTACGTGGAATTTGGCTTAAATAGATGGTTACTTGGTTATGGAGTGAAAGTAGTTGACAGGAATAATTAATATAGGGAGGAATTAAAATACACAAACCATTGGGATTAAATCTGACAAAGGTGTCTATTAGACAATCAAAATAAAGTAGATTTTTCTGATGCTTGTGTTCTTGTACAATGGATCATGTGTTTGGAGGTAGCAGGCTTAGTTACATCTGGATTCTCTGTTAACTTGACTTTATGCAATTCAAAACATGAGGTACAGAAATGCGAGTTTGTTGTGTGATAATTGGAATGTGAAAATATGGATCCATATTCTGTGCTTGTGTATCCAGTTAACTTGGAGAATAAAGGGGAAGTTGGAATTTTTGGGGCCCACTCTCCTTCTAAAACCCGAAGGGACCTGAGAATGCCCTTTAGGTCAACCCTAGTTCAATTGTGATATTGACATAAACAATGCTTGAAGCATAATCTTTGCCAAATTCATTTATTAGTCCATTCTCCTACAACTCCATTCTTTGTGCTTACGTTTATCTTTCGTGCTGGCATATGTGATCCTTGGTTTTGGAGAAAGTATTTCCGGAAGAGTGCTACTTGGGAGGAGGGTCATGCATTTTTGTGCCTTTAATTTGCAAATAAGGCTGGTTTTATTGACCTATTGATTTCCTTACTGAACCATAGAATTTACTATTGGCTTAATAGAAGATGCATCATGACATTTAAGATTTGCCCGACCCTCCTGTATGGTAAAGATGGTCATGCTGCTTTAATTCTCTATTGCAATTTTGAGATTTTATTATACTATTTTTTTTCTTTTTCCCCCTTTTATATTAAATGATTTTCTATTCTTATCAGGTCGAATAAGATCATTTATACCCGCCATGGGAGGTGTACAGACACCTAGGGGGCATCTTGGAAGTCCCAATTACCAGCAACCAAACTCTTACGGTTACCAGCCAGGATTTGTATATTCACCTTATGGGTAAGTTATAGATCATCTCTTTTGCTATGTTTCATTTATGATGTTTTAAAGTTGCAGATATCCTTCGCCTCCAGGGGCAATTCCCCCCAAAAGAAACTGACTTTTAATCCTAAGGACAATGATTCATTTAGTTTTTCATGAACTTTGGCAGCCTACCAATAATGAAGTGATTAATTTCTGCAACTGTTAAGTGAATGTCTGGCTGACCTTGGAGTTGCGGAAAATCTGATACTGAATCTCAATGCTTAGTCAAAAACAAATAAAATGGTTAAAGGGTTAGACATACTTAATCTAGACATGTGAACATGCAATATGCATTTGTTCTTGCATGTATATTAACTTTTTATATAACACCATCAATTGGTTTGTACCAGAAACAATAATGTCTTACAAATAGTCAGCTTTTATCTTTTGTGGTCAATTATGCCATAAGCACACCATGTGTGTCTTGGTGATCATGTGTCCTTTAAGTTGAGTTAGTGTGGAATAATTCTCTTAGTGTTCTGATGTGTTTGTGGATCATTTGCTAAGGCATTCCTAACTTTCGTTGTTGCAGGTATACAGCTTACTCACCTGAGTACGTCTATCCACAGGTTAATACATAATATCATGAATGAAGAATTAAAATACATGTCATTCAAGTTTACCTTCTTTTCATTAAAAGCTGAAGTCTCTTTTCTGGTGTCTTAGGGAGTCTACAACCCTTACTTGGCCCAGCATTATTATCAGATATATGGGTTACCTAGTGCAGCTAGCTCAGGTTACTCCTATGGACAGTTGGGACCTCCGCATTCTGGGAATCATGGATATCTACCAGTCCCAGGTTATGGGATACCAGGTCAACACATTATGCAATACGGAGCACCAAATGTCAATGGAGGGACAGCAGCTGCAATTTCCCCTATCCAGGCTCCATATCCATCCGGTAGGCAAAGTGTTTCTTTTCAAATTATTGTACGAAGTCCAAAATAATCATTTTATTCATTATTATTATTATTTGGTTTTGGGGGGTTGCATTTGCAGGCAATTGAGGGAGGACCACAATCCCTATTAAATTAATTTGTTATTTTGGTTGATTTGGTTTATTTCTATATCATAATGCTTTGGAACTGGATGGCAAAGCTATATCTCATTCTTGGAGTTCTTGAGCTACTTAGAACCCATAAACTGGCGCTTGGATCAACATTGCTACATCGTTGATATTTTTTCTCCTGCTGTTTTGATGATACAATTTAGTTATCTCTGATAACATTTTCTTTTTTGTGGTTATTGACAGCTACTCTGTTCTTTTCATTCTCACATTATTGAGTGAATGTTAATAAATAACTGGTTTGTAATTTTCTTTTAGTAGAAAGTATGGAAGGTCTTATCTCTTGCAGCATGTGTAGTTTATTTTTGTTCGTCGAGAGAAGTTATTCTTGCTTAATATATTACAACATTCAGTTGCTTAACTTTGATTTGATTAGTTGTGACATGGTCAAAGTATCTTATTCCTGACCTTCTGTTGCAGTAAACCATCAGAACCATCTCTTAGTCTACTTTGCCTTTTATATTGCATTCAGGATTTATAATTGCAAAGCCTAAAATAAAAGATACAGCATTTTAATTATATTCATACTGAATCTATGAATATATTTAGATTTTGCATTAGAGAGAACTATATAACTAATTTTCTCCATAATTTCAGGAATAGCTGCACCAGCTGCCAGCCAGGCGCAGATAATAGTGTCTGCTCATTCTCCTCAGTTCACAAGTAGTTCTGATCAAACATTGGGTTGAGTGGTAGATGAAATCACATCATCAGGTGGAATATCACTGCCCTGTGGTGTTTTAGCATGCAATTGACTTCAGAGGTTAAATCTTCTTTTCATGTGGCATGCAGGTAATCCTTAGATTGCTGCAGGACTTAGAACAGCAGTGCTGCTACGTTGTTGGCAGGCTTCAAATCTAGCCTTGCAAGTTGTTATCTTGGCATCTAGAGGTAATGTCCTGATCTTTGCGGTAATTTTCATAATTTGTCCATGGGGATTGGGGAACTTCTTATGTGATAGCTGAGCATAGCCACCTCAGTTCCAATAGAGCTTGACGTGTTTTTAGATGCATCCTTACAAATAATCACACTTTAGTTACCGTCTCTCGTGAAATGTCCTGTCTTGTTAAGATGAGCTTCAGACTCTTGTTACCACATTATAAAAAGGAAATGTGAAACTGCAGATAACATCCTAAATTTTGATCTCATGCGGATGGACTTCTGAACTTTTAGAAGTTTCAAATATTTTTCCTTAACTTTGATATATTGCCAATATAAAGGGCTTTTGTTTTTCCTCCTCCTCTCTCTCTTATCTTCCAGTTAAAAAGAAAATAACATATAGAAGTCAAAGTTTAGAGAGTTTTAAAAGCATCATTTTGACAAGTTCAAGTGAGTGTTTCTACACTGATTTTAGAGTATATGGAGTCATTTGCAATCATTGAAAATTCAGGTTCTATTCTCATTAAGGTTAAAGTTTTTGGGGTTATTTGCATTTTCCTTGTAAAAAAAAATTTAAGCGATTTAATGTACTGACCATTGATGAAATTTGTAATGTTTCCTTTAAAAGTACCTGGGGCACTACTTGACAAATTCCTTTTTTTTTTTCTTTTGAACTCTGATTAGTTTTCAAAATGCTTCCCAGCTACACCTTGAAAATCTATTCCATTTTTAACTAGGATAATGCAGGTTCATCTCTGTGGACGCACATATTTGTTAAAAAGTTCGATCGTTCTATGCAGGTCGACCTTTGTTGTGATAATCGCGATTTCCCCAAGATCAACTGTAAGATGTTGAGTCATGCTCTGAACTCCGGAGTAGGGGTTTGGAAGAGCGCGGATTGCTCTTTCACCTGTCTGTAGGACAAATGCTGTGACATTGCTTGAGATTGAAGCAAATTGCATGGCATGATTTGATGGTTATGCAGGATATGGTCTTCTGCAACCATGTGAAAAACAAGTCCTGTACATAGAGAATCAACATATGATTCTTAGAAGTATCGGCACCCAGGGGATAGGTTTGCTGATAGTTCCATGTTTGTGCTCTCTTTTCACTCAATTCAGCATCCAGCATCCTTAATTTCATAAAAAAAAATGTGTGTATAGAATTTCTCATTGCTAATGGATTTTTCTTTAGCAATTTGAGTCTATTGTAACTTCTAAAATTGTTGGACATTCATTATCTTTTTTCAGTAAAATCTCTTTCTCAGACTTTAGTTCTCATTTTTTAGTGCAGCAGCCTAATCTTTCTGATGGTATTGCTGCTCCAAAGTCAGCTTCTTGTGCTAGTTTTTTTATGGTTGATTTACTTGTTTCATGCATGGGGAATGAACAACATCAACTGCTTAGAATGCTTTTATGATATCGTGGTCATCTTTTATATGGTGGCAATTTCGCATCAAGCGGTACTATGTTTTGATGTACAAGATTCAACATTATGTTTAATGGAGAATCCATTCCAAAGTCATTCCAGGATGGTTATTATCGCGTTTCGGTGTAGGGATGTAATCGGGTCGGTCATTATAAGGTTCCTAACCTGCTTGATCCGGTAAGAACCATACAAGCTCAATCTCATAGGGTTTTAGGATCAGGTTTGGATATGGGATAACAACCTATAGGTTATAGTGTCAGGTTTGGATATTATAAAATGCCTAATGATTATTCAATTTGAATATCTAACTTGATAATAAAATTAAAAAAAATAAAAAATAAAAATATTATTTGTAAAAATGATGGCCTTTGGTGTTGGCTTTCTCAGTGATGGCCTTAAAGCAGTATCTAAGAATAGAATTAATGCCTGAATTAGAAAGATCTTATTTGTTTATTTATTGTTTGTTTAATATTACATGAATTTGAGTTGTGGAATAAACATAGATATAATGGTATCACAAATTGATAATTAAATTGAGAAAAAAAAAGAAGCGGATGCATATGTAGATGTAGACATGGGCTGAGTGAGCCAGCAACTCGGTTTGAATCGTCAGGTTGTGCGGGTTATGACCTACCAACTAACCTGTCGGCCTGGCTAAGGTCAATTCAAGGTCTCAACCCGTTGACCCGATGAGTAGGGTGAGTAAAAAAAAAAATTAAAAATTACAAGAAAAATAAGAAATAAATATTTAAGCTCATTTTAATGTAAATAGGTAGTATTTATTATGAATTTTTTTTTCTTCAATTATTCAAGCATGTTTTTTCAGATCAAATGTGTGCACTTTAGAGTAACTTTCCTATTCATTATGCTTTCTTTAATAAGCTTTACATGTTTTGTATAAGTTTGTAATTTAAAATTCTTCATATGTTTATTGTATGATGATCTAATTATGTATATTTTTTATTAATTTAATTAAAAAAATTATAAAAAAAATCATTTATAGGTCAAGGGCCATGAACCAGCCTTGAATAGCTGATTTGAACTGGCCCGGCTTGGCCTGGCCCTTTTATAGTCACGAGCAGGTTTTAGTTCAACCATGGCTTGAACTGTGATCCGACGGTTTTAGGTCAGTTAAGCCCGATGCCGATGATTATACATATGCATGATATCATGAATATGATGGTGATAAAATTTTACCCCATACATGTGAAAGTATGTTTGGATTGATGAAGAACATGTTAGGACTTTGCACACAATTTCTATTTTTCGTTTGTTTTTTTTGTTGATAATAGGCTGAAAATATTTTTAGATTTAAATTTATTAAATAATAATAACTATTCTTATACATATATATAGAGGGAGGGAGGGAGGGAGGGAGGGGTGGAGTGGGGGGATTCATTAAGATTTGCAAATGAAATAGGGGGATATAATTTGTGCATAAAAACTTAAAAATAAATTTATGAAACTCTAGTTTACTCTCATTGAATTAGCTTTGTTTGAGAGGATGGCAAGCAATTTTTTAGATCAATGAGTAATTTATTAATAAGTTTTATTTGAGGACATAGAATAGCACATCTTAATCGTACTTTTGATGGCTTTTAGAATAACTACTCCTGGATAACTCATCATAAAGAGAACAATGGTGATACAAACGAGTACTTAAGGTTCAACTCATCTTAGTCATTTGCTTTTTATTTAGATTTTTTTTTTGGCCCAATGCTTTTTATTTAGATTGATATGGTAACTTTAGTGTTTATTTCTTCATTTATTTTTTAATTTTACCTATAATGTATGAAATCATTTAGTTTGTAACTTTATAGTTCTCTTTAAATCATTTGGATCATTATTAATTAAATCTTTTAATTTTACTAAATATTATTGCAATTTGAAACAAGTTGAAAAAGAAAAACGGAGAATTTATTTAAAAGAAAAATCGGGCAGGTTTCAGGTTACTAAACAAACTTTGTAGGGCATGATTGGATATAGTATGAAAATCCTATAAGATTATAGGGTCGGGTTAAATATATCCTATAAAGGAGAAAATCAAGTTTTAGATTTATATAATTTGTCTAAACCTTCCCGTTTACCTCCCCATTTCAGCATAAGGATGGTCATCCATGTTTGCCTAGTTAAACAAAGGCTGAAATCCCATGCATAGACGCTTATGGTGCGGCTTCCACTGATATGCAAACATTTTGAGCGCTTTTCCTTACATACGGGGTAAGGAAAAAATAATAATATTTTAAATAAAAATTATAATAATTGCCATTAGATGAAAAATAATCTTAAAATTGCTCGTCTTTTCTAGTAATAAAAGACGAATTAAGACAAGTATAATGTAATTGCAAAAAGACGAGCTTATATGTTTTAAAATGAGTTTAATGTAATTGCAAGAGGATGAGTTCATATGTTAAAAGACAATTCGTCTTTTAAATTGCATATTTTTTGAGTTATTTTTCATCTGGTAGTAATTTTTTGAAATAATATATGTTTTCCCTTAACCCTAACAAATGCAAATATAATAAATAAACTAGTGTATCCTGATCTTTCACGGGAACAAAGTTTAGGTTAAAAATGTAAATAATTTCTTACACTTTTGAATTTTTAAATGTGATCAATCACCCTCTTAAATTTAAATAAATTGTCAAATAATCTTTGAAAACTTGAAATGATCCTCTTAAACTTTTAACTTTGATACATATATATTAAACTAGAATATTAAATGTTCTTAGTGCCTCCACATTATCAAATTATGAGAGCTTATTTGCAACAATTAAAAATTGAAGGATTGATTCACACTTATGGTAAAATTAGAAATTATGTTTGGTTTGTCGAAATGGAGTAGATGAAATCATGATTCTGAGTTTTATTCCATTAGGATATGTTTGTTTCATCTTTTTTTTTATTTGTTTTGACATAATATTTTTATCGTTTTCAAACAGATATTTATTAATAAATAGATACATATTGAAAACTGACATTTTTACTTATAAATAGATCAAATAGATACGACACAAATAAGATATAGATAAGTTATAAATACATATATGATAGAAATGGAAATTAGACAATCCAAATAGACCCTTATAATACTTGAAAACGATTTTAAAAGTCGGAATCGTGATAGAAGCATTCCAAATTTATGTAGCTTTTTGATTCTAAAATTTGAGATTTTAGTTTATGTAGCATTTCTTAAGGTTCGGAATAAAGTAGGAAAGTGCTTGTACTATCATGGTTTGGCAACTTTGTACTCATTGTTTGATTTTAAGTAAAAAAGTACTCTTACTTTCAAAATCAAGGCATTTTAAGTGCTCAATTTTAAGCGTACGGAGGCACTAAAATGCCTTAATTTTGAAAGCAACTTTTTGCCTAAAATCAAACATTGAACACTAAATTGCCAAAATCCAAAAGTACAAGCACTGCTCATACTTTTATCCCCTTAAATTTCTATATGATTTTTTTAAGAAGCAAAATGCTCAAACAAATACTCAATCATCTTAAGTTTAATCGTAATGGCTGGAACTTAAAGTTGTTTTAGAGTTAGAGATTAAAAACGAAATCAACTTTCATGACACCTTTACTTAATGGTAATAGAGTGATAATCTTTTTTATAGGGTGATAGCTTCATAGTCATTTTTCAAGGTTTTTCTTACTTGAAATTATACTTTGGAATGATTATTCAAGCAGCTTTCTGTGCCTGTTATACTATTAAGTGCCATTTTGCATTAGAAAGTTATTCCATCCTTGACAATGGACATGTTTTCATATTTGTGTGATATGTAGAACAAGGAGTAGAAATAAAGTAGGAAAAATTTGAGTTGCTAATCAACTTAGGAAATTCATAATTTTGGAGTGAGGTCATGAAAATACTTACTTTCCAAACTCAAAATAAAAGTTTATTAAAAAAATGAAGTCCTTAGTGGCTAAGTATGGTTGAGCCTTAATTTTCTAAGTATCAAATGATTTTTACTTAAAGAAATCACCACAAAAACAATTTTTACAAAATTCGGATTTTGGGATGAACCAATTTTAAAAACATGTTTACAAAGTGTAAAATGAAATTTTTATTGAAAAACAAAGGTCTTAAGGAATATAGATAATGAAGGCTTAATTTTGACAAGAATAAACAAATTTTATCAAGGAATTTTTTTAAAAACAAGTGGGGATTGTCAATAATACAAGACTAGCTTTTCTAAGATGATTTTTCATAAAGTCTTACAAAGAAAAAGTTTTCTAAAAATTTCTTTTATTCAATATCATCAAGAACATGAATATATATATATATATATATCTCTCATGGCATATCATTTACGTTAGTAACTTGTTCATATTGCATGTATACTTGCTTTGGATAGTAGAAACCTCACAAACATTTACAAAACTACTTTTCGGAATTGAATTTCGCTACTGATCAGAACAGATTAGACCTTTTCGAAGCTTTAAAGTTTTCATAACTTAAATATGATATTAGAATTAGTTAGATCTTTTGAAGTAGATAGAAATCGATATATAATTTGCTAAATTCTGAGTTGAAACAACCAAGTTATGGCCGTTTTAAGTTGGAATTTCTGCTTAGGACGAAAATTACGAATTTAATGGTTTGTATAAGATAGTTTGAATTAGTTAAGTGATGAAATACTTATTAGGGTATTTCTTCCTTTTTAGGTGACCTCGAAATCGACGATTTCCTACTACCGGATTACTTTTACTAAGAGACCGGTGATCTAATGGCCGAGTGAGTTTTCCTCTTATTTTGTTACCTTGATTGTGCTTGTAGCTAGTTGTATTAGAATTAGGAAAAGATAAAATTGTAATGAGTTGTGATATAATCTTGGTTGAATGAATGATAAGTATATCGAGGCGAGACTTGTTGTAAAATCATTGTATGAGTTAGCATAGACTTGAATTATTTGAAATTCCGTATGATCGCTCTTAACCTACATAATTAACATGCCATGATTATATGAATAAACTGTACATGCATATCACGCACTGAGTCACATTGCATTAGCTAATATACCTTTTGTGGGACAAAAGTATATTAGCGGAAGGCGATGGGGCCTTGTTAACATTAAGGATGCGAGATCCTTAAGTTAACGGATGTAGGGTAGACACATAAAACTACTACAATAAAACAACAGAGGTTGTATAACTAAGAGAAAGAGATCGTGATTATGGTTGCATGACTTATGGACCATCCCACTCAAGATCGGAATTATGGTTGCATGTCTTATGGACCATCCTAACCCCGAATGGAGGGCATAAATCCATTCACATATGGCTACCGGAAAGTCACATGCTTGTCTGCTTACGTGTTTGTTCATGCATAGCATATGGATGAATTATAACTTTCTTATTATGATACGAAATTAATGGAACTCTCACTAAGCTAGTGTAGCTTATACCCCAATAGATGTTTGAATAAACAGGTTGACGGGAGAATGCTACTTGGGGATCGAGATGGTTGGAGCCTAATATAACTTCGGGAGTTCAGTAGGAAGTAAGAATGCTTGAAGATATTAGCTGGGTTTTGTGAATTGTTTTGTAATAGTTTGTGTAGTGAAATCTGTGGATGAATTGTAATTGAAGTATAACGAAGTGTATTTCCTTTACATTGTTACTCAAGTTGTATCAATATAAAATGTATCACTCCAATGTGTCTCCTCCATATGTTAGACGCCTTGTACATAGTATGGAAGCCTTTGCATGACTGAGATGGTCATTCCTAGGCTTTAATATTGTGTACGGCGGACTGCTACGTTTATGGTACCCTTCGGGGCGTGACAATTTAATTGGTATCAGAGCGATAAAGTTTTGGGATTTAGGTGGGAAGACTTTAGAGAATAGAATCTTAAGATACGATCTTAGGAATGAATATGTGAGTGTTAGATAACCCTTAAGTAAAGAAGAAACTAGTTTTAACTCTATGACCCTTAAGGTCTGACTTTTGATTGTGAAAGATTTGAATTCGATCTTGGAGACTTCTGGAGAACATAGAAACAGACATATAAGGAAGGAAGATTGAAAATATTTGATGGGATAATCGAATCTATTCTAGCAACTGCAAAATATAGGAATAAGTGACCCTACCCGACTCTTGGTTCAAGCCAATAATATAAATGGTAAATGCCCCCAAAAGATTTAGCAAGTGGATAGCTGTCTTTGTTTGGAAGAAGTCAATCTCCTAGAAATAGTAATAGATTTTTAGTTGAGCGTTAGGAGCAAATAACTTTTTGAGTAAAAAGAACAAAGATGTTTTGAAAATGTAAACCAATATTGTGGTTTATTATCTAGTTCGTGATTTGACTCCAATGTATGTTTTGCATCCTTTCTTTGAATTTTTGTAAAGGAAGACTTACATCTTCTCTTGATTTCATGTATTTCGTTTTGGATATTATGAAGTTCATATTATTGATTTTGATTTCAGTAGAATTTCAATATTTCTTATATGTTTTTATTTCCGCATTTCTGTGTTCTTTATTTCCGATAAGTTTCTTTAAGTCTTTTTTAATGCCTTAAGATATAATAAAAGATTTAGAATTTTTGCTGAGCTTAATAAAACAGTAGGAGACAGACCCAACCACAACAAGAACCCTTCATGACTCCTTTAGGACCCGAGAACCAAACGATACCTGAACTACCTAACCAAGGGGGAAATGCTTCAATAGAGATTGAACGGCTCACTAGTCAGATAAGAAGCTACATGCAACAGACTCAAGCCAGTTCGACATCTTTACCTGTAAAACATATGCAAGAAACGACGCAAGATGAATTACCATCACCTCAATTCCACCAAAGTCTCTTACCATGCTTCATAAAGTGTAACCAGTATTTTGACAGAGCTTTTGGAAAACCAGATGAGGCAGAGGATTGGTTAGCACCCATTGAGAAGTCCTTTAATGCTTTTGAGGTACCACACCACTTGGGACTCAATTAAGGAATCTATATGCTCTGCTTACATGCTGAGTATGGTGGGAATCTAAAGAAAGAAGGTTGATGCCTCCAATTACATGGGAGATATTTAAATAGGAGTCTTTGGATAAATATTTTCCTAGGAGCTTAAGAGTCCAGTACGGTGCAGATTTCTTCAATATATCATAAGGAGATCGTAGTGTGGAACAGTATGAAACCAAGTTCAATAAATTGTTGCAATACGCTCCGGAATCATATAAACAAAGTGAGGAACTCAAAAGAAAAGTGTTCCTAAACAGTTTAAAAGAAGATCTTCGGACTCGATTGAAGGAATTTGATATCGGGAGTTGTCAAGGATTGCTAGAAAGAGCACAGATAGTAGAAAATGCTCAAAGAAGGAGGCAAGAAAGAAATAATAAGGAAAAGGAGTTTTGTGTTGCAATGACCCTAAGTCCAAAAGTTGGAACACTTCATTGGGATGATGACCCAAACAAGGAAGAAGACACAATATGGGATAAGATACAATGTTGGAATTACCCTTAGATTAAATAGCTAGACTAAGAATAGGAAAGCTCGAGACCATTAAAAGCTAGTATGAGCCAATGATGGAAACTAAAAACTCGATTGATTTAACAAATTCCAAGACACTCCTCATACAACTTCTTGTAAATAAAGAACTTTGAAAGATTGAAAATCTATGATGATCGTTACATAAAAGTTCAAACTTTAGAAATCAAACCTCAATTACCAAACTTCGTAAAATCATCATAAGTAATAATTGCAATAAAGTAATGAGATTCTTGATTTCAAGCCCATCAAGATGATCACAATGATGAGAGTTTAAAACAGTGATGACTTTATTACTTAAAGAAATATGGATCTCAAAGCACAATATTATATATACAGCTACAAAAGAATGGAGAAGCGAATCCACCAACTTCATTGGTCAAAGTAATTGAGTCATATAAGGTCGTGTTGTCGTGAGTCGTTTAGTATCGATCGAGTCGAGTCGTCTGTGGTCTTGAGTCAATTCCGTGTCGTTTTCCAAAAGAGTAATGTAAGTGAAGGTTGGAATCGCTAAACCAAATCTTATTAATTTGTATGTGTTATATTTCATAAAATATCTATCATGCAAAATTTAGAAATGATACAAACCAAAGCATAAACCGGCGCGAAATATAACTCGAAATTCCCAATCTTTTCACAATAAACGATACACTCGTAACAAATTTTGCGGACAAAACTTTCTTTAAGGTGGGGAGGATGTAAGTTCCGGAAAATTTCAGTAAATAATTCCAAAATGAACTTCGAAAATAAACCCTAAAAATCACTCCAAATTAAAACCGAACTTCGACTAGTTCTAAATCACGAACGAATCCAAAAATTTCTTAATCTTGAGAAAAATAAGAATCCCTAAAAATAAAATAAGAGCTCAACATACTTCAAATCCAAAACCACTAAGTATGAAAAATTCTATACGTAACTCTGACTTATAAAATCGGGTAATAGAGAACTCAAAAACAAATTATTAAAAAGTAAATAACGACGAAACTTTCGAAATTAAAACTCAATTCAAGAATTTCGAAAACGTTGAGAGATATTAAATACTTATAAAAATAAAATTTAAAATAATTATCTCAAACTAAATATGTTGTATAAACATAAAACATCAGTTTCCAAATTAGCAAAGATCTAAACCGAAAAATCTTCCGGGAGCCCCAAGTGGAATACAGTAGTATAAGTCCGGCAATCCTGCACTTTTAGTCCTAGAGGCCGAGGTGTGGCTTAAATGGGTAGTGCAGCTCGTAATAATATAAGGTCGCTTAAAAAGATTAGATTGGTAAATTTTTTACCTATTTCGAACCTGTTCGGATACAGACTTCGAAAAGCGT
Source organism: Combretum micranthum (assembly GCA_024138025.1). NCBI lineage: Eukaryota > Viridiplantae > Streptophyta > Magnoliopsida > Myrtales > Combretaceae > Combretum > Combretum micranthum. Next base: position 156,481 of record JAMXBD010000433.1, on the reverse strand, counting down.
ATCCCGGGGCTCGGGATATAAAAAATATACCATTAATACCATTAGACTCGTATTTTTATAAGGATTTCTAAAATATTAGTTTTATAACTTTTCGATAATTAGAAATATCTGATTTTGCAATCATATTCGTATTTTATTACTACCGGTAATTAACTAGTCTTTTGGTACTATTCACTACTATTCATTATACAATTTTATTATTCTTATAAACCCTTATATTTTTAGATAAATATTTTATATATTATAAAAACTTTTGTTTTTCCAAAATTTAGTTCGTTCCAGGTTTTTACAGGATTAGTTTCTGTTTAAGACCCAATATTGAAAATAAAATAAATTAATTTAATAATTGGAAATTATTTGAAAAATATTTTTATTTCATGAAATAATTTTTTAGAATTTTTCGAGTTATAAAAAATATCAATTATAGCTCATATTCGCGTATTTTGATCATACCGGTAACATATTTGTTCAAATACTAAAGTAATTCAAATAATTATTTAATTTTATTTATGAAAATTTTGCTACTCATTTAAAGATATTTTTCTTAATTTTATTTTATACATTTTCTTAATAAAAAATACTTTTTGAACCCATACTTCAAGTACACTTCAATTGTCACTTTTACACATTAATCAAGTTTTCTTTCACTCATTCTACACTCTATTTCCCACAAATGGCTGCTGACCACACTCATAAAAATAGCCATTTTTCTTTTATTTATTAATTTATTTAATGATTTAAAGTCTCTTTTAGTTAGCAAATGAAGGGACACAAGTTACATTTTCAAAAATTTAAGTTACAAACTAACTAAACCCCTTCTCTCTCCTTTGCATTCACGTGCAGCCCCCCCTCATTTGCTGCCATTTTTTTTTTATTTTTTTTCTTTCAATTAATACACTCCTCTCTCTCCATTTAATGCCTCTCATTTACACTCTTTCTTTCTTTGAAACCCTACACCATTTACACTCTCTTTTTCCTCTCTTTGTCACTTTCTTAGCTTTGTTCTTGCAAGGAATACAAGCTGTCCCCATCTCTAAATCTTACTTCCACACTCCATTCTTGAAGATCCATTGAGTAAACCTTCTTCTTAAGCTTCCATAGATGATATAGGTAAAGTATAGTGAGAGTTTCATGCATCAAATGACTTTCATAAGCTTAAAAGCTAAGGATGATGATGTCAAAATGAAACACTCCTCTTATCTATGATTATTTTCTTGTATCATTATTATTTCTTACTAAAAGTAGTTATATTTTGTAGATCTAACATTTTTTTTTGTAGCTTTGATTTTGTTTATGCTTTAATCTTATTATATGAGCTATTATTTTGTTATTGCTAATGATTTATGTATATATTCATCATCCACATAACCATCATAGTGTTCATACATTTATAACTAGATCTAGTTGTTTTAGATTCATAAATGCATTAGACTTTTGATTTATTTTCTTAAATAACTTGTAATAGCTTGATGATAGTAGAAAAATTTTAGAAAGCTCAAGATCTATTTTAGTTTCAACAAAAATCATTTTTGAAAATTTGGATAAAAAGGGAACCATATTTAGAAAAGCTATTTTTCAACTTCTAAATATGTATTTTTCATTTAAAATGAAGGGCTTAAGGAATAGATATCATAAATGAATAATTTTGAGGAGTAAAGTTTAGATCTATGAGTTTATAGTTTACTACTATGGATTTCTTTTATATTTATGATCATTGAAATTGTAGATCTTGATTTTGAACTTGAAGAAAAATAGTGAAATTCCTATCTTGGCAAAACCTATATTTAAAAACCACTTTCCAAGTCTCAAAATGGAAGTTTTAGTTGAGAAAATGAAGGTTTAGTGGATGTATATCATCAAGATTTCTTTTTGCAAGAATCAAAAGTGATTTTCAAAATAAAAATCTCATTTTCAGATTTAGGCCAAAGCATAGTTTAAAAACATGTTTTCCAACTCAAAAGTGAAGTTTTTATTTAAGAAATGGAAGGCTCTTAAGATAGGATATGTAAAAGATGATTTTTCATAAGTTTAGATGGTTTTATCAAAAGATGTGTCCAAAAATAAATTTGGTGAATTCGGATCTCAACCAATATCAATTTTGAAAACCCATTTTTCACCACCAAAATGAAAGAATTGTTTAGAAAATGGAAGGCTTATGGAATAAGTATCAATAGGAGATGCTTTTGATAAGTAAATGGTAGATCTACTAGTAGAGATTCTCAAAAATAGGAAGAGATTACAAAATATGAAATTTGAGTTTTATCCAAATTTTGTAAATTCGGATGGTTCCAAAACCATGCCTTAAAAACCCTTTTATCAACTTTAAAACTTATGTTTTATATGAAAAATGAAGAGTTTAGGTTATAGATACCATCAAGTAATGATTTTTATAAATTAAGATGAGATTTGCTAAGAAAAAATATGTAGAAGAAGGAGTAGAAATGAGGTAGGAAAAATTTGAGTTGCTAGTCAACTTAGGAAATTCATAATTTTGAAGTGAGGTCATGAAAACACTTACTTTCCAAACTCAAAATAGAAGTTTTATTAAAAAAATGAAGTCCTTAGTGGCTAGGTATGATTGAGCCTTAATTTTCTAAGTATCAAATGATTTTTACTTAAAAGAATCACCACAAAAACAATTTTTACAAAATTCGGATTTTAGGATGAACCAATTTTAAAAACATGTTTACAAAGTGTAAAATGAAAATTTTTATTAAAAAACAAAGGCCTTAAGGAATATAGATAATGAAGGCTTAATTTTGACAAGAATAAACAAATTTTATCAATGAATTTTTTTAAAAATAAGTGGGGATTGTCAATAATACAAAACTAGCTTTTCTAAGATGATTTTTCATAAAGTCTTACAAAGAAAAAGTTTTTTAAAAATTTCTTTTATTCAATATCATCAAGAACATGTATATATATATATATATATCATGGCATATCATTTATGTTAGTATCTTGTTCATATTGTATGTATACTTGCTTTGGATAGTAGAAACCTTACAAACATTCACAAAACTACTTTTCGGAATTGAATTTCGCTACTGATCAGAACTGATAAGACCTTTTCGAAGCTTCAAAGTTTTCAAAACTTAAATATGATATTAGAATTAGATAGATCTTTCGAAGTAGATAGAAATTGATATATAATTTGCTAAATTCCGAGTTAAAACAACCAAGTTATGGCCGTTTTAAGTTGGAATTTCCGCTTAGGATGAAAATTACGAATTTAATGGTTTGTATAAGATAGTTTGAATTAGTTAAGTGATGAAATACTTATTAGGGTATTTCTTCCTTTTTAGGTGATCCCGAAATCGACGATTTCCTACTACCGGATTACTTTTACTAAGAGACCGGTGATCCAATGACCGAGTGAGTTTTCCTCTTATTTTTTTACCTTGATTGTGCTTGTAGCTAGTTGTATTATAATTAGGAAAAGATAAAATTGTAATGAGTTGTGATATAATCTTGGTTGAATGAATGATAAGTATATCGAGGCGAGACTTGTTGTAAAATCATTGTATGAGTTATCATAGACTTGAATTGTTTGAAATTCCGTATGATCGCTCTTAACCTACATAATTAACATGCCACGATTATATGAATAAACTGTACATGCATATCACGTACTGAGTCACATTGCATTAGCTAATATACCTTTGGTGGGACAAAAGTATATTAGCGGAAGGCGATGGGGCCTTATTAACATTAAGGATGTGAGATCGCTTAAGTTAACGGATGTGAGGTATGCACATAAAACTACTACAATAAAACAACAGAGGTTGTATAACTAAGAGAAACAGCTCGGGATTATGGTTACATGACTTGGACCATCCCACTCAAGATTGGAATTATGGTTGCATATCTTATGGACCATCCTAACCCCGAATGGAGGGCGTAAATCTATTCACATATGGCTACTGGAAAGTCATATGCTTGTCTGCTCATGTGTTTGTTCATGCATAGCATATGGATGAATTGTAACTTGCTTGTTATGGTACGAAATTAAGGGAACTCTCACTAAGCTAGTGTAGCTTATATCCCAATAGATGTTTGAATAAATAGGTTGATGGGAGAATACTACTTGAGGACCGAGATGGTTGGAGCCGAATATAACTTCGGGAGTGCGGCAGGAAGTAAGAATGCTTGAAGATACTAGCTGGGTTTTGTGAATTGTGTTGTAATAGTTTGTGTAGTGAAATTTATGGATGAATTGTAATTGAAGTATAACGAAATGCATTTTCTTTACATTGTTATTCAAGTTGTATCAATATAAAATGTATCACTCTGATGTGTCTCCTCCATGTGTTAGACGCCTTTTACATAGTATGGAAGCCTTCGCGTAACTGAGGCGGTCATTCCTAGGCTTTAATATTATGTACGGCGGACTGCCATGTTTAGGGTACTCTCCGCGACGTGATACTAGTCCCCTTCACTACACGATTGCCATACCATTATTACCATCTTATTTACCTCTAGAACAATATTGCTAATGCCATCCCACCATCATCATTACTGCCATCATATTGTTACCATCATCATCATGACTAATAAAGAAACACCCATTAACATTCTTAGATGAATTTTTAAACAATAGCATTAACTCCCCTGTCTCTTACTTGTGTAATTAGACTGGTTGCTATTTAATTTCTATTAAGAATTCTTTGGCATCTTATTTAAGGCCTAAGCTTTGGCAATAATCATAGCTCAAGATAAAGTTATGGAGCTCATATGATGAAGGGATTATTAGTTTCCTCTACACTTATTAGGTCATCTTTAATTTAAGGATTCTATACAAAGTCTTTATATGTCAAGTTATCCTAAAAAAACTCTCTTGCTCAAGACTTTTTCATTTTATCAGTGGAGCACTTAAACAAAATTTCCTTAATTTATATATGTGTATATATTATATATGAGACAAAAATGTAATCAATTATACAAAATTGCTAAGGAAAAGAGAGTCTTCCTTAAAGAGAAATTCTATGAATGAACCTTGTGAAAGACCACACTTATATTTTTTACATCAAATGCAACCTAAAACCTTAAGATGTTTAATTAGTGGGTTTTTTTTTTTTTTTTTTATAAATCCTTCATATAATACATATTTTTTATATTTAGATCTTTTTTAACCCCACATTTAATTCCTAACGATCTTTTCCTCAAGTGTGAGTCTTCACAATGCATTTATAAGAGTTTGTCAAATTGACTCTACTAAGCCCACTTTGTAAGCGGTGTGTTGCCCAATTATTTAGCTTACATCATGGGATTTACACATAAGTCACCACCACACTAGCTCTTCTTTTCACATGACAGGGACCAATAATAAGAGCATTCCAATCGAACTATCATCTTTAATAACACTTGTTAAAAAGAGGAGAGCCTTCAATGGAGAAAAATTCTGTAAATGGGCTTTGTGAAGGAATATGCTTAGAGGCTTGACATCATATATAACCAAAAACCTTAAGGTGTTAGGTTAATAAGTTTTTCCTATTATAAATCCTTTACATAATCCATAATTTTCCCATGTAAGACTTTTATTTTTTTAACCACACACTTGTATCCCAACAAAAAAAGTAACATAAAAGGTAAAACAACAAAAGGGTAAATATTATATTTGATACCCGAACTTCTCCAATTTGTGCAATGAAGTATCTAAAGTTTAAAATAGTGTCAATTCATTACCTATAAACTTTTTGAGTTTATTTGTAGTACCTAAATGAGATAGTTAATTGTAAAAATGAGTAAAGTTTAGGTAGCTAAGGGGAAAATATAGCAACGCTTAAGTAGTTAATTACAACAATGGGTAAAGTTTTGGTAACAAATTGACACTTTTAAATTTCAAGTAGTTAATTGTTAAAATAGGTAAAGTTCGAGTATTAAATGTGAGAATTATCTGAAAAAGGATTCTTTAATTTAGTACCATGCTTTAAATCTCGTCTAATAGGCCATTTGCACCATCTTAGTGGGGCTAAAACTCTGTTTGGTTCATTGATGTGTTAATGGCATGCCATTATTTTGGTTTAAATTATTTGTCAAAAAATAGATATAGATGAAAATAAGATATTTTTACTCATAAATATATCAAATAGATTAGTCATAAATCAGATGCACAAGATATAAATTTGATACAGATATAAATATAGATATAGGTGAAAATTGAAAAATCTAAATAGACCCTAAATGGTATTATTGATGACAAAGGAATCTAAAAGTATGCAAATTGAAATATCTAAGTCTAGGGGTGTGCAAAAAACTGATGAAACTGAAAAACCGAACCAAAACCATAAAACCAATTCAAAAAAATATGGTTAACCGGTCCATTGGTTTCGATTTAGGATTACGATTTTTATTTTTTTCGGTTTTTGGTTTCGGTTTGTAACCACAAAAAATTGATGGTTAATGGTTAATCATTTCAATATTTATAAATATATTATATATAATTTATATATATAATTTTTTTTAATATATATATATATGATTTACATATACATATAATTTACTTATGTTAGTATTCCTTATATTTCGATTAAAATACTATTGTCTATGTTTGATGGAGTTAATATGGTAATTGTCTTGGTTTGATTTTATTGATAATGATACATCCAATGGTTTGTTGAAATTATCAATTTGATTTGTTGAAACTAATATGTTAAATGGTTAAAAACCGAAAATCGATTAAATTAACAGAATAAAATGGTTAATCGTTAAGGCGGTTAATCGTTTATAATGGACCGGTTAAGAATCGGAAAATTAAAAAACCAATCATTACGGTTAGGTTCAAAAAATAGGGCCACGTACCAGTTAACCGATCCGTGAACACCCCTATCTAAGTCTACAGCAGTCAACATATAATAGAACATGTAATATTTTGAAATCCAGTGATTTATTTAAGGAGTAAGAGCATGCACAACACTCGGATCTAGTGCGAAAACATATGCGAGAAGGAGCTCTTTTACAATGCTTTACAATTGGGATCGGTCCTTGCCAAAACAAAAGCTCTTTTGACAAGCACTGCGTCTTCAATGTTTCTTTCCCATTATTTTATTTCTTCCGTAGTCAAAAGTTGTGACTCCTCTGTGTTTTACTTTTTTTTTTTTTTCCTTTTTCAATCAATTCCTTTGCTTTTTAAGCTACATATGACAACAAATTTTTTTGTAATTTTTCAATATCCGTTGGCTATGCGGCACAATCCCCATATTCTTTTTAATTTCATTTGTTCCATCCTAGCGAATGCATCAAAATATAATAGAGATCAATATGACCGTTCTGAATTTCAACAATGGAAAAATCAGACGAAATTTTTTTTTCCAACTATAAATATGTGAACATTTATATTTACCATTCACAAAAAAAAATTCACTAAAACCTATCTTACTGCAAAAATTACTTTATAGTTGATACTTGAACTATGTATGGAACCCAGTAATCCTCAAAAGTTGTCACATTCCAATCATCTGCAAGACATATAAAATGTTCAAATACCCTTAAATTCACAAAATGCCTCTTATTTTCCATACAGTGTATTTTTTCAAGGTTCCCCAAATTTTCAAAATCCTCTAAAGTTTCCAAATATGAGTCAAGGCCAACAAAATTTCAACCCTTCAATTTCATTCAAAACCCAAGAACTATGATGCCTACATATTTTCACTGTCCTTCTCACTTTACTCCCAAAAACATGCAATAGTTTAGTCCTACAGGAGTACCATTTTCTCAACCAACAACTGATCAAACAACATAAACACCTAGTAGCACAGTTTCACAATATTCGTAATTCTCTACACAAAAAAATCTAAAGGATGAGGAGGATAACGAAAATGAAGAGGATGATGGATGTAGGAAAAAGTGGGAGCATATTGACGACAAACTTCTTATTTATGCATGGTTAAGCATAAGTAAAGATCCAATTATTGGAAATAGTCAGCCAATGCAGAGTTTTTGGCAATGAGTTCATGAGAATTTCGAGGAAGGCCAAGCCTATGAAGGTGGAAAAAATCCACGAAAACGAATAGGACAACAATGCAAATTGAGGTGGATGAAAATCTCTAAGGATGTAATGAAATTTGGGGCTTGTTATGATCAAATAAAATGATGAGCTGAAAGTAGAAAAAATGAGAATGATTATATAAAAGATGCTTATGATTTGTTTAAACAAAATGAAAAAAAAAAAAGTTTAGTAGAGCATTGTTGGGTTATTTTGCGAAATGAACCCAAATGGAGGTCTTAAATTGGAAATGCTGAAAAGAGTCAAAGTAAGCGGGGGTGCATTCAGAACTTATACAAGTTGATCATTGAATAATGATATACCTCAAGATGATGAGGTTGCTGAAATTGTCATCCGACTACTTGGTAAAACGGAAAGTAGGAGGAAAGCAAAAGAAAAAGTTAAAAATAGTGGGGTAGTATCAAATTTAGCTGAGAAATTGGAAGGTTTAAGCAATACAGACTATCAGAAAGTTGATGTGTTGCGTAAATATAATGAAGTTACAGAACCAAAGGAACATCAAAAGTAGCTCGAGTAGGAGAAATTGATAATATTTACTAATACATCGCAATGGATGAAGTGCAAAGGTAATGGATTGAAGAGATGTGAAAGGAAATAATGCAAAGAAAAAACAATCATTAGTTCTATTTGGAATTAACAATTAGTTCTACAAGTAGGCTTATATTACGTATTGCATTTATTTAATTAAATTGTTTGATGTAAGGGTATTTATTAATGAAATTGCTTTTAAGAAACTAGCTGTTGCAAAAGGATGTGTTAATCAAATCAATCTAAAAAAACTAGCCGTTGTAAAAGCCTTTGTCAATCAAATCAATATGAAAAACTAGCTATTGTAAAAGCCTTTGTCAATCAAATTAATGTGAAGAACTAGCCGTTGTAAAAGCATCAATTTATCTTTTATATATATGGGCAGAGAAACACATCCTCACCAATCACTTTCACATTTCATATTTCCATTTACATAAACACCATTTCACCCTCTCATATAATTATATCGAGAAGTAGCTCTGATAAACGTTGTCACGGTTCAGTTTGGGTCTAGAACTGGACCGAACTGCCGATTCCCGGTTCCAAAAATGGTGGAACCGAAACTGGACTCATGGGAGCCGGTTCGATTCCTGGTTCTTAGGAACCATCGGTTCCTACAGTTCAGTTCCAGTTCTAGAGGAACCGGGAATCATGAAATAATAAAAAACCAATTTAATAATTTACTTAATTTAACTAAGAAAAAATGTAAAATAAATTTTTAACTTGAAATAACATTGAGCCTAATAATAATTGTTCATAGCATTAGTTAAAAAAAATTCTATAATTATGTATTTATTTATATACAATCACTTGCACTTTTTTAGTTGTTATATTCACAATGTGACAATAAAAAATATTCAAGATACAAATAATTCCCAACAATAAAAAACGAATCACACATTATTAAGAAAGAAAGTCTACTTTGGTTAGAAGTTTGCATAAATTTAACAATATATGATTTTAAATGTATTTATTACTTGTGTTATTAATAATAACACATTAAATATTGTGAATAGGAAATAAATTCTTTTATTATTTATGCAAAAGTAGTTTTAAATATTTGTTTTATAATTACAATTTATTATAATTTTCTTTTGTTTTTTTTCCTTGCTTTTTTTTTTTTTTTAATTTTTATGGTGTAGAACCGTCTATTTTGTCGGTTCCTGGTGACGAGTTAGATCGATTCGTGGTTCGAAACCGATTCGTGATGATATCTAAGCTCTGATTTTGAGTTCGAAGAGGCAGCTAATGAGATAGCTGAAGAATTGTTCCTATCATTAAGTATCACAAGAACATAGCTTATTTAGTCTTTATGTCAAATGCTTCTAGAGTTACGTGGGAGTTTTTCTATAACAAGACGAAAGAGAAGATATATAAATAGGGGTCGTGTTGAAGGTCAAAATCATTTGTATAACGACTACTTCTTAGATAATCCAGTATATACGGGTGAACAATTTCGACGAAGATTCTCCATGAGGAAAATTGTATTTCTTCGTATTTGAAATAACCTAATTTATTTAATAATTTAATTTTCATGTAAATATAATATTAGTCTAAATGTTAAGTTTGAAATGAATTTGATATATGAAAATGAATGTGCAGGAATAGAATTGTAATAAAATGTTTATGCTTATGAAAGTATGAATTATATGTGATTATTAGTGTAGGTTGAATATAATAACTATGCATATGTGGGATAATAATTAATGCTTTTATTTTATATGTATTAATGTATGTAAAGTATAATTAATGTTTGTGTTTTATATGTATTAATATGTATGAATTTAGCATTGAAATTTTCAAAATAGCTTTTGAATGCCCATAAACTTAGCAGAAATTTTAGTCATAAAATAAAGCCCAAGACCCACCTTTAATGTCCCAAAATAAGCCCATTTATTAACTAAAACCAAGCCCAATTAAAGCCTTAATTAAGGCAACCCCAAAAGTTAACCAAGAGGATAGATATCATCTCAAATAGTGCAAAATTCATGTAAAATTTTCAGACATCCAAAACACTCCTTTAGAAAGCTCAAAACCCCATTTTATCTTCTTCAAAAGCTCACCTATGGTTATATATCACTAACCCCTTCAACTTCTACAAATTAAACCATTAAAAACTTGCAACAAGACTTCTAAACCAAGGCACAAAGTTCTTATGGTAAGTGTGTTTCTCTTGCTTTATGTATACTTGAAGTTGTGCTTTTATTAGAATAGGGTTTATATGCTATTTTGTGATGGGATGATTTCTATGCTTTGATGGTAGTTTAAGTAGTGTTATGTTGCTAGAGGAGCTTGTAATATGTGTTGTATATGAATTTGGAAGTGTTGAGTAGTGTAGTGGGCATGTGGAGTTGAGATGTAATTTGGGTTTGATGTGGTAGTTAAGTGATTGATGGATTGAAGAGGAGTTTGTGTTTGTTGAATGGTTTTAAGAACATATAACAAGCTTTGGGAAGCTTAAAATAAGTTTGGAGAATTTTTGAATATGTAATTTTTACTAGGAAAACAGGAGAATCACGTTTTAAAAATTTCCCAGTTATACATTACCCCATACATGGGTCATGTATATTTACTCGTGACTCCACAAAATCGAATTTCTACATAAACTACCCCCTACACTGGTCGTGTATATTTACTTGTGACTTTATAGAAGAAAAATTTTATACAATACTAGTGTATACGGGTCATATAGCCTTCCCTTATTTCGTAGCCTAATCGTATTTTAATTGTAACTTTTTCATCTGACCTCCAATTGAGGTGATTCAAGTTGCGTTGGAAAGCTTAAAAAGAGATCTAAAACTTTTATGTTTTAAGTTTTTACCAATTTCAAAAGTATCAATGCTTAAATTTTGTTTCCTTTCAGCTGAGATAATTTTCAAACAAAGTTTAAAACTTGTTTTGTTAGTTGAATGTGTGTTTGCTTAGGAAATGGGACTTTTCGGACTAAAATGAGATAGATTAATGATATTTGATGTGTAATGATAATTGAGTAATGTAATTAAGCATGAATTAAGTGGATTTGTAGACTTAACACATAATTGAATTCCCATTATTGTTGAACTAGAATTAGTTATGTTGTATGTATGGTTTAAGTACAATTTTTGATTTTATTTTGAATTTCTTATTACAGTAAAGGGTTCTTCAGTTGATTTTCCTCTGAGTGAAACTAGTGATTCTCTACTGAGTTTAGGTATGTAGTAGCTTGATTGTTGTATACTAGGAATAGGCATAATTGAACTTGACTTAATTTAAGTTAGCTTAATAATTGATTGAATTGATTGTTTATTACACTGTTTAATCTGGTTTGAGGAGCGGAAACCTGTCATGATGCAATGACATGTTAGATATAGGCATTTTAACCTTTTTGTCATGATGTAATGACTATTACCATGATACAATGGTACGCTATGATGCAATAGCGATTCTTTTATGATTAAGCGGGTAATCGATAGACAGTGTAGTAACTGTGTAACATTTGCTTACACCTAAGAGGAAGTAATATGATTTAGTTCAATGTTTATGGGGACGTGTGAACTAAATGATGTTATGGATTAAGTTAAGTAAAGTTGAGTAACGGCTATAAACGCTAGATGAGATTACTTATTTGGAATACATATAGGAGATATAAGTATTCGGACTGTTTATATCAACCACTTGAGCAGCTGCTGTTACTCAGGACCCCTGAATTCCAAAGCTTGAGTCCGAGGTTTAAATACCCCAATGTTGTTTTGTTAAATGAATACTAAAGAAAGATAAAGTCATATTGGTTGATGCATGGCATTAAAATAGGTCCGCTTAGCACTTCGCTTTTGGATTTTGTTATTGTGTACTGGGCCTTTGGCTCACTATTGCTGCTTTGCAGGTATTGATGATGAATTGTACGATGATTTGGGATATGGGTTAGATTTTGAGAAGTTTATGGACGAATGGGATGAGTAGGACTTGAGTGGGCTTGATTTTGAGAAGAAAGCTTGGAAGAAATCTTTTGCTTGAAAAGTATATAACTTTATATTAATGGCTTGTTAGATGAGCCTATCTTATAAAAGACTTTGAAGTCTGCTAGATATATTTTCGTAACAAGAATATGTTGTAAAGTTTTGTAGTGTCATGTATTGTCACAAACCCTTGTAATGGTGATGTATATATATGTATGGATTGCTCTTGTAAGCAATCTTGTTTTGTTAAAAGTTGTTTATAAAATTTTGTAGTTGTAATCAAACAATTCTTATAAACTATTAGTTTTAGGACAAACTTACATATAATGTGAAAATGTTATATGTGGTTAGGGACTCGGTACACTAAATCTCGGGATTTAGTGGGTTAGGTCTTTATAGTATCATGCAAGCATTAGAGGATTTCTCCTCCTATTTCAAACAAACAAGAGGCGCTGTTAGTAAACTCAGCACTTCACCTTTGCAAAAGTGCATCGTAGCTATTTGGATGTTAGCATATGGGGTAACAGGTGATGCTTTAGATGACCATTTGCGTATGGCTGAAAGTACAATAGTGGGGAGTGTGTCAAGCATTTTGTTAAAGGTGTCATTACTTGTTTTGGTAATGATTATCTATGCAGGCTTAATTCTGCTGATATTCAACTCTTACTAGCTGTTGCTGAGCAATGTGGATTTCTTGGCATGTTAGGGAGCATTGATTGTATTCATTGAGAGTGAAAGAACTATCCGGTTGCATGGCATAGTATGTATACTCGAGGTGATCAAGGTTGTCCAACAATGATGCTTGAAGCTGTTGCTTTGTATGATACTTTGATATGACATGCATTCTTTGGTATTCCAGGATCAAATGATATTAACATGGTGGAGCGCTCTCCCCTATTTGATGATGTTTTAGAGGGACGAGCTCCTCTAATCAACTACACTGTTAATGGTAGAAATTATGATAGAAGATACTATCTTACAGATGATATATATCCAGAATAGTCAACAGTTATCAAATTTATTCCATACCCGCATGGTCTAAAGGAGCAATTATTTTCTAGGCGCCAAGAAAGGTGTAGAAAAGATGTGGAACAATCTTTTGGAGTGCTACAATCTCGCTTTCATATAGTTCGTGGGCCTTCACGTTTTTGGCATCAAGTGTTTATGGGACAAATAATGAGAGCATGTATAATTTTACATAATATGATTGTTGAAGATGAACGAGATGGCTATAACTTCAGTTATGTAGTTCCAGATTATGAACTAGAAGGCACTAGTGATTCAGTAACTCATATCTCTCACAATTACATTACAAATTATGCATACAATTGAAAATAATATCCGGCTTCGTGATAGAATGATGCATCGTCAGCTGTAGGCTGACTTCATTGAACACATATGGGAGCGATTTGGAAATTCTAATTAATGTTTGATGATTAGTAGTTTTAAAGTATATGTTTTGAAGTGATTTTTTATTTTTATTTTTTTAATTCCCATTATGTACTTCAAATTAGTCTATGATTGATTTCTTTCTTGTTGTGTTGGTCCTAAGCTAAATGATTTTATTCTTTTTATGTCTTGGCTATTTTATATATTGCTACATCCATTATTAAATTTAAATGGGCTAATGCCACAATTGGTACCTGAACTTTGATCAAATGTGTAATTAGCTACTTGAACTTTTAATTTGATCAATTTGATACCTAAACTTTGAAATTGATCAATTTGGTACCTGAAAGAACTTTTCATGCACACCAATGGTACATTCATTAAGTTTTTTGAGGTATTAAATTGATCAATTCAAAGTTCTTTAGGTACCAAATTGATCAATTTCAAAGTTCAGGTACCAAATTGATCAAATTAAAAGTTCAGGTAGCTAATTGCACATTTAGTCAAAGTTCAGGTTTCAATTGTTACATTACCCCTTTATTTAATTTATTCTTACATAATTTTGTAGATTATCATAAAAAAAGAGCATTATATAAAAAATGTATGGGGTTATAAAATTTTAAAAGGTTGTGAAGGACTTTGTCTAAAGAACCTAGGGATAAAGTGGTAAGGTTCTTAAAAAGAAGAGGTTCTTTAAAAGCAGATGTGGTACCCTAAGCCTAAGGCTCCTGTAAAGGTTCTTAGGATTGTAGATGCTCTAAGTGAGTTTTTTTTCTTTTACTTCTTTTAAACTATCTATATTTGGCCAAATATATATATATATATATATATATCTATATTTTCATTAAGGCCACTTTCTCTTACTTTTCCCCTTCCATCAAAAGTTACCTTTTCTATTTCTCTCTCTTATCAATTTCCTCTAAACCTATATTAGTGTCCCGGTTTTAAAACTTTGAAGGTAAGCATTTTTCTTATGTTGAAGTTTTCCTCGTTGTCGTAACATGATATAGGAACACATATCTCTAATTTCGAATTATTTGAAGTGAGAAAAAGTGAGGAAGGTGTTGTGAGTGCAAAATCTTGAAGTTTTACAGTGAATATCGATGTTTAAGGGTTGACAATTCTTGTTTACATGTCTATACTTAGATTACTCAAGTAGATTGCTAATTTTGAAAAAAAGAAAGAGCAGTTTCATGAATCCGAAGTATGTTCCTAAATCTTTCCATTGAAATTTTGAAAAGGTTTGAGAATTTTATATGAAAGATTAGTTAGAAATGTGTTATGAAGTTTCGTTTGTAAAGACTGATACAAAAAAGCAAAAGATCTAGCCATTTGCAAAAAGATGCAGATGTTTTTGTGTTTATTATGAAAATTGTCAAGCTACTGCATAACAAATAAGTATGGATGTATTAAAAAAGATTTAGACTTTTTGCAATCAATAGGAAGAATGAATTTTTCCTTTTGTGAAAAAGACTGTACGTTTTCCCTAAATGTTTAGAGATTTATAAGCTGTCTAAGGAACTCTTAAATAAGAGAAAATATTCATTAAGCTTGATACACAATGTGAAATGATAAATAGTGTATGAGTACTTGTGTTTTTTTCTTTTCCATGTGGATAGTTTTAAAAAAACAAATGCATCGTTCCTACTGCTTATTTAAAACATATGGTAATTGCCTACTATTTATTTGCACATGTAGTATATCACATTCATTAAATCTTTTTTTTTTCTCGAATAATTCTTTGACTAAAATGATATTATACTATATTTTGAAGCTATTTAACATATTTTACTTAATACACTTTAATAAAAGACAAATCTTATATATGTCACACATATGTGAGGAGTATACCATGTCTAGTGAGCTTTACTGCTTGGGATTGCTTAAATGTGTACCAGGCTATATGTTTTGATTAGTGGACAAGTTGAACTATTGAGTTAGTGCAAGTAAGATTGGTGTATGTCTATGATTACAAATGTATTTGGAAATAATTAACAGCTCTGAGCATTAGTGTATCCATACTTGTAATGGGTAGATAATAGGTTGTAACGCCTTGAGATTTGTGGCCTTTCACTAATAATAAGGAATTTTTTTACTAAATCTGCTTATGACACCATTCATAAATATCTTAGCAAAGTTGTAAATTCTATTAGTGATCATAATTAAGAATGGATATGGAAAACCCCAATTTACCTATATGGTACAGAGTTTCTTAGGAGATGCTGCCATAACGAAATCACCATAAGTGTTAATTTCATATCTAGAGGGATACAAGTTAATTCAATATATAAGGATGCTCCATACACCATGGAAGCTTAGAACATATCTCATGTGATTTCCCTACTCTATAGAGAGGGATTGAAATACCCTCTAGATTGGTTTACAATATAGCCATATTTATTCATATTATAGTTGCATCTTTTTTATCATGCCTCATATATCGTGTTATGTTTTTGCTCTTTGTAACCATGTTCCTAATGTGCCATCAATGTTTTAGAATGCAAGAAATTACTAGTCTTAATTTGAACAAGTAGGTCTATTACATTTATCTATATTTGATTTGCTACAAACAAATTCTAGGTTGCAAAATGTGGAATGAGGGATTCTTAATCTTCCATGAACATGCATTTTACTTACACATCAATTTGCCACATTCCATTTAGTAGGAATGAGCTAGTTTTTAACATAAAATGAGTTAGTTTGTATAAATACCTTGTTGATCTTGAAAATTTACATGTGTGAGGACCATATCGGTTTTATGTTTCTTCAAGATGTATCTTTGTTTGAACTTGTAGATGAGGGGATTTGGTTGTGGTAGTCACACATGTGCAACATTTGTCTCGCACTACATGTCATCATAGAAGAGTGAATTAGAAATGACATAAAAATAACTTAGGAAGAAAGGGTAAGGAGAGAGAGTGGACAATCTTAGAGAACTTGAACACATTGCAACATGCAAAGGAGTTACTAACTCCACAATTGTTAGAATCTCTGACTTCTCTCTAAAAGGACTCTTAGGGTATTTATAAAGTCTAGCCTTCAAAAATGCTCATCGAATTACATGGAATGTCAATAGATGAAATGAGTCCTCCTACTAATGGATTTTTCTATGGGCTCGTCTTGAGTCTAAGCCATGAAAAAACTCTTTAAATGCACGAGTTTCTTTTGTCATTATGGGTTTAAATCTTGAAGTTAAAGATTGTATCTTGTTAGTGGTTGTTTCATCTTAAAGCAGCTAGAGTAAAGTGCCCATGATCATGAGCTGCTTAAAGCAAAGCCACCAAGTTGGTGAATTGGAGTAACCATGTCTAAGTAGCTTTGATAGAGCACCATTTCGAAACGTCTAAACAGCTAAGGAGTGAACAAAGCCGAGTTCAATTCTGTCACCAACATCCTCGAGCTGTTGGACTTGTTGTGCGAGCTTCTATCAAGCCACCAAGTAAGTCATTCATAATTGCTATGGCAACTGATGACTCGAAGTAGTAAGTGTCGAACTGTTGAAGTTGTTTCAATTGTCGTTCAATCAGAAGCCTAATCAAGCAAGCAACTTCCTCCCTGTCAATCCGACCATGCTTGAATTGAGCAGTTTGGACAAGACACGACCAGGAGTTCAACTGATCTGAGCTGTTATGCTTGGCCAAAACGAACCAGATTGAAAGTCTAAGCAGCTATATATTAGAGCAAAGCATGAACACCAAACTCGCCCAAGCAACTAAGGTTGAGCGCCCAACATGAACAGACATAAACCAATCTAGCTCTCCTATCCAAGTCGATGTTGAGGGGTAACACTGATTCGAACAAGCCTTGCACTAACTAAACTAAGAAGAAGTAGCAAGCACAGCTTCACTAACACCAGCTACTACAACAAACCTGAGTTGTGTCTATTAAAATTTTTGCAGTAAACATCAAGCTTCCCTTTTGGCTGACTTGACGTGCCATCAAGTAGAGCTATGCAAAAAAACCAACCGAATCGTGAACCGAATTGGACCGGATCCAACCAAAACGAAATTTTGGTTCTTTTTTGAAGCAGTACGGTTCGCGATTCGATTTGGGACCCTGAATCGAACTGTATGGTTCGAACCGAATTGAACCGTTATATATATATTTTTAAAAAATTAAATATATTATTTTTACTCTTAATTGTTTCATTAAAAAAATTAATTATTTTTAAAATTTGTGACTTAGATATATATCATTCATGAGAATAAAATTAGACTTGTCATATTATGTTTTAAATATTATGTTGTCTATAAATAAGATAGATTTTAGATTTTAGCCTTTAGTAATCTAGCTCTTGAATATTTTTTTTCTTTGTCTTATTAATTAATCTACTTTTATTATTTAGTTACTTATTGATTTATATAATTTATAAATTTAGTTACAAGCATACATCGAATTAATTGTGTCTTATATTGGGATAAAGTCTAGTATATTATTATAGTTCAAGATAATTAAAAAAAAAAAAAAGAGACTAGTCACAATTATAATTTTATAATGGATGAAATCATTTCCTTTCTATACGTTTTATGTATTTATTTGATGAATGATTAATTTCAAATATTGTTGTTTATATTTGCATTAGTGATAAGAAATAAGTAATGTAAGTTTTTCGATAGAATATATTTTTTATTTTATGAAATGGTTCGAACCACAAACCGAACCATATCAAACCATTTTTTTAAGTTAAAAAAAATTACGAACTGAACTGTATAGTTCGTTCAAATTGAAAAGAAAAACCAAACTTGTAAAATATGGTATGGTTCAGTTCGAGGAGCAAACCAAACCAAACCATACTGTGCACAACTCCTACCACCAAGCTCCATTGATCCAACTGAACCAACAACCACCAAGCTTCAGCAACTGTTAAGCAATTTGGAGTGTACCTTCTCCCATATTGTAGTAGGCCAAGTAACTAGTAATTAAGGTAAAGACTAAGCACCCATCTCTGTGACAACCTAATGTAACAAAGCACCAAACTGATTAGTTCTTCCTGAGTGTTCATTTATTGTTGAACTAAACACTCATGAGATTGAGTTAGAGTGCCTTTTATGCATAAATGCCAAACAACATTTCTAATTGAGCTTACATTCCATCGACTTACTGCACATCAAAAGCCCGAGCTGCTAAATTACTTAATTCCTCTATTAACCTAGTATGTTGTTAGTTGAAACAAAATTGTTTTTTCATTTGAATTGAGGGGGAAAGTAGGCCCAAGTTGACTTGAAATGTACCAACGGTGCTAACATGAAGCATTGACCTACTAGTTGCTAATAAACCAATTCAAGCCTTTATAGCACAAGTCCTAACATACCTTAACCTGACCTACTCAAAATTTTCTAGCAATCATAGCAAAAGCCAGTGTTGATTAACATACTGTGGCACATATGAAGCCAGCTTGAGTGCATACGTTAAGCAAGTTTAAGTGCTCAAGCATTGATCCAAGCATGTAGACTAGCTTTTGTAATTTATCGAATAGATGTGACACCAAATAGATTGTCTTGAAACCGCATTATCTAATGCCACACTAACTACATGTTACAGTATATAGTAAGACAAAGAAAAGTAATAGAATTGGACTAAAAACCTGGCTAATTCATTCAGCAAAGAAACCTATTCATAGGATATACATACATCAGTAAAATACAAGAAATTAGCAATTGATTGAGAAAGGAAACATAATTGGTTTCTAAAAATCAGGAAAGAAATTATGTGAATAATGAATTCCTAAAGACCAGGACTAATAAATTCCTAAAGACTAGGACAACTTGAGATTTACGCAACATTTCCTCTCTTAAACTAATGTTTCTGACAATCAGTTTACAGTCTTCTCTCCAACTGGACAAACACCAAGTAAACTTCTAAATTTTGAAAACAATTGTAATTTGAGAGGTTTGGTAAAAATGTCGGCGATCTGGTCTTCACTTCTGCAGAAAATGAGATCAATTACTCCTTCATTGTTGAGATCTCGCAAGTAATGATACTTCACATCTATATGCTTGCTTCTTCCATGTAGAATTGGGTTTCTTACCAATTTTATTCCTAAACTATTGTCGCAATAAATTACAGTGGGTCCCTTTTCGTTGAAATGCAACTCTTTAAGAATTTCCTTCAACTAAATAGCTTGACAAGCACATGAAGTTGCTGTGACAAATTCAGCTTCAGTAGATGATAGAGTAACAATTGTTTGCTTCTTAGATCACCATGAAACTGCCCCTAAACCTAACATGAAAACATAACCCGAAGTGCTTTTTCTATCATCTTGATCTCTTGCATAATCACTATCAATAAATCCTATCAACTTTGACCTTGTTCCCTTCTTGTAAAATACCCCATACTCCTTAGTACCTTGCAAGTATTAGAGAATTCTTTTTGCAGCCAAGAGATGAATCTCTATAGGACACTCTATGTACCTGCTAATCACACTTACAACATACATTATATCAGGTCTTGTTGCTATCAAGTACATTAAACTCCCCACTATCTGTTTGTAAAGAGTGTCGTCAACCTTCCTTCCTCCATTATCTTTGCTCAGCTTCACATCAAACTCATATGGTGTATTTATAGGATTACAATCGTTCATCTGAAATCTGTCCAAGATTTCTCTTATATACTTATTTTGAGAAATAAAAATTCCAGCAGAGGATTGCACCACTCCAATGCCAAGAAAGTAATGCATCATACCAAGATCAGACATCTCAAATTCAGCCGTCATAGATTTTTTAAAACTTTCAAACATGTTTGTATTATTTATAGTGTAGATTAAATCATCTACATATAAGCAAACAATGAGCATTTTCCCTTTATAAAAAGTATATGTTCATAAGGACATTTTTTAAATCCGTCCTTCAAAAAAAAAAGTTTCTATATGATTATACCAAGCTCGTGGGGCTTGTGTTAATCCTTATAGTGCTTTCTTTAACTTATACACTTTATACTCATTGCCAAGTTTCACATAACTAGGAGGCTGATCGATAAATACTTATTCTTTCAAATCTCCATGGAGGAATGCTGATTTCACATCTAACTGGAAGATAAGCCATGAGTTTTGAGCTGCCATTGCAATCACCAATCTGATTGTGTCATGCCTTGCAACCGAAGCAAAAACTTCTTAATAGTCAACACCAAACTCTTGCTTGTAACCCTTAGCTACCAAGCATGCCTTGTGCTTGTTAACCTCACCATTCTCTTTCAGCGTTGTCTTGTAAGCCATTTTACACCAATTGTCTTCTAGCCCTTTGGATGATCACATAGCTCCCATGTATCATTTCTTTCAATGGCTGTAATTTCAACATCCATAGCCTTTCTCCATTGTGGTTCTTTGACAGCCTCTTCAAACATGGTAGGATAATAATCTGAAAACGGAGCAAAATGTGTAAGTGGGTCATCACCTTGGCCAACTCTAGTTACTTCATAATTAGTCATCCATGCTGGTCTTCTTCGAACACGTTGAGGCCTTTGGATTCTGCTGCAAGGGGACTTTGATCAACTATTAGAACATTTTGAGTGACTTCCTCTTCTAGCACATTTTCTGTAGGCTGTTGCCCTTTCTCATCATCATCAAAGTCTACTGGAATGTTTTCTTTAACACCATTTTGATTCCATGACCAGTGCCTTTTTCATCAAATACCACATCACGGCTAATGAAAAATTTCATGGTGCTAGGATTGTATAATTTATAGGCTTTTGACTTATCACTAATACCAAGAAAGATGCATTTTTCTCCCTTGTTATCTAGCTTCATCCTCTTCTCATCTGGAACATGGACATAGGAGATACCCAAAAATCCAAAAATGATCTACAACGAGTTTCCTTTTGCTCCATGCTTCCTCTAGTGTCATATTTTGAACGAAAAATGTGGGGCTTCTATTAAATATATGAATGCCCCAATTAATTGCTTTAAGCCAAAAATATTTTTGAATGCCAATTGTTGTCAAAAGGCTTCGCACCATATTTGTAAGCCCCCGAATTTTTCAAGAATGGTTTTGGAATAATGAATTGAAACCCTAAAGTCTGACTTAAGTTGAAACCGAATCTTAAGCAATTTCGATCACGGGGTTTCATAAGAGAATCTTCAAAAACAAAAATAGAAAGTTCAATAATCGTTTGATTCGAAAACCCAAACATGAGAAGGACCTATCCAATGTCTGATATAAACCCCTCAATTTCTAGGGTAAAGTTGGATTAAACCCTAACCCTAGTCAAACCGGAGTTTCAAAAGTCAACAAAGATCAAGACAATCAGACAATTTCAACTTCGGCAATCCCATATTCTCAAACCCTAGAAAACGAAATTGAGTTAATGCTTATAATAATTCATAATAATATAGGGTAATACAAAAATATCATATTCGTGAATTTTGAGTGTCGTTCGGACTCAAACAGGATCAGTTCTCGAAAAGCGTATCCTGGAGCTCGGAATAATAAAAATATTCCAATAACACCAAAAGGCTCGTAATTACATAAGGATTTTAAAAATATTAGTTTTAGAAATTTTCGGTAACTAAACATAATAGATATAGCTCGTTTACGCGTATTTTTATTACTACCGATATTTTATATGTCTAGTCTATTATTCATAGTACTATTCCTACTATTCATTATTATTTCACTATCTCTACTTTTTCTTACTATTCCTACATAATTATTTTCTTACTTTTTACATTTCCAATACAACTTTATTTATATCAAACCTTACATATTATTTCTTTTTTTTACAAAATTATAAAACAAACAAAATATTCTCTTCTTCTCCCTCTAAAAGCCGCCGGCCATCTCTCTCTTCTTTATATTATTTTCTTTTCAATTTATTTTATTACATCAAAAATTCACTTCAAAAATTCTATAAATACCTCCTTCCTCCTTTTTTTTTACACATCCACTTTATATAACAAAACTCTACCAAAATTCTTTCTCAAAACCTCTCTCCAACAAATCTCTCTCAAAATACTCTCTACCATTCCCTACAACTTCAAGAGGAAAATAAAAAAAACACTACCCATTCATCTCTTTTCAAATCCTCCATTAAACCTTAGGTAAAAATCCTACCTATATTTTTTATCATGTTCATACAATTTAGCATGACTTTAGTGTATGTTTCTTAGGCTCATATGAGTTAAAGAAGCAACAATATGTTCATGTTCAGTTCATGTCCATATTTTACATTATGTTGTTGTTATTATTGTTATTATTATTTTTGCTCTAATCTAACTTATATATAGTATTATGTATATTATGTATATATATATGTATATTTAGAGCATATAAGCTCACTTGTTATTTATTTATTTTCATGCCTTGCAATTTGTTAAGACTAGTCTTTCCAGTCTTAGACTTGTCTATATCAAGTCAGGACAATTTCTTTCCTTTCTTTTTTCTTTTCTTTTCTTTTCTTTTGGGACTAGTCTATTCTTAGTCCCAGGTTGCCTTAATGAAGTTAAGACTCCCAATACATGATCGGGATATCTTGATCAAGCTAAGGTTCCCAATGCTTGACTATTTTATTATGTTTATTTACTTACAAGTATTTCTTTCTATCTTATTATGTATTATTTTTACTTTTACATTGCTACATAATCATATTCATGCATGATTATAATGTTGTTGTCTGAAGTAAAAATAAAAATGGGTTCTTTCTTAAAC
Source organism: Combretum micranthum (assembly GCA_024138025.1). Taxonomy (NCBI): domain Eukaryota; kingdom Viridiplantae; phylum Streptophyta; class Magnoliopsida; order Myrtales; family Combretaceae; genus Combretum; species Combretum micranthum. The sequence goes on along the minus strand of JAMXBD010000433.1, from coordinate 132,986 downwards.
AAGGAAAAGTGAACTAGATTTTTCAATAAAGGAGTTTTCAACAAAGAAATGTAAATATTGTTTTTAAAAGCTTAAGTAAGTTAATCATAAGTTTTAAAGTATTAGTGCCCAAGAATTCTTTAAATGAAAGAAATTCATTTCATTTATAAATCAAAATTAAATACTCCATAAAGATAGAATTTTTAGCCTTGAACTAAAGACTTTAGCTCAACCATATCTTTTATAAGACTTAAATAAGTTCATTATAGACTTTAAAAATCATATACTAAGAAAGCCTCTTCAAAACTTAATTTTTATATATTGTTATTCTCTTTTCAAAATTAAAATGAAATTTTTGCTAAGTTCTAAGGTTAACAATTCTTTATTAAGAAAGCTTTTCTTATAAACTTGTCTAAGGGAATTATTCTACCATTTAACAAATATTAAGAATAAAATAAGTTTTTCAAACCAAGATAAAATAAACTCACTATTTTGGAAACCAACTTAGAAAAATAAAATTTGCCAAGAAAGTAAAGTTTTAAAGGTACACCTATTTTCTAAAGAAGAAAAAGGATATAAAAATGAGAGGAAAACAACATTTAACACAACTTCAAATTTTTGACCACACTAAAAACTTAAGGAATATTTTGGAAAGCTTATTTTTCAATCACTAGAAATAAAGTTAGTAGATAACTTAAAGAACAAAATTTTTGAAAAATTAATTTACTTTTGAAAAGATAGGAAATGGAATTATAATAGGAAAAACACTCACTCATAACAACTTAAATATATTTTAGTTTTCCTTCTAACAATTCAAAAAGGAGAAATTTTTAAAAGTTTTATCTTCTAAAACCCTTAAAGACAAATTGTTTATGAAATATCAATATTGAGACAACACTACAAAAATCATGCTTACAATATGAGTATAAATATATGTTCAATGGATTTTTCAACTATATATATATATATCCATATATTTTGCTTAAGGATTTTTGAGTAAAGTGAAGTTTGGAAAAATCATATTTTGTAAACTATAAATTCGTAACTATTCTGTACCATAGTATTTTCCAACCAAAATGGCTTTTTATGACAAAAATAACCTTATAAATTGATATATCTTTTCGAGTAGGTAGAAAACGGTATATTATTTGCACAATTCTGAGTTAAAATGACCAAGTTATGGCCATTTTAAGATGAAATTACCCTCTATACGAATTTTAAAGATCTTATGACATAAGTTTTGATAAGAATCATAGAATCAACAAGAAATACTCATTATGGGTATTCTTCTTGACTAGGTGATCTTGAAGAAGAGTATTCATATCCGGAGGATTATTTCATTTAGTGGAAATTCCGATCGACTCCTCCATAAGAAAGAAGTATCCTCATAGCCGAGTGAGTTTATTTCTTGCCTTTTACATGCTTGGTTGTGCTTATAACTAGAGACACTAGAAATAGGAAAAGATGGAAATGAATTATATATGATAATATTGGTTGAAAGAATGCAAAGCAGACCGAGACATGAATCGTTGATAATTAACTTGTGTTTTACTATTATTATGTTGGAATGTGTGCAAATTTTATGATCACCTTTAAATTACTCTAATAATATATTACGAGTTATATTAATTGATTCATGCAATCACGTAGCTAGTTTCATCTCGCGAACTACTGTACTTGATGGGACAAGAGTATAGTAGTCGGGTTTGCAGTAGCCATAAATCTGCAAGATGGGCGATTAGGAGCCTGAAAGAACTATTTTAAGATGGGTGAGTAGGCGCCTGAAATAAACTACATAAGTTGGATCTTAAGATGGGTTTTAAAGAGCCTATAACACCTAACCCTGAATAGAGGAGTAAATCCATTCAAACATATGATTTCTGGTAGATCATATGTATTGCTTGATCACTTGCTTGATGCATTCATATGTTTGTTTAATAACTTGTTTGAAATTATTTATACAAGTACGTTGATTCAAGAATATTCTCACTAAGCTAGTTACGCTTATACTCCGATAGACCTTTGATATTACAGGACTATATCTTTTATGCCTAAAGACTTCATATACTCGAGTGGGATTATGTTTTGGAAAAGCTTCTGGAAATCCTTTGAAGATCTTAGGTTAAATATCCTTTGATATCTTTTGGTGCTAGTATTGTTTCCTAGTGTGAAAGACTAAGACGATATTATGATTATTTGAAGATTTATAGGGGAAAAAGCCCCTAAGATAATGTAAGGATTATATTCTTACAATGTTGAAATGAGATGTTTTCTAGAATTCTTGTATGCTGTATTTACCATCTCGAACTATACATCCTACCGGTGTCTCCTATTGTTGTGATAGATGCCTTACATATGGTGTTGAAACTTTCGCATGACTTCGGAAAGTCATTCTTAAGTTTGAATACCGTATATGACGGACTGTCACGTTTAGGGTACCCTTTGGGGCGTGACAATATTCATAATGGTACGATTCTTCCTCTCACATACACCATTCTACTGGGGTGTATAAGCTGCTGTAAGTTGTCTCTTGATTCCATGGTTCTCACAAAAAATTGCAAATTCATGTGAGTTATATTCTCTACCACGATCCATGTGAAGAACTTTTATTGGGTTGCCAACTTCTTTCTCAACAAGCGCTTTATAGCTTTTAAAAGCCGTAAAGGCTTCAAAATTTTCTTGCAAAAAATAACCTCATAGCTTACGACTATAATCATCAATGAAGGTAATTAAGTATCTTTTACCTCCATTAGAACAAGGGTTTATTGGCCAGCAAATGTCGAAATGAACAAGCTCCAATGCCTTCTTTGCTCTCCAAGATTTTCCTTATGGGAATTGATTGCGGTGTTGTTTTCTAATAACACATTCCTCACAAACTTGAGAAGGAGTTGTAATTTGAGGGAGACCTATTACTATGTTCTTTTGCTGTAGAGTTTTTAATTTGCTAAAATTCAAATGCCCATAATGAAAGTGCCACAGCCATGCCTCATCATTCAACTTTGTTGAGAAGCATGAATCAACTGTATTATGGAGATAAAGTGGGAACATACAATTGGTCGTCTTGTTAGCTTGAGCAATTAAGCCTAACTTTGCGTCTTGAATATGACATATTCCATCTTTGATAAGAATCCCGTATCCTTTTTCTTGTAACTAACTCACACTAAGTAAGTTGGTCTTTAATTTTGGCACAAAAAGAACATTAGCGATAGTGTGACTGGAATTTCCTTTTGTTTGAATTGTTACCTTTCCTTTTCCCATAATAGATATTATGGAGTTCTCACCAAATTTAACAGAGCTGCAAAAAGATTCATCCAACTTAGAGAATGCCTTCTTTTATCCACACATGTGATTGCTACAACCAGTCTCTGAATAACACAAGTTTTATTGAGTTTCTTCCTTCACGTGATATACCATCAAAAGAGACACTTCTTCATCTTTTTCCTTTTCTACAAAATGAGATTTTTCGCCATTTTACTTTAGATAGATTGGTTCGACATTCTGATTGGTAATGACCATATCGATGACATCTAAAACACTCAACATTGGACTTATCAGCTGATTTTGATTTTTGGTTCTAGCTTCGTCCTTGTGCTCATCCTCTTTCTGGATACTGATTATTCTGGTGTTCCTATTGGGTTTTCCAATCATTATTGCCCCTTCCTCTACCGCTGCTGTTGCTACTTCTGCCTCTACTTGCAGATGAAAGATTTTTAGTTGAGGCCTTTAAAGCTTGCTCCTCTTTCTTCTGCTGATTGATTTTATTCTCATGAACCAACAATGAACTTTGTAATTCATTAATTGAAAGTGAGTCAATATCTTTAAACTCTTCAATAAAACAAACAACAAAATTAAATTTTGGTGTCATAGATCGAAGAATCTTCTCAATAATAGTAACATCCTCTGTCTTATTGCCATAAATCTGGATCTTGTTGACAATTGTCATTTTCGCGAGAAGTAATTAGTGACTGATTTGCCAGACTTCATTCAAAGTGTTTCGAATTCTGAACGAAGTGCTTGAAGCTGTTGCCTTTTTGCCTTTGTCAATCCTTGGTACTTTTTCTTCATGGAGTCCCAAATATACTTGGAGGTATCTTTGCAAAGAATCATCTCCAAGATTGAACTGTCAATAGCCTGAAACATATAGTTTTTTGCCTTAAGATCCTTCAACTTCATCGCTTCTATTTATGCCTTTTGTGCATCTGGCATTGCTACTGTTGTTTCTGGTACTCCATCGGAGATAACCTGCCAATATTCTTTTGATCTCAGAAAATTTTCCATTAGCATAGTCCAATGATCATAATGACCATCAAAGCGAGGAATTGCAGGTTGGACAAAATTTTCTATTGCCATAGAGATGAAAAAAGACTGCTGCTTTTGTTCTAACCAAGCTCGGTTGCTCTAATACCACTGTTACAATATATAGTAAGACAAGGAAGAGTAATAGAATTGGACTAAAAACCTGGTTAATTCATTCAACAAAGAAGCCTATTTATAGGTTGTACATACATCAGTAAAAAAAAAACAAGAAATTAGCAATTAATTAAGAAAGGAAACACAATTGGTTCCTAAAAATTAGGAAAGAAATTATGTGAACAATAATTCCTAAGGACCACGACTAATAAATTCATAATAAATTCCTAAAGACTAGGACAACTTGAGATTTACTCAACACTAGACATGGAGCTTTAAGACAATTTCACAAACCCGAGTTGACCTGCAATGAGAATTGATCTTCCTTTTAGCTAACCTAATGTGCTATTAAACTCCACCAATTGTTATGCAGGACTGTGCTTTTCCTCAAGTGAATGCTGACCTATTCACTGAATACCTATGTCGACCAACCTAGATTTGAGGACTTATAGCAACCATCAAGTTGCTTTGGTTTGAACTATAGCATACAATGTTCGAGATATCTTGAAGGATTAAAGCTCAATCCAAGTTTCTACCTAAATTACAAAAATTCAATGGTTGAGCTCTTGCTATAAACAAAATATCAAGCAGATTAGCCAAACATCTAAGGGTATACCGACCTACTAAGCAGCTTGTCCATTAACCTGAGCTTGAAGGTCGTACATACTTAGTCGAGCTCCGTTATCAAGGCCAAATAGCTATTACACTTGTATCAAGATTATCTCAATATTGTGTCTAAACTTTCGAGCAAGAGCAGCAATAGGTCGAGCTTCGTTGATGCCGAATGCCTATAAGTACTGTCACGCTCCTAAGGTCCCATAGTAGTAACATACATATCATGATACTATCTGATGCCTGAAAAAGGTGTGTTCAAAAGATTGATTAACATTTGAAGAGATCATGCATGTATACTAATACTAATATTACCTTGTAAGATGACATGATTTCACAAAACAGGATCTTTTAGGTTGCTCTGATAAGAATGATAAATACATATAAGATACATTAATCCACATAAAACTACTATGTCAACTGTCTGAATAATAAATTATTACAGACCATAATTATCAGCAAAGTCTTAAATACAAGACTAAGACTTAAAACATTCAGTATTGTACTATTAATAGATATCTTATCCTGAACCCAAAATCCTTTAAGCCTTGGAAACTTACTGATGCTAGACTCCAGGAAGCAATTAGCCAAGGATGTAAGATCAACCTGAAAAAGCTATAGGGGTAGGAGCATTAACCACGGCTCAGTGAAAAACCAGATTTATCACACATCAAGCAAGTTATCAACCATATTATTAACAATCATATGCTATGCAACAATCATTCATATGTTCAATTACAAGCTTGGATAACCTGGAATCTATAAACTCCTAGATTTTTATGCGAAGTCTTAAGTTCAAACCTTAAAACCGATAGTCAACCGGAAACCCTAAAGTGAACAAAACCTATATCAAACCCTAGAATTTAGATTCGACAATCCCACGCTCTTAAACCCTAAACAACGAAATTTAGATAATTATGGATAATAGTTCATAATAATATAGAGAATCTTAAAAATATCATATTTGCAAAATTTTAGTGTGCTTCGGATCCAAACGAGATCAGTTTTCGAAAACCATGCCTTGGTACATCAGACAGTAAAAAAATTTCGATGGCACTGTTAGATTCGTAATAATATGAGGAATTCAAAAATATCAGTGTTATAATTTTTCGATAGCTAAAAATATCAGATATCGCATTTATACGCGTATTTTCTTTATTATCGATAAATTATTAGTCTTGTTTACTATTTGTTATCCTATTCTACTATTTATTACTATTCATCTATCTCTACTTTTTTTTTTTTACTACCTATACATCTATTTTCTTACTTTTTACCTTCACCATACATCTCATATCACATCATTTCTTACATATTACTTACTTTTCTATACAAAATACAAATTAAATATTTTCTCTCCCCTCTTTCCCTACAAAACCGCCCCCTCGGTATCTATCTATTTAATTTTCTTTTTCGTGTTATTTTATTACACTCATTTTCCTCCATCTTCTACTATAAATGCCCCCTCTCCCTCCACTTCTTTTACACATCTACTTTTACATAACAAAACTTTATCAAAATCACTCTTTACCAAAAATCCTCCCTAAACAATTCTTATCAACTTTCTTTCCTCTACACACAAAAACCATCTTCACCATATTACTACTATCCACACATGCTTATAACTACCTCTTTCTATCTTCGACAAATACACAACTTAGGTAAAATACTTCTATATTTATTTTTCCCATGTCATGTAACTTAGCATGACCATGCGTTGTTTTTTAAAGCTCAAGTAAGTTATGGAAGTAACAACATGTTCATATTTTGTTCTTGCATATGCCAAGAATTCTCGTTATGTTATTTTGTTATATTATGATATTATGTTGTTATTATTATTATTATGCTTCTAATCTAACCTTATATATATATATTATCAAATATGTGTATATTTATATATTTCTTAGAGCCGAAATGCTCACTAACTTTCACTAACATGCTTTTGTTATTCTTATTATTATTATTACTCTTATTATTGCTTTTTCTTTTCTTTCTTTTTCTTTTACTTTTGGGAATAGTCTATTCTTAGTCCCGAGATACCTTGATGAAGTTAAGATTCCCAATACTTGACCTTATTATTTTGCTTAATATTGCTTCTTATATCTTTCATATATTATTATGTGATATTCTATTCTTTTTCGTACTACATAATTATACGCATGCATCATTATAATGATATTGTCTCAATAAAAATAAAGAGTAATTTTTTTAATAAAGAAAAATGAAACCAAACTTTTTTAAAATATAGCTTTGCCACTAAATAAAGATTTTGTCATAAAAAAACATGGAAAAACTATTTTTATAACTCCTTTTCAAACTTATCATAAATTTTCTTAAAGGTCAATAAGGATGACTTTATCAAAGAAGTTAACTAAGGAAATAAATACTATCTTTTCATGATAAGTAACTTGAAGTTTATCAAAGCTTAGTGTCAATAATTCTTTGATATGTAAATTTTTCATAAAAGCTTAATTATAAGATTTTTACTAACTTCATAATAAAAACGAAGAACTAGATTGGTTTTCAAAGTTAAGATAAAATCAACTCACTAGTTTATAAACCCACTTAGAAAAAATAAAGTTTTCCAAACAACTTAAGAAAGTAAGTTTCTAAATGACAAACTCATTTTCAAAGAAATAGAAGAATATAAACATGAAAAGCTCAAAAACAATAGATATTATTAACAACTTAAGAAAATGTTGAAAATGTTTTCTTCCAAGTAAAAATTTTGTAGAGAACTTAAAAGACCAAGTTTTTTTTCAGAAATAAAATTTATCTTTAGAGAAGCTAGGAAATAAAATATGAGAGGAAAACACTTATTTATAAAATTTCAATCGAAATCCTTTGAAAGGAAAAATATATGTAATACAACTCAAATTATTAGAGACTATCACTAACTTCGAAAAATTTGGGGGAAACTTCGTTTTTGTCACTAAAGGTAAAATTTGTAAAAGACCAAGTTAAGAAAAATTAATTTATCTTAGAAAAATTAGAAAAATAAAATTTATAAGAAAATACTCATTTATAATAACCTAAGAATTTATAAAGCTTTTTCAAAACACTTAGAAAGGAAATTGTTAAGATTTAAGTTTTCCACGCCATAAAACAAATTGTTTTATGAAAAATAATCGTTGAGACAACATCATTAAAATTTTGCATACAATATAAGTCTATAAATATGTATTTAAAGGATTTTCAATCATACAAATATCTACATTTTTGCTAAAAGATTTTTGGATAAAGAAAAATTTAGAAAATTATGTTTTAAGCGCTGAGATTTTCGTGGTGAATTTGTACCGATCTATTTCATGACCCAAAAGAATTTTTATGATAAAAATAACCTTAAAAATGGATAGATCTTTTCGAGTAGGAAGAAAATGGTATATAATATCCGAAATTCCGAATTTCACTCAATACGATTTTTGACAAACTTAGTGAAATAGAATTAACAAGTTTAAGTAGAACTTCCAAGAAATACTCATTTTGGGAATTCCTCTTGTATAGGTGACGTGGAGACCTTGTTCCCATATCCTGAAGATTACTTTGACTAAAAGTTTCCGCTCAAATGACCGAGTAAGTTTATTTCTTACATTTTTGCATTTATGATTTTGTCTGTAAATTAGCGGCATTAGAATTAGAAAAAGATAAAATAGAAAAGTGCATGTGCTTTACATATATGTTTGAAATTATGATTAAGTATATTAAGGTGGGAATTGTTTATAATAAATGTTTGCTCTAGTATAAAAATGATTATCTACAAATTCTATGATCACCCGTAAAATACTTAATCATGCCATTAGTACTTAATTAAATTGATTTATGCATATCATTAGGTGAGTTCATTGTATTTATTACTATATCCTTGGTGGGACAAAGGCATAGTAGTGAGTTCCGTAGAGCATGAAAGATCTACAAAGCAGCAAAGGGTCACCCGAATTTAGTTGCGGTGCATAAACAACTGAATAAACTATATTTTTGCAACTGGGTGGTGGCTTGAACAAAAACTACAAAGGAGTTAAAATTGTGAAAATCTGTCTTTACGACCTGGAACACCTAACCCTAAATGAAGGGATAAATCCATTCAACATATGATTCTCGGAAAATCGTATGTATTGTATGCTCACGTGCTTGTGCATCTCATATGACTGTTTAAATTAACTTGTTTTGATTATTGGTTGTTGAGTGTTTAATTGTTGAAATAATTCTCATTAAGTGCATATCTTATAACCTCTTAGATATCTATTGCAACTCTCATACCTTTGGTTGGAGCCAAAGGGATATTTTACCTAGGCAATACCTTTTCGAAACAAGAGCTTTAGATAAAAGTCAAGAATTAGAAGTAGTTACAGACTTCCAATTGAAACTCAAAATTGTAATTATTTTCATAATGGACTCTGTTGGACTTAGATATTCTGATAGGGGAATGCCTCTTAATCTTTGTAAGACTCTATATATTTTTGGGACCTTAATTATATTGTTATGATTTACCTTCTCAATTGCTATTATGTATAACTACTTAAACGGCTTTGTAAACCCTAGTTTTTGTAGTAATCAAGTAAACTTCGAAAACCAAAACCAAAACCCTAAACCAGATTAGTATAAACCTTGTGAGAGAAACTTAGGAACCCTGGATCCGGCTTTCCTTTGGTTTCAAATTAAAAGAACTTTTATAAAATAATTTAATGTGGAATATTGTTTTAAAGTATATTTCAAACCATAAAAAGTTCTGATTTCAAAAAATTTTCTATTCCGAGCCTTCTCGAGATCCATTACGGAAAAGTGAGCCCCGGAACTAGAAATTCAGGAAAATATTCCGGAATACTCTTTAGAACCAAAATTTAATAAGGATTTGAAAAATACAAGTTTCATAATTTTTCGTGTTATAAAAATTATAGATATAGCCTTTTTCTTATATTTTCTTTACTACCGGTAAAGTAATTGTCTTGTTTACTATTCATTACTATTCACAAGTACAACCTACTACACACACAAGCTATACCCTAGTCTTACAAATACTCAATTATATTTTCTTTTCCAAGAAATTTTTGTCTCATAACAAATTATTACAAATTAAGAGTTTTATTACATAAATTACAAAATAAAACAATTTCAATTGTCCCTCTCTCCTCCCCACACTCACCGGTGCAACAACACCCCGCGCCCCCCCCCCCCCCCCCCCCCCCCCCCCCAGTAGCAATAGAATATAGGTTGTAGCATGGTGTCATATGGTGATATCATTAGCATCATCGGGTAATGCAATGAAGTGTCTATCTAGCCATGACATCTTTAAGTGCTTACCAACTATCTCAACCTTCGACTATAGTCTAACTTCAAGTAAATGGTGGCTCAAATCTGGCCAATCGACTTGTGTTGTGCCAGTAACTGCATGTCCATCAATCGAGAGGCCTATAAGAACTGCAATATCCTTTAGTATAACTATCCAGTCTCCATTCAACATGTAGAACATGTCTCTAGGTGCCACCTCTCAACTAAAGCAACGACTATGAGCCAATCCAGCTAAATAATGGTGTATGTGCGGCACCTATAAAGCTGGCTTGACACAAATAGGGAACTAGTTACTCGTCCAGCCGTATAGGCATACCATCATACCACCTTAGCTTCGCTTCTTTCCAACGATAATGTAATACGACATATTCTCGCATTTTAAATAGAACTTCATGATTAGTTTGCTCAAACTATTTTAAATCAATAATGTGAGAAAAGGATATTACCTGGCCTACCCATGGAAGTATCGATCTATGAATAGGTACCTATGGCAATTCCTTTTCAAATATATGGATATATACAGCTACTGATCCTTTTGTGTATACTAGCATCTCCTGTGCAGTATCATCATTGGTCACTAGAATAACATCATAACGTAGTGTCCTATCTCTAATAGCTACCGTATGATATAACTTAACCCGATGTGTAGACCTATTTACCTTAAGCCTACTGTAAATGGAGTTTAGTATTCGCTTATACGTAGAGTTCCTACTAACACTGGCCATAGCAACTAGCCACCTATCATAACCAAAACCTTCATTCCCTTCCACAATATTACTATGAGCGTACAATATAAAATTAGCCTTATCCATTTCCACACCTATCCTGCCAGCTCATAAAACATAGTTTGAATGTATCAAATGTTGTAACACCTTGAAACAGGGTCTGGGCTTGTATAGTGCCACGTATAATAGCCTAAGTATTACATACATTGGATTCCTTAAAAGATACGTTTATCGTGAACATTTGCTAGCCAATTTTAGATTCTAAAATCATTTAATTAGATTCTAAAGACAATTAATTTTAGCAATTGAAAAATGAACTTTATAAAAACATTTCTAACTTCTACTCACACGAGTAGATCAACTTTCTCATAAATAAAACCATAACTTCGGGCATCTCATATACCTTTTATGACAGCATAACAAAACTCTAAAAGCTTATTACAAAACATGGACTCCATCAGGCCTTTAAAGAATAATACAAGTTTCAAAAATATAAATCCTGTTACAAAACAAAATAAAATAAAACACAAATAATCTAATGGTCCTACTTCACTTCACTTTTCGAAAAATTCTTCCAAATTCGCCCAAATCCAAGTCAATCATCATCATAAAAAAATCATCACCTTGAAAGAAAAGAATAATAAGTGGAAACTTAGTACATAGCAACATAAGCACAAATGAGATGGCACACATGCTTAAACTAATGCAATACAATAAACAAAATTTTATTATCTCGAATTAAGGTAAATCAAATAACACTGGAGCACTCACACTTCAAATTAAACCTCTGAAATCTGGGGTCTTAAGTACCAGCAGTTGCTTAGGGGATTGATATAAGCAGTCCGAATATATATATATATCCTATATCTAATTGTAAAAGAGAAATAGTTTTAGCTAGCGTTCACAGCCATTACACAGCTTTACTTATCTCAGTCTGTAATATTATTTAGTTCAACCAGTCCCGTAAATATGAACTAAACCATGTTACTTAAACCCGAAGCTTAACCAAACGTTATGCCGATACCATTTGCCACATTGGCTACCTGCCAAGCCACTTATAAATTGCTATTGCATCATGGCATACCATTGCATGAAGATAGGACATAGCCTAAGCGCCTAACTGTCTTGCCCAACTCTAGACAACGTTGTTACTTACCAAACTAGATTAAACGACATAAGCACAAGCAACACTCATTAATTAAGCTACCTTTAAATTTTTTTTTATTAGGAATGCTCATCTTAACAAACAACAAACACGTCACTATGTACCTTATATTATTCGAAATCCAAAAGAGACAAATGGTAGATTAAAAGTCATCTTAGAAAATAAATCAAGTATCCATATCTATTAAGAATTAACTCATATAAGCATTTTAATTGAATTATTAATTTATATCATATACTATTTTAAAAAACCTATATTTGACTAGATATTAGGTAGGAACCCTGCTATGTCGACAAAAATCGCCACACCAAGATGCGGACAGCTCACATTGTCTTCAATTATCTTCTTTTTCTTTGTTTATATTGTATTCAATTGTAAAAACATCATTATCATATTGTTCATTTTCAAAAATACTCATTTTCCCCAAAAAAGAAAAGAAAAGAAAAGTATTGAAACAACATATTCTCCATATTAGTCATGGTTTAGCTTATATACATCTAAATCAATTGCAAGTTATTAAACCTATATTAAATTAATCTTAGCCAAGTTGATTATAATTAATCGTTTAATTTAATTACTAAGTTAAGTTAAATAAACTTAATCAATTTAATTCATTTTAGTTCATTAAGTCTACTTAGTCGAATTGAATTAGATTGATTAACTAAGTTTATTCATACTTAACTTCTATGTATTTAATCTAATTTATTATAAATCTCTATAAGTTTACTTGACTCGTTCCTAATTATATAAATTAATTAACATATCATATTAACTATCATTCATCTATCCCATTCTATGAAGTTTGAATTACTTTAGTTTGGGTGAAGCACTTTGGACTTAATGCATTTGGGTGATATACATCATAATTAGGGTATTAGTACTTGTTAAATTTGTGTTTTGAAAGTCTTGGAAGGTTATTTGAGGTTAAGGGATAAACAAGTCATGTTTTGTATGATTTGGATGAGAAAAAGCGAAGTTTTGAGGGGGCTAGAAAAGTATATGGGGAGATACACAGGCACACGTATTCCCCCACATTCTTTTAGGGTTGGTTGAGTTTTAAGCTTAGAGAGAAATATGGGCAGATACATTACTCCGTATTCTTGGTCGTGCTGTTCTGGAAAACATGTTTTCTTTAACTTTTTGAGGTCAAAGAAGAGCACGGTTGGATAGGGCAAGTCGTGTTCTAGCCATGCTTCTTCTCGGGTAGGTTAAAATTATGTGTTTTTAAGCAACAGTAAGGAGCACGACTTAATACAACTCCCCGTGTCCCCCTTGTGCTCTTTACTCTATTCCTTTTTTTCAATAGTTTAACCTATTTCACTACTTGTTTTACATCTTATTTCAACATAGTACATCTTATACACAACATACAAACTTAGAATCACCATTTATATTCATATTTTTACTTCGTATTTCATTAGTCCTAGTTCTAACATGCATAATCTCACCTAGGTTTTAGCCTATAAGTTCATATACTATAAGTTTTATCTTAAATCATACATATAACTAACATCAATTCATTATATACATGCAATAGCAATAATTTAGATAGGGAAAAACAACAACTTACTTGTTTGATGAATTCAAACTAACAAAACTCCACCACTACTCTTCTTTCTTAGTTATTGAGCTACTTTAAACTTGTTTTCTATCTCCTATCTTCTTTTCTAATTTTGATTTCTCCTTTGATCTTCTTGAAACTAAGATTAGTGTTGATTTGTTAAAAGAGAAAGAAGAAGAATGAAGATGAAGAAAGAAACATAGAGAGAAAGAAAAGAGCAAAAGAAGTGAAGGAAAAAGAAAGAAAGAGAGGGCAGGTGGAAAGTAAAGGGAAAAGGAAAGGGGAAAAGGATAATTTTTAAAGATATTTTAGGATTAGGGTTTTAGATTTAAATCTTTCAGATAAATATCTTTAGTTCTGAAAGTGTTTAGGAAATGATTTGAGAATCTCTATGTTAGAAATAAATAACTTAGAATAAGGATTTGGTTTAGGAGTTTGGTTTATATCAAATTAATATTTGGTTTAGATCCAGGCTTAAGAACTGATATTTTTATATAGAAAAACGAATTCAAATTTTACGAGGATTCTAGAAGTGAAAACTAAACAAAAGTTTAAAGATATAGGAATCCACTAAACATTTAAACAACATGATTAGAGGTTTAAGGATTTGATAATGGAAGAAAAGAAGTTTAAATGAATAATTATGAATAATTGAATAATTTGATAAATTGAAGAAGATTATTGAAATGAATAGAGAAAAGGAAAGGATATTTGAAATCTTAAATTTCAATTGAACATATTTACTAATTTAATTTTCTCAAGTTGTCTAATCATATTCTATTATTTACTTACTTTATTCATTTAAACTATCTAAACTATGTTTAAAATTAACTACCTATTATATTATTCAATTAAGTCATTTCTAAATTAGCTATGTTAGAATTTTAGGTGTTTCAAATGTGATCATAAGTTATGAATTACACTCCCTTAATATCGAATATGTTTACAAATACTAGTTTATCCGTCTCATTCTTATGAAATTATTTCATTGATGTAGGCTCTAACATCATCAAACATGACCAATATGTAGGACATATTATAATATATGATTTCATAATTTGATTCATAAATTTTAAAAGTATACAGTAACATCAAAATTACAGCATACAAAGTCCACATCATAGCATCAATTAAGCATACAATAAACTCAAAATCACATTACTACTCTATAATACAATTCATGTGACAAATAACATACAATGTTGCTTCCACTTTTGAAAAAAAAAAAAATCCAACATTATACACAACACCAAAAAAATATGCATTGCAATATCAATAATCATGAAAAATTGAAGAGACAATCTCAAGATACTTACGTATGGAGTTCTGTGCGTTCTCAACGATTAAAGGGTTAATCGGTTGATTTTTGCAAGAATTGATATCTCTTTGATGCTTGGTGATCGAAATTAACTAAGAACACATGCTAATTTGATAAAAAAAAAATTGTTGGAATGGAGTGAAATTAGGGTTTGGGTTTATAGGCGATGGAGAATTGGGGTATTTTTTTCTCGCAAGCAAAATGGGAACAAGGGCTAAAGTAATGAAAATAGTCTCTTATAGTATATCATGATGTAAGAATGAACCAGAATGGAATTAGAATTCCGGATTCCATGCTCATTCTTATATTTTTATTTGGAAGCCCTTTTAAAACTTAGAGAAATATGACTCTTTGTAATAGGCAATTCTGACTTTAAAGAAGAATTTGATTAGCAATTAAATTTCACTTTCATTAGACACACTTACTTTAATTATCATTTTATCATATCATTTATTTACAATTTATGTTAATTATTGAGAGTATTTCTTATAAATACCTTTTTTTTTTCATTCCCCTCCATGATATATCTAAATAAAGGAATAGATTTATCATCATACCAAATGTGACATTGGAGTGAAATAAATATCAATGTAGGCTATGATCCAATTGATTATGGCATAGGTTACAACCCATTTGGAACAATCTTAGGATACAAGTTCTCTTTAATAAATCTAGCATTATGTTCTCCTCAATTCCGTCTTCTTGTGACAAAAGTTATAGTGTTTTTGTTCATAAGCTTGTGTTGATAATACTTTTTTAGAGTTAAAATTTTTTATGGAAAACTTCATTTAAAGTTATTTTGTTCGATTGAGTGACTATTATTATGTATGTTGTATTAATATATTTGTTTAAGTTTGTTTTCAATGTGGCACTTATATTTGTGTGCATCATATCTTTGTGTTGGGTTTTATCAATTACCCATTTGCTATTCAAATGTTCTAGGTATACATAATATATGACAGATAATGAAGATGATTCATCATAGTAGATTGTAATAGTTGAAGTGACGCTCATGTGTAGGAGTGAAACTAGTGGAAGTAGGGATGCAATTGGATGCATTTTTATAGTGTACTTGATCTACCTAATCCAATAAATACTCTATATAGTAATACCCTAAAGGGTATGAGACAGATTTTGTAACAATGTGTTAAATCTTATAAGGTTTCGATTGGGTTTTATGATATATATAAAATCCATTGGGAATCCAAACCTGTTAATAGAAAATTTTTATGAATTTTCTTTTGGTTGATAAAACCAAAAGTGAAATATATTTTCGGTTATAGTTGAATTTAATGAATTGTATATTCAATTTTTGTTCTTTCATTCTTCATTCACGGCCTATTCCATTGCTTTTCTATCAACTAAGCACAACATTCAAGCCAACAGAGAATTATGCAAGCTTATTACAACCCTATTTATTTACTTTGTAACGATTATGTTTTATAGCTATATTGTATTGACGTGACTAGCAGGAGGATCCTATTGAGGGATCATAAACTGTCGGAAAGTTTTGTGCATTAATCGTGTATGATTGAACTTGTCACACAATCCACAAAGTAATTCCCATGAAAGAAGATTCAATAATACTAACATGGTAGCACAACCCACATGGATTTCTTGGTGGCACATGGACATAAATTATGACATATCGAAATAATTTTAATATTTATCTACTACTGTTAGTACCAAATTTTTCGTCTTCCCACTGTTTTGGTTAATGAATGCATGGTTATTAGAATTGTAATTTTACTATTCAATAGAATATATAAAATCGGTAGAATCGATAAAATTGTGTAAAACTGATAAAATCATTAACGTGTAGAATTATATACCAAAATTCATATTTTTACCTAAAATATGCACATTAATAAATTTACATCTATTTTAATTAAAAAAAAACACATAAAATCATAAACTTATAAAATCATATATTCGACTCATGAATTTTAAAGTTATAGATGAATGTGGGTGCATTGGCCTCGTCCTTGCATACTGGACAAATCTGGTTAATTAAGCTAGTTCAACCCAAAATTATAGGACGGGCCTTTTTCTTCTTCATCTTCTTTTATTTTTTTCCCCCTTTTGATCAAAGAATGCACCAATTTTCTAAAAGATAAACTTAGATACGAGAAAAAAAAAAAGATATGAAGTGATTGATAAAAAATTTCAATTCTTAAGAAGACAAATAATTTCATATTTTAATAAATAAATTATAATTTAAATTAAAATTTTTTGTTAACTCTGGATTGGTTGTGATCCTAATCCAATTCAATCCTGGTTAGTAATGATAACTTCAATTAACTAACTCTTATGTCTTTCTTTTCTAAAATATTTTGTTTTACTTATTCTGCTTTAGGGGATCATATGTCCCAAATCTATTCAAATATTTTATAAGATACTAAATCTTTTTTAGAATCTTACGAAAATCCTAGACTGAAAAATCCCCTAATGTTCAGTTTGGTATTGTTCAGATCTATTCAAATAACCTAAAATTATCCACTTTTGCTATTTTTAAGGTTTCCTTTTCGAAGTTTAATATTTTACCCCAGCTACCTTTTTGCGTCTCAGGACTTACACTATTTTACTTGCTCTTTATACTTCACGAGCAAGAAGCAATAAAAAAAGAAAAGTAAAGAAAAGGACAGAGAAAGAAGGGAGGAAAAAAAAAAAAAAAAAAGAGAAGTGAAGAAAAGGAAAGAGAGAGAAAGAGGAGAATTATGATGAACAATAACGAAGAATTTTCGAAACGTCTGAAGGTCCTCCTGGTGGATGAAGACGTCAAGAGTCTCGAATTCTTAGGCAACATTCTCCAAGAACGTCAATATCATGGTGATGTTCCTTTTCAATTTTTCTCGTTAATATGTTTGTGGTATAATCGTTTCATAATATTTCTTGTTAATATCATGGTGAAGTTCCTTTATAATGTCTTTTCGATTGGTTGTTTAACTTGATCATTGTCTTTTTTCCTTTTTAATTTCCTATGTTTTTTCTTTCTTTTTCTTGTTTTCTAATGTAGTTTTGAAACAGAACATGTATCATCAGTAGAGTGGGAAATTTTAACCAACTATAAAGGGTATGGGATGAAAGTTAACCAAGTCGCTAGAAGAAAAGTAATTCATATGTGTTTTTTTCCCCTCATTTTTTTTTTTTGAATTGATAATTAATGATTTTAAAAAGGAAGAACACCCCAACCAGTATTTAAAAACCTTGGGATTTTAATTATCTCATACCTTTTATGTCTCTTTTGTCCCTCAATTTTTATCGAGTGTTGAGTACTTTGTTAATGATGTTTGTCGTAACCATTATTTAAAGATTTTAACTATGGAATTAAGGAAGATGCTGGCAGAAAAAAAGAAAGCGCATAAGGAAGAAGAACGTTTGAGTTCATTATAATCATTACATATCACATTCATGTTTTGTATGAAAAATATAGTTATAAGCATTTAAAAAATAGATTTACGGTATATATGTTTTCTGTAAAATACTATTGCTTTCATTTTTATATTTGTAAAAGTAAAAAACTTAGAATAGTAAAAAATTAAGATTGCTAAAATAATATTTAATAATTGTAAATTTTTTTATTTTAGTAACTATCAACACACTAGTAAAAGTTTGAATAAAGATAGTGAGAAGAAGAGGCAAGCTTTCTAGGAAATACCAAAAAAAAAAAAAGATTAAAAAAAACGAGATTCGACTCTCACAAAAAACTTGATTGGATCTTGAATTTGCTAATTTTTAAATGAGTTGAGCTTGAATATTAAAAAGATGAGTTGGCACCTTTCCAATTCTATAGGCTTGAAGTAAAGGGGTGGATTTTTTTAAGCAGGTTACAGTGCCACCCAATATCTAGCATTTATGTTTGGTTTAAGTACTAAACAAATCCTATAGGGTCAGTTTTGATATAATATGAAAGCCCTATAGGGTTATAGGATTGAGTTTGATAAACCTTATAAAGTAACATGTCGGGTTTCAAGTTCATATGGTTTATCCAAAACCTAACCTGGTTGCATCCATGTAATCTTGTGGTTTTTCTCTTGGCAAAATGTGGCTATCTCATTGCATGATTGTTTTTTTCCTCCAAATTTATGGCAGCCAATCCATAAAACTTCAATTTCAATTTTTCAATAGTAATTAGGTATTGTTTGGGAATTTTCTATTTTAAAAGTATTCCCATCAATCATATACACATATTTTTATAATTATAACTTTTTTTTTCCCCATAATTAAATATGATTGGTAGGATGCATTCACGACAAGAATTTCCTAACTATAAATATCTAACCTTAAAAAATCTTTGATTCGTGGTTTAATCAACTTGGTCATTGTTTTTCTCTTATATTTCCTATGTTTTTTTTTTCTTATGAATAAAACCCACCTCTTTCTATATTATATTGTTTAGTTTAGCGCGTAGGTTTACAATAAAGATCAATGAAAATGTTCAGGTAGAAAATTTTGATCGACCATAAAGGATATTGAATGAAAGTCAATCAAAATTGCTAGAAGAAAAGTGATCCATAAGTTTTTTTTCTCCTTTTTTAGTTGATTATTAAAATATTAAAAGGAAGAATGTATCAAGAAACTTTATGATGAAGTTTTCATCGGTATAGGAAGAATCCTACTAGAAGCACTGCAATATAGGAATTTTTCTCTCCTTCAAATTCTAAAGCTTCAGGATTTTGATTATCCCATATCTTTTATGTCTCTTTTGTCTAACAATTCTTATTGTGTTTTAATTTGAAGTTCATGCTAGTTTTTGTATTGTGTGTTGAGTTGTTGATTGATGATGTTTGCCGTAATGATGTTAAAGCTGCAAGTTAACTATACGACTATATGTTTGCAATTTTATAGGTTTTTTTTTCCTTAAATAAAATAGATATAAAATCATTTGAGTATGACTTTAAATAAGAAATTATAAATTTAGATGTACGATACTATATTTTTAAATAACAGTAAAATCACTCGTTTAACAATTTTGTTAGCCTTTTTTTTTACTATGTATCAAAAACTATACTTATTATGAGGTCTACTTTATAATGCAACTTGAGTTTCAGTAATAAAGTGCAATGGAGGTGAAGAAGCTCTACCAAGCTTCATGAAGATAAAGAGGGATTTGATATGGTGATCATAGGCGTTCACATGGCGAAAATAGATGGATTTCAACTCCTTCGTCAAATCAATGACATGAATTTGCCTTTGCCAGTTGTTTGTAAGTAATTTTTATTTACTCGAAATAGAATGTTAGGCCTTGTTTGACTTATTCAATAAAAAAGGATTACCTTGTCTTCTAAGCTAAATGCTTTTATTAAGAGTAAACAATATTAAAGAAACATTAAAAAAAATGTGTTTTAAGATAAAACTTATTTAGCATTGATCCCTCATAATCTACTATTTACTATGATTCCAAGAAATAAAAAATGAAAAGCTCTTAAGATGCAAAACCAAAGATAAACACAATTAAATAGAATATATATATATATATATATATATGTAATGTAGTAACATAATCTATATAAAATGTTACAAATATATCTTTTACCATTGAGTAGAGATAGTAAGATTGAAAATGTGTTGTATGAATACAAGTAGAATGTATGATGTTTTTTCTTTGCAAGATAAAATTGGAATAATGTTGTTACATTTGTGTTTTTTTTTTTTTCGGTTGGGGTTGGGGGTGTGGGATGGATGGAAGAAAACAAAGAATGGTTGTTATCAATTGTTTTGAAAGGAATGGCATGGAAAAGAAGCATAAATTATTTAAGGAATAAAGATTTTTTTATACAGTATTTGATAGGCCCAAGTTGACCCGCTCGATTATACCCCAACCTCTTCATGAGACAAGTCGATTCAACCACGGTTTAATCCATGATTCAACCTATTTTCACCAATTGAGCCTTGATCCTCTAGCATATTTGAGTCAAAGCCCTGCATTGAGTTTTACAATATTACTTTTGTACAAGTATATACAAACATGGAGATGGCTATTTTATAAGAATAGAGGTGGAATGAAATGTCAATTCCACCAACCAAACTTGCAATAATGTTTTTTTAAAAGCATATTTTAAAATCTTATTTATAAAAACAGGTTTTAAAAGACAATTTTTTTTAAGTACAACAGAAGAAAGTGGAATTGAATATGATGCTAGAGACCAATGCTAATATCATTAGATCTTCTATTAATGTTATAAAAACATTAGTAAATTGGATTCTTTAACTCAATTACAATTAACGACATTATTATTACTCATGCACTATTATCGTTGTCACTAATCACTATGAACACAGATAATTGCCTAGTAAAGCCAAATAGTGTTTCCATTTTTACTTTATCATCATGGTATTACACCCCTTACAAATATTAAATGTCCACAGATATTAAAACAATTATAAGACACAATTTCTTGGACACATATAAACTCCATAGCGAGGTTTGATTTTGTATAAATTTTTTAAATCATCATAAGATGTACATGTTATTGTTACAGTTTTTTCGAACAAAGACGAAGCAATAGATCTGATTGAGAATGCAAAGCAAACTTTCTATGATAGAAAAAAGAGTGACAATTCAATGCAATCCAAGAAGCAACCAATACTAGAAAAAGAAGAACTAGGAGGAGGAGAGGAAGAAAGAAATTTGACAAAGAAGCAACGCTTTGTGTGGACTCCTACGTTAAAGAATATCTTTGTTGAGGCTGTTAATCATCTCGGTGGTTGCACAAGTATGATATCACTCAAGCCTTTGGGACTAATTCATGTTAATTTCTTTTCTTCATAAATCATCATGAAAGTCACATTGAAATGCATGTGGGTTTAGTTTAAGCTTGTTATAGTTAGCATTACAATTATTTAGACATGTGGATAGTAATACTTCTTTTTTCTTTTCTCTTTTATATATTTTTTTCTTTTCATTTATCTAACACTTCTACACTATTTGTTAATATAGAGGCGGTTCCAAAGGATATCTATAATTATATGCAAAAATTTCTAAAAGTTCCGGCTATCATTAATAGACAACATATTTCTAGCCATCTTCAAGTATAGTTTCTATAATCCATCCATTTCTTTCTCATAATATAGTGCTAAATAGAAGCTAACATGTTAATATTTGATTTTCTCGTATATAGAAATATCGTAAGACTTGCAACTGCAATAAACATAAGGATAGCACAGCTCTTATCTATCCACAACCAAGGTCTAACGCCATCTTAGGTCATGGTTCTCTACATCCCTTGCTTGGTAATGGAACTAATAATGCTCCACAAATTGGCCAGCAACAGCCCATGCAGATCCCTAATCGAGGACAAAGAGCATATTTACAGAGAAAGAGCTTGCGTTATGATGTGCAGATTGCTCCGCTAGATGCCAGTAGCATAACGAACCAACCAACATTATTGACACATGTTCATCAACCAAGTCATGGAGGAGATAATGGAGGGCCTACCAATATCAACAACTCCCCGATCATGATTAATGCCACATCTTCATCAACTAAGCGCAAATTTACAGAAGAGATGCACATTCAAAACCATGTGGGAAGATTAATGACACAACCACAACCTACATTGAGTGAAATTGCCTTTCGTAGAATCAACAGTGCAGGTTCAAGCTTCAACAATCAACCTTCAAGTTTTGGGTTGCCTTTGATGCAAAGAGCTTATAGCTTTAATCACAATCCAGATCTTGGTCCAGGTTCTCGCAATGTGACAAGTGGCAGTAGCCATAATCTTATAAACCAAAATGGTTTCGCTGTTAAAAGGGAATGCTTTGGGTTCAGAAATTGCTGTGATGTCATTCCTCAAGACATTGGATTACAATCTTTCTCTGCACCTTCCTCTTATGGGAATCCCAATTAACAATACAACGTTACCAACTTTGAGGTAAGGACACTTGATATAAACATAGGATGAAACTTTCTTCCTCCAAATTGTGTCACCTTTTCTATATATTAATTATGAGCTTACCTTGTTGGATTGCAGAATGGAAACGATATCGGAGATGCTGAGGTTAACAAGATGATTGAGAGCTTATTGATAGATGATGGTGACCTTTTATCGCAAATGACTTACCATCACAACAACATTATTAGCAAAGGAATATTCCTTATTTTTGCCATCATTGGTTTTTGAAATTGTTTACTTAAGGGTTTTTTTGTGTGTGTGTGTGCGCGCGCGCGTTTGATTTTTCATTCTACAACCCATCTTTGATAGCTCTCTTTTGAAACAATTAATGAGAAGATATAACTATATTTAAATAAGGGTCAAAAGACACCACTCAAACTCATAGATGGAGATAATATGATGAGCATCTAGATTTTTTTTTTTTTTTTTGTATAGATTTTTTCAAAATAACTACAAATTTTATGAATTCCAATTAAAGTAGCAGCGTAAGCAATATAAGAAAACTGATCCTGACTATGAGAAGAAAATTAATTTATGGTCCTAAAGAATTTACCCTATCTGTTATTTAACAAATCAGATTTATAGTCAATAGTGATATATCAATTACTCTATATTTATTTTAAAACTAAAATAAATTTACTAGATGGTAATTAGAAATACAAAATCTGAAATCAAATGATGTAAAGATTCCTTATTGGCATAGGTATCATTTTAAAGTTATGTGAATTTGGGTAAATGTAATGTTGTTCTATGTCTAAATTTTAGTTATGCAACAATTCTCAAATGAAAAATAAAAAATGAATTTAATGTTGTCATAGAAATCCTGCAATAATAAAGACGGACTATACTAATTCTATTCATGGTAACCAAATGCAACATTAAATTCTTAGAGAGAGAACTTGAATAACAAAAGTGAGGCCTTATTCTGTATGCTCATGTTTTTTACAATTTTATCATGTTCTATATTTCTCAATTATTCTAGTCTTATTTGACATATTATCAAGTAGGATAAATGTCACATTTGATATTTAAAATTTAAAAATAATCAATTTGTTATTTAACCTTTTTTTTCTGTTTTTACAATTAGTTATTTTTTTCTAGGTATCTTTTTGCATTTAGCAATATGAACTTTCTTATTTTATGCAATTGATCGATTAATATTTGCCTTTATTTATAATTAACTACCCGTCCAAATATCATAAATGTGGTTGAAAAACTTGTATGCAGTGAACTTATACTTTTAAACGTCAAGTCTTGCAATGGCTAGAAAAAAAAAAAATAAAGTCTTTACAATAATAAATAAATAAATAAAGCATTAGATACCAATAATTTGTGAAATTTATGGTATCAACTATACCGATACTTTTATTAGCATTCCTTTTATATGTGTAAAATATAGTAATGTATTGCCATAGGATATGTTTTCCAATATAGTTTACTTGTTTCTCTTCATAACGAATGTGTTAGATCCAGCTTGATTTAGCAAAGGTTATCAAATTCATGATTTTATGTAGAATCATCAGAGGATTTGTAAAATCGAAATGTAGAACCAATATGTTGGAGCGTTACTTTCTATAATCTATGTAAAATAACTTTGAAAAACTATAGATATACTCATAAAAGTCGTAAAAAAAAAAATGAAATGCATAATGAATGTAAACCAATGAAGAAATCAAGTTATTTCTTTATTAGAGTCATAATTAGTTCTATCATATTATTTTTTTAAATAAATTATGAATTGAAGGAGAATGTAGCTTTTCAACTTGTCTAAATAAAGAATTTTTTTTTTTTTATAAACTTTACAATTATAACTTGACTTAAACAAATTCCTACGAATGTAGAAAAGACGAAATGGGGGAGCGAGGGAAAGAGAGATAGAGAGGGTGTGCAAAAATAAAATTGAAATACGATAAGAAAGATGCATCATCTTTCTAAAAACACAATTGAATTTTTATACTTTAGCATTCAAATAGGTAGAATCAATAAACTTAAATGAAAACAAGATTCCAATGAGTTTATATATAGCCTCGATTGAAATCACAAGATTCCAAAATAATAATAATTCTATGCACGAGTTAACTCTAAAGGACCTCATAAAATCATAAACTCATTGAATGATATAGGTAAATTACGATTTTGACAACTATCCATTTAGTCGGATCAACCTAGTTCAACATGGTCTTTATAAGATAAAGCCTTTTCTTTTCTTTTCTTTTTTTTCCCCTCTAAAGCTTCTTTTTCTTTCAAAGGATTCACCAATTTACTTACTTTTTTTTTTTTCCCATTACAATAAGGAGGAGGATTAAACCTAACTTATTCCACATGAGAGACAAGTAGTACTCTCATTAGGCTATAAGGTCATTGATATACCAATCTACTTAAAGAAAAAGGCTTAAGACCCAAAAAAATATATACATAATAAAAAGATATCAACTTTCAACTCTTAAGAAAATATGAATAATTTTTTTTTTTTATAAGCAAAGTAGAAATTATATTTTAATATTGTGGGAATATGATAAATTTGATACTTAAACTATTTACAAAACTTTTTATGGTTGTTTTTACTACCTTACTAATACCATTTGTCCTATTTTCTAACATGGAAGAAACTATCTATCACCACATGGTGTTAGAAGACATAATGAAAATTCATTGATATGTTGCTTCTTCCATGTAAATAAACAAAGCAAAATATCTTAAGGAGGTAGTAAAAATAGCCATAAAAAATTAAATTGAGTGTTAAATTGATCATTTCCACGGGCTCAGTGGTCATATGTTTGATACATATCACTTGTCTAATTAATCACTTGGTTGATTGATGTGTTATAATTGTGATCTTGGAAGTTCTCACTCACTAAGCTAGTGTAGCTTACGTACCTACAGTTTTTATTTATTGCAGCACGAATTCATATGGCTTAGACTGAGACAAGCTACAGCTTAGGTACAGGAGCTAGGCATTTCCTCTAAAAGTTGTATTCAAATTTGTTTAAACTTCCGTAGGAAACCAAGAGACTCTAGATGACTGTAATAGATCTCTAGTTAATATTCTTTTGCGGGGGAATGCCCCTTAGATTTTGTAACTAATTACATATGTGTTTTGATTTATTTTCTAATGCTATTGAATGCCAAATTAAACTTTTTAACTCTATCGATTTGAGTATTCTATTATCGTAAAGGGACGCCTTACATCTATACAAGACTCCCGAAAGACTTAGGTAGTGATTCGTGAGTCTTATATGGCATGTGGTAGACTGTTACGTTTAGGGTCCCCTTGGGGTGTGATTGGCTTGTTCCAATGTTTAGTCCTCTATGATCGTAAATGTACGCTTTACACCCGATATCGAGACTTTTGGGATGACTAAGGTTATCATACTTAAATCTTAATAATGAGTGTGACGGGCTGTCATGTTTAGAGTATCCTTTGGGGCATGACAAAATCCAAATAGGATGTAAATTTACGTCCTCCCATTAGGGTTGAAGGAACCTAACCGGACAATGCCTTAATGACCCACTTACCTAAGAGAACTAAACATATAGGGATTACAAATGTTCTCATTTTAATTACCACTTTAATTTAAATGTATATTACACTCACACCCTATGTCAAAGGTTTAGAAACTCCATTAAGTGTTAGTTATTTCACATGATACCATAAGCATCGTCCTTCCTTTACCACTTAGTTCCCGTGGAACCAACAGAACAAAGGTAACCTCGTGTAGAACACGGAAAATGCCATCTAAAATACCAACCATTACTAGAGAACCAAAACACTAATATATAGTAGGCTATTACACTCTTTATGCATTTATGCAGTCCATGTGATGCATGCCAGGTTTATTTTTAAAGCCAATTAATCATTTTTTCATTTCCAAGTGATCAAGCATTTTACTGACACTCAGTTTCATGTAGTAACCAGTTCACTACCGTAATGTCATTTTCACTTTTATTATTGAAATTTTCACTCAATAATAGTCATCATACAACTTACATTATCCCAAACCCACAAGCATTGCAAGTTTGTTATCTAGATTATATTATCATCATAACTAAACTACAAACACAAATAATGTAATAAAACTGAGTTACTTACCTGCTCATATTGCCTAATCGTAACAATCCTATGGAAAATCTGCAATTTGATTGGATTCACTAATAGATGAATAAAATATTCACTAATAAGATAAGTAACTATGTTGATAATTCCTAATGAGTGCCTAAGTGTCTTAAAATTAGTTTTTATTCTTCGTAAAACTATTTTATAATTTCTAATATGATTTTGGCTTATAACTAATTGTTTTGAAGATTATAAAATACTTTATTTTTATAATATATCTACAAAATTTGAGTAAATAAATTTTTCTCATAAAAAGTGATTTAAATGACTCTAAATACCTGTTTTATTATGTAATTTCTAACTAAACTTACATTACTCATTTTAACTACGATTTTTACATAAATAGGTGTTAGAAAGCTTGTTTTGCATATAGCGTGCTAGTTACTTAGTTTAGTTAATTTTCAATTTATATTTTCCTTATTTTATGAATTTTTATAACTATTGTAAGATTTTTCCATGTCTTGTTTTGTTTAACAATTTTACTATTAAGCTTTTATTAATTATATGGGTCCTTTAATGTAATAAAAAATTTTATTATCATTTATTTTCATTTTGTTTGTCTTGATTCTAAGTTATACTTACATTTCTATTTATGGTGGTCTTATTATTTCAAATTTCTATAATTTTGCTAGTTCGTTTATGTCGTCTTTGATCATATGTTTTCTATTATTGTTTACTTTGTTTGTCAACCTTATCTATTTATGTATATTAAAATTTCTATTATTTATGGGCTCATATATATACTCTAATTACTAGTATGCTTTTCTAGTGATTTTCTAAATTCATATAGGTTCCATTCTGTATTTTGAATTATGGTTTGCTCCTGTCAATATATTTTTAACCGAAACTTTAAGATTAGTGCCTTAGTATTATTCTAGCCTATTTAAGTCTTCTATTTCTTTTTTTGTCAATTGTCGTTCTTTTAGAATGTCTAAAAGTATGTCTTTTTGCTACAATATCATACATGTTCAAAGGTACTCCAATGCCCATATTGGCTAAGTTTTACTATCTGGATGGTGTTATAGAAATATTCCACTAAATTTATACTAGGTCAAACTATGGAATATGCATCGGGAATCATATTTTATGGTGGCGAAATTTAGGATGCAAGCTTCTTAGAGTTAAATTGAATTTTTTCATAATCTCCTTTACTAGATATAATGTTTGGCCTAACTAAATTAAGCATCAAGTGCTATCACATGCATAGGGTAGTATTGCTACTCGTAATTATTAAGAAAACTAGATATATAGAGCTTCTACAATAAGTCAACACTTAAACTTTTCTAGCTTTTATACATATATGAAATATAAAATATAAGACGGGTTAGGTATTACCTCAATTGGGCATAGGACAAGGTAATAACCTTCCCAAACCCACCTGCCAGGCCCCCTCTTCTTTTCTAGTGTGGATCGAATCTTATAGGCAACGACAAGGAGATAATTTATCAAAATTTTGAAGTCATACTATATTAGTCAATATAACTTTTACCTTTGACTATGACCTTGTTGATGCTTTTGGATGCCTTATTTTTATCCTAGAGGTCTTGGTGGAAGATGGTTTTCATTTGCTTTTGTTAGTTTGGTGTTATTGCTTTGTTAGTTTTGTGGGTCATAGTGATTTCAAGAGGAAAATGATGTGGGTTTTGTTTTTGTGTGTGTGTATGGGTAGGGAGGAGGGGGGGGTGGGGGATTAAGTTTCATGAGTGATATAGGAGAAAAAAATAAGGGAGTTTGTACTTGAAGTTTCACTCCTATATAAAGAAAAGGACTAGACACGGTTTGGAGTTTTGGGGAAATTTTATTATTTTGTTTGTTTCTCATTTATAAGTCTTATTTGTTGACTTATATACATGGAATGTGGGGCTGCTGTACGGTAAGGGAAAGAAAGGAAGGAAAAAGAAAGAAACAAATAGAGTTGACTAATCTAACTTCTCAATTTTCCTAGGGTCATTTATGGTGAAACAATGTGAATTTATTATATCTATTTGTTGTTGTTGTTTCTCGGTGAACAAGGGAAATCACAAGTCTTCTACAAGCTTCCCCATTTCAGTCATCAAGCTTCATTTATTATTGGGGTGGTTTGGTTAATTTCTATTAGATCAAGTATCCCTACTTTTGACGTTGTGTACCATTTGTTTAACTCCTATAAGCAATGGACACGATGATGGAATTTCATGGAGGAAACCCAGTCAAGTGTCTCCAAATTTTACCATGTAAGTAATATTTTTTAGTTGTAGGACAATTCTAAGATAAATATCTAACTTATTTTGTAAAAAACTAGTCCATATGCGTATATTTATGTTAGTTACATGAGAGTTTTCACCAAAAAAAATATTTGTTTAAGGTTTTAAAATATTACTAGATTATTTTTTAGTTCAAATTTTGAGTTTAAAGTTTACATGATTGAGTATTTTCAGTATTTTGTCCTAAACGATTAGAGTTTTAGGGCCTAATAGGCCAAATTAGAGTTTTAATACCCATAAACTCCAAATTTCCTAAAGAAAATTGTGGTACAATCCAAATTTTTATTTGAAGTCAATATTGTTAGCTATAGATTTGTTTGTAGTTTTCCACTACGTTTTTATAACTCTAGAAGTTTATTTTTAATTTATCGTTTTCAATCTATATATTCTATTAGTTATTAGCTTTTTAGTGCACTTGAAATCTAAGGCTACTTATATTTATATCCTGAGTTTTTGAATCGAGTTATGAAATCTTGTCTTTGGTATCTTTTAATAACTGAAAAATTTTTATTCAAGGTTTTAGGCTATAGACAAGCTCGTGATACTTTAAAGTTTCTAACTAGGGTTTTTGTTAGATCTCAAATCCAGTATATATCATGTAATTGCTATTCGATTGATTTTTAATAGTCTTAAAAATTCTCGAGGTTTACAAGTACTAAGTTACCCTGTGTTAGAACCTAGCCAGCACATGTCGAGCAAGACATTGCACTTTACAGAATAGCAGCCCCTGTCCATCTCAACTCCATGTGTTGACCTTAACATGCTCGAGTTCCCATTACACAACATTGGGTTGCTCAAAATTCCCAACCTTGCCAAGCCTCTAATTTAAAAGACAAACATGAGTCAAATAAGATAACAGTAGTACACGCATGATCGAGCATCAATTTGGACAGGCGTTGTCACGTCTCAAAAGGAGGCTTAGTAGGATTAATCTAAAACTATCATACCACATGTGCACCCGTAATATGAGAGCCGTCTTGTAAGTCAGAGTGTACAAGACTCTATTTATTTATAAATGTCTTTCATATAAATATATATATTATATTACTGGATTTCAATTATGGAATCCGATTGTCCACTTCCTACCAAGATCGCAGAGAAACGGTATCCTCTACCAAATAATGTAAATGGGTTTCAAACTTACAACTTACAAATTTCAATTATTATAAAAATGATCTAATTTACATTCTAAGTTTATCATATCCTATATTTCTATCTTTAATAGAGTCTGATGGAGAAGCTCTCCTCACACATTTCTAGCCCAATCCCAGCTAGTATTAGTTCTGCGCAAAAACTATTAGGGGGTGAGCGCGAACCACGGGCTCAGTGAGATAACTTGACCAAACCAGACATCAAACAATAACAAACAAGTATAATTACCAATCATATGCAATATAACAATCAATCATATGTACATTACATGAAATAACCATGAAATTCCCAATTTATATTCTATATGTGTGTTAATAAATTTATACATACTTTTGATATGTATTAAATATGATTTTTTTTCATGATGAATTATGTGTTTTATTATTGTGTTAAAATATTGAAATATTCTAGAATTTATTAAATATTTAGTTCATAAAATTTTAATTGTATTCATATGTGTAATTTATGATTTGAATGTGTTGAATTAAGTGGAGGAATGCATGTAACTAAGTCCTTATGTAGCAGAATTTTTTAGGCAAAAAATAAAGCTATTAAACACTCATTAAGGCCTTAAGACAATGTCATTAAGTAACAAAAGGTTAAGTCATTAATTGCCTTAATTACAAATGCCTCAAAAGTCAAACAAGTAGATAATATCTACTCTTCAAACTTAAATTTTCGGGCAAAATTTCAGACCTTAGCCAAACCCTTTCTCTAAGCTTCAAAACACCTCTTAACCCTCTCAAAAGCTCCTCCAAGGTGGCATAAGATTAAGCCCTTCATTTTCCATCACTTTTACCACCAAAAGATTGCTAGAGGACCATTAAACTAAAGCCTAAAGTTCTATTGGTGAGTTTGTCTTTCATGTCTTAATCTTATGCATATATGTGATTTCTTGATAATAGGGTGCTTATGCTAAATATGAGAAATGATGTGTTCTATATGTTAATGGTAGTTTAAGTAGTATATTAAGGCTACAAGAACTTATAGTATATGTTTTATGTGTAGCAAGAAGTATGGGTGTTGTTGAATTTGGGAAGAAGATAATTTGGGTAGTTGAAGTGTGGATTTGGAGTTTGAAGTATGATAAGTATTAGAAGTGTTTGAAGTGTTGTATGAAGTTTGCATAAGGTTTAGGACATGTTAGGAGTTGAGAAAAGTTGTTTTTTTTTCAAGTTTAAAGTGTTAAAGTTTGAAAAATTTCGTATAACTATCACTACACCTGTCAAAACACCCCTGTTGCCAAGGGTGTAGTGCTCTCGGATCAAAAATTTCATTTCCCCTGAGTTGAAACGGCCTCCAAAACACCCCGTTGCCAAGGGTGTAGTGTCCAAAACACCCCTGTTGCCAAGGGTGTAGTGCTCTCGGATCAAAAATTTCACTTCCCCTGAGTCAAAACGGCCTTCAAAACACCCCGTTGCCAAGGGTGTAGCGCTCGCGGATTTCTTCCCTGACGCGATACTGTTTTGTAAATTGATCATAACTTTTTCATACGAACTCCGATTTGAGTGATTCAAATTGCGTTAGAAAGCTTAAAAAGAGATCTACAACTTTGTGTTTTGAGTTTTTACAAAATAAAAACTTATCAAGGCCGAATTTTCGTTTCTTTCCAGCTGATACATTTTCCAAACAAAGTTAAAAACTTGTTTTTGTTTGTTTTATGTGTATTTGCTTTAACAAATGGATCTTTTAGACTAAAATGAGATAGATATATGATAATTGATGTGTTATGATGATCGAGTAATATAATTAAGCATGATTTAAGGATATTTGTATGATTTAATAAATTATTGATTATCTTTACTTGTTTTAGGATCTTGTGATAACTTATTTGAATGTATTTGTATGGTTATGTATGAGATTAGTTGAAATGAGTTTAAACTAAGTGTGAATTGTGATAATTCTTGTTGAACAGTTATTGATCCTCGCTTGGCCACCCCATTAATTCCCAAGCTAATACAGGTACGCAGTAACTTGCTTGTATGCTTGTTAGGATAGGCATACTTAAATTGATACAAGTTCTAAAGACTTAAGTATTGCTTGAATTGCTTGGTTTTCACCGTTAAATCGGTTCGAGGAGCCGTAACTTATCATGATGCAATGATAGGTTTAGTGTAACGCTTAGGCCAATAGTCTGATGCATGACAGCTCGGCGGATAATCGATAGAATGTATCACCGAGCAACATTTACTTACTCTTGAGAGGAAATAATATAATTAAATCAATGTTTATGGGAGCATTGAATTGCTTTATATTATGGATTGAGTTAAGTGAGGCTGAGTAACGCTATATACCTGGATGAGATTATTATTTCAATGTAACGTTATCTAGGAGATATAGGTATTCGGGCTACCTATATCAACCCCTGAGCGTTGTGAGCATTACTCAAACCCCCAGATATCCTCAGCTTGTCTCGGAGTTTGAATACTCCAGTATTGATTTGTTTAAGAAATATTAAAGAAAATAATTGAAGTAATTGTTTTTGCATTCATTAGATAGGTGTGCATGGCTTCGCTTTTGTTTGTGTTGCTGTGTACTGGGCCTCTGGCTCATTTGCTATTTCAGTGTTGATGATATGTATTATGATGATATGGATTCGGGTCAATTGGGAGAAGTTTATGGACGAGTGGATGAGTAGGACCCTGTGGCATAAGTTTTTGAAGAAAGTTTTATTTCATGTGTTCGTTTAACAAATGTAATTTTGTATTTGGGAATAGAGGCTTGTTAGTTAAGCTGGGTTGTATTAAAGACTTAAAGTCTATTTCTTCATTTGGAGACTTATGTATATTTTGTTGTGTCCTATGCTGGACACAAGGATGTAAATATTTCTTAAACTATTTTATGTAAATAGATTACTCAAGTGAGTAATCCTTTTGTAAAAGCTTTTATAACAAGTTTTAGTAGTTTAAACAAACAATTCACATAACTGTAGATTAGGACAATTCCTTCCATAAATACGAAAGTATATATGTGGTTGGGACTTAACTGCTAAGTCTTAAGGATTAGCAGGTCAGGTCTTTACATTACAAGCTTGGATGATCTAGAATCCAAAGCAAGATGGAGATTTACGCTCTCTCATCGGGGTTGAAGGATCACATTGCTATGGCCCACCTATCTAGAAGAGACTAAGCATACAGGAATACAGCAATACTCACTTTAATTATCTCTTTAAATAACCATATCTTAAATCTCTCATTTCCCGTTTTCTCTTTAGAAACTCCATTAAGTTTAGTTCTTTCAAAGCGCATACCAT
Organism: Combretum micranthum; assembly: GCA_024138025.1. Lineage (NCBI taxonomy): Eukaryota > Viridiplantae > Streptophyta > Magnoliopsida > Myrtales > Combretaceae > Combretum > Combretum micranthum. The sequence continues at coordinate 99,273 of JAMXBD010000433.1, read as the reverse complement.
AAGCGGCGTCCTTCGTTTACTATTTTAGTTCCTATAGTACTGACAGCTCAAGGTAACCTTGCGTTGATTAATAGCTTTTAGCCTAGGTCAATCAAGCATTATCAGAGGATCGAAATACTAACACATAGTAGGCTGCCACTAGCTCAAATGCTATTTATGCAAATCGTATAATGCATGATCATTTTCTTTTATGGTGTCAAAAGCTTTTAGTAAGTTTAAGGTGATCATGCAATTTACAGACAATATCAACATGCTTCATACAGTAATTATCATACAATAACCTTGTCACTTATAATAGGATAATTTTGGCAATCATGCATACACCAATCATCATGTTGTATACCCAACCCCACATGCATATTAGTTTAATACATATTATTATTATTATAAATGCAGCTATATTACAAGCACAAACGATATGATAAAGTCAAAGTTACTCAACTGTGGTCCTCGCTAAACTATTAATATGCTACTGGAAATTCGAGAATTGATCTATTTTTCCTATGAAAATGAAATAACAGATATTTATTATTTAACTAATCTATTCTTCTATTAGTTCAGAAAATAAGATATTTGAAATAACATATTCACCAGATTAGTTATGGTATAACTTATACTATTATTTACACTAATTCTAAATTAGACATTTTTTAGAAATTACGTACTCCTTTCTTTTTATGGTTTTACGTAGTATATTAATCTAAGCTGAGTTATTTGAAACTAATCGCCTAATTCAATTTCTAAATCTATTTTAATTAGTTTTGATCAATCCAATATGATTTTACTTAGTAAAATAATTCATTTAAGATATATTAGTTTTATTTATATTAATTACAATTCATTGTCACTTATTATAACACAATATTTATTAACATAATATAATTGGAATAACTAAACTTCTATAATTATCTAGGTGTCCTATCTTGATATTTAATTTAATTTCCATTATTTGTATTGGTTCTTTAATGATCCTATGATAATTAATTATTATTTAATATTTATTTTCATTTGGCTTGTCTTGATCTTAAAATATTTTATATTCTATCGAGCATTCGAAAAATTGATATTTAGTAGGCTTATATTTTTATAGTAATTATTATTATTGTTGTTTTTATATTGTTCCTAACCCGACCCATTGTAGTACTCGTATTTATTTACTATTATTTAGCGTCGTCATATTTCTTTTATATCTTCATAAAATTTTCTTGCTATGTAAAAGATATTACATTATTCAAAAATTTATCTTATGTAAATTTCCATTCTTATGCATAAAATAAGTATTTTACAATTATTATACTTTATTTTCATTTATAAAGTACAATAATATAAATAATAATGATAATAATGTTTAGTATAATAATAATGTTAATTATAAGGTAATTTGCTAGTAATACCAATATTATTTTTCATAATAACTGTATTAAAATAGTAGTAATCTTAAAGATAACAATAATAATAATACATATCATAGTAAATAATACTAGTAATAATCATAATAGAGGTAGTATTATTAATAATATTATTTATATATATATGTATATTTTTTATAATGATAATGATATTCATTAGTGCTAATAATAATAAAAATAATTGGTATTAATAATATCAATTATCATAATAATAGTATCATTAACAATATTACTAATACTAACATTGGTAATGATAATGATAATATTAATAATAAGCAGCAGCAGCAGCAGTAATAATAATAATAATAATAATAATAATAATAATAATAATAATAATAATAATCTGATTAATAAAATAATATCACTAACAATAATAGTAATAATAATCCAGAATTAATAAATACCATAATATTAATTATTTTATCTAATCATAATTAATAAAATTATATTTTTCTACATCATTTATAAATGTTAAAGTATTTACATACACATATACTTAAATAACTATATAAAAATAATTCTAAAAAATTATTAAAAATAATTTTCACTTCAAAAATTAATAATATATATTATTAGTAATTATTCAATCAACAAAAAAAATATTTTATATATGATTTTTTTTACAAGTAATAATATATATAAGTTATTGTAGATTCCCTTTTAAATTTATTAACGTATCATGTTTTAGCTCGTTTATTGAGGAAAACCTATTAAACAAATATAACGATTTGATGACAAAGTTTAAGGTATCAATATCAGTAAGATAGCTTAATTATTATATTTATAAATTCCTATAAATTTTATTATTATTATTATTATTATTATTTTTATTATTATTATTATTATTATTATTATTATTATTATTATTATTATTATTATTATTATATTTTTTTAATAAGTCCGATTATATACATACACATATTTACTTGCCTATTCCATATACTTTTCGGCTTCTTCTTTGCTAATCTCGCATTTTCTAAATTTTGTAAAACACAGTTTTTTTTTTTTTTTATAATCACCTGATGAATTTATATTGCTGATATAAATGTCTAAATATTACTAATAATTATTTATAACTACAAGATTATGAGGTAACATAAAGAATATGATAAGAAAAGGCCTTATTGCGGCAGCCCCAATTGATAATTCCTTTATGGCTATAGCTATGAACTGAGAGAATTTAAGATTGTTGCAATAATGAAGGTGTTAAATAAAAATTTCTAGTAATTCTCTCTCTCTCTCTTTATACATATATGTATGTATGTATATATGTATTCCTCGTTACTTGCTAGAGCAGTAAAAACTATTTATAGTAAATCCTCCATATTCACTTAACATTCCAATTTGCCTTAGATTCTTTCCAGGCAACAATAATTTATGCCAATTAGTAATGCATATATATAGTATCAGGTAGTCGTGAGGAGCAAGCAGAGAACAGTAAAAGGTATTCTTCATGATCACATGTTATTTTACATGTCCAAACAAAATTTACACGCTAAAGATTCCTCCCGTAATATTAAAAATTGCTTCTCAAGGAAGGAGTGAATTTTACAACCACACATCCATCCGTGCCCTGGAGTAATTAAATGATAGAAAATTGTTTGCCCAACATTTGACACGTAACACTAGAGAAAATTATTGAAGAAGACACGTAACTTCCAATTTTATACGGAATTCATTTCATATTCCTTAATGCTTACGATTTTGCAAGTTACAATAAGATAAAAATATAAATAAATAATAAGGTAGTTATTTCAGTACGTTATAATTTGATTTGATCCTTCATGTATAAATTTATCTAGAATTAATATTTTAAAAGTTTCACGATACCCCCTCTTTTTTTATATTGAAATATTATACTACATATCAAGTCCCCCATTCTTTACTTATTTTCTTTACAGCTTTGAAGGTCTCATTTTGATATTTATATTTCACTTATTTAGAGAAATTTTTCTATAATTCTAAATTCTAATACATGTCATTTCTTTACTATAATTATTTATTTAAAAGACATACATAAAAATTTAAATCATGAAAAATTTGGAGTAATTTCTAATATTTTTATTATAGTTATTTTATTTTTATATTTTATTTATAATATTTATTATAACCGGGTTATGTAAAATCAAGGGGATTATAGGCGTCTCAAGTTTCGAGGACCAACAACACATTCGAGCTAGCTTGGATAGTATCAACTCCAACAACATCCTATTTTATTTCCTTTGTTATTTTTATTCACTTTTTACTTGTAAATATTTTATAAGACTTCTTTTGTACTTTTTTTTTTTGAAGTTTTCAGGGATCCACTCTATAGAATATACCTATTGCTCTAACCATAACCTCTCATACATGTCATATCACTCTCTACTAAACTTCACCAATCTTCACATCACCATACTTCCACATACTAAATTCTACAGACCATATATATACCACTTTGATTGTGTCACACCCCCATAGAGCACCCTAACAGTGTTGACGCCCCTTGTTACTATGAATAAAAAATCACCATATCTAAATGAGCCAACTAAGGCCTTTTAAGAAAATTCTATGGGCATCAAACTAGTAGAACACTCTATGGCATGGATAATTAAAATAGGATTATGAGGTTGTCAAGATAAGAAATTTCACATACATATAAGTTCCATAAACGAGTCATTTACATACAACTTGGGTTAAGCTCCTAGACATAACTTTATAAATTTCAAGAGAACTTATACACATAAGCCCAATACAAAAGATGCTATCTTCAACTCTCACTCGAGCCTTGGTTTTCCCCTTGAAGTCTACTACACTCTTCACCTCTAGCATGGATCAACTCTATGGATCCCTGAAAGCACATAAATTTGTACGAGTATGAGCACACCATAGCTCAACGAGATAACATAATCAGACCACATAACAAATAAATACTAGATAAGTTTTAGTTTCAACCATATGCAATGCCACACTTAACCATATGAAATATGGAGTTCGAATTACTGGAATCCAAACCAATGGTGATTTATGCCCTCTCTTGGGGGTTGAAGGACTAACTCAAGTAGTCCAATCCTTGGAGAGACTAAGAACTAAGAAATGAGAAGTTTTCCAAATTTGCTTAGTATATATACATATATATAATCAACATAGTCTCAACTTCACTTTAGAATCTTAGAAACTCCCTAGGTATCAACACCGCAAAAGCCAACTCCAACTCGAGTGACATCCTTCGGTGCCTGCTTAGTTCTCGTGGATCTAACAACCCTGTGATAACCCCACCAGATTCCTTGGCATGACAAGGCATTATCATAGAATTGGAATATCGATACGTGATGTGGGTTCCATGTTAATGCAGTATGTTGTTGTGCAACGCATGTCTATTTTAGATTAAGGGTCAAATAAACTTAGATTAGGTTATTGCCAATCATACTATGTTCAAACAATCATCAATATTCACTACACATTAACAACAGGAAGTTGTTATCACTTTTGATATTAAAGCTTGTCACACATCCAAACACCATACAACACATATTATTCCCATCCCCATACATAACCAATTATGTGCATATAGAGATAAATGCAACTATATTACAAGCACAACAACATGATAAGATTTAAGTTACTCACTTGTGCATCCTGCTTAGAGATCGTAGTAGTCTACTGGAAACTCTAGATCATGGTTTATGGTTCTTATAGAATAATAAGCATACATTACTACACATATAAGAAAGAAGAAACTCTTAACTAAATTTACGTGTCCTAGATTCTCCTTATAAACTTCTTAACTTATGTTTTTCTTCATCGCTTTTCACTTAGGAAGGATCGTAGGTTGCTCGGGAAGGGTTGTAGGGTGCATCGCTACTCAAAGCTAGGGTTGTGTCTCAACAACTAGGGTGTTGAAGGCATCCAAAATGCTTATAGCCAATGTTGCTGGGTATGTCGAGGGCTCGACCTGACTTACAACTAAAGCTGTGCTTCAAGGCTCTAGCCCACAGTAATCCTCAGCTTCCATCGAGGGGTAAGTCGAAGGCTCGAGAGCTCAAATTTAGAGCTACAACGTGGTCTGCTCGTTAACATGCACCCTTCGACCTTTACCCAAAACTTGCCACTGTTCTAACTCGTGGGCAAAACAAGTTTGCGATCACCAATAATATACATAACAACCTCTAACTTACTCCATTTCACCACTAACTCTTCTAGAATAGATCCTAGCATCAAAACGCACATAGAGATAACTCGACACATCAACCTATACAATTCACCAACTTAACACAAGACTTATCTTCTTATTCGTACCTCTAGATCTAACGTAAGAGCTTTTAAGGTAGGTTCACTTTGTTATATTACATTTTCTATCATATTTTGTTCATATGAGTTAAGTTAGTTTTATTCACAAGCTTTTAATAGACATTTTACATTCGAAGTCTAAACAAACTCAGAAAGCAAGCTTTTACTCATTTTTATCACTTCTTAGCAAATAAGATTCCTTTTTAGCTTTTTAACATATAACATCTATCAAAAACGATGTTTCACACATGAACGGTGAAATGTGCACATGTACTAGTGTATTTAATAAAGACATTTTCCGAAGCCTTTGAAAATAAAGCAAATGAAGATACTTGTCATACTTTTTTAGATTACTGCATGTTCTTTCCAAAACACTAGTTGTAAAGTTTGTGCACTGTAAACCCCTAAAGTTTTGGAATCGGTTTAACTCAAACCCTATTTGAAAAGTCAACCGGAAATCCTAAAGTCAACAAAACCCTAGTTGGACGTAATGGTTTAAGTCCGGCAATCCCGAATAAGCAACCCTAAGAAAGTAAGTAAATAAGAGATTAGTATGTGGAATAGTTCATAATTACATAAGGAAGCTTAAAAAGATCATATTAGTAAAACCACGAATCGTTTTAAACCTGAACGAATACAGTTCTTGAAAAACGTGACCCAGAACTTGGAATAGTAAAAATATTCCGAATAACCATTAAACTAGTAAAAATGTAAGGTTTTCAAAAATATCAGTTTTATAATTTTTCGGTAAAAAAAAATAACAAATATTGCAATTATACATGTATTTTCTTACTACTGGTCTTTATTAGTCATATCTACTTTATATTATACTATTCATTGCTATTCCACACTATTCTTTTCTCTCTATTTTTTCTAACACCTACTCTTATAACTTTATTTCACATCTACCTTACTTATTAGTTCTTTTAATCAACAAAAATACAAAACAAAATCTCTCCTCTCCCCTCTCTCCATGATGGCCGGCGCATACCCCATCTCTCTCTCCCTCAATTTTGATTCATTTTATCTTTATTTAAATCACACAAAAATTCACTCCTCATTTTCTATAATTACCCCATTCCTCTTTCACTTCTTTCACACAATTACTACCCATAAATTTACTATCAAATCTCTGTCAAATTTTCCTCTCAACACTCTCTCCAAGTACTCTCTCAAAATAATCTCAAACCACCTCCTACATACGCAAAACCCATAACCACATAATACTTCAAAAATCCTCTTTAGGTAAACTTTTCTTTACATATTCTTTTTCTTATGTCATGTAACTTTACATGACCATAGTGTGAGCTTCCAAAAATTAAATGTTATGGAAGCTACACTATGGTCATGTATTGTTCTTGTTCATGAATATCTATTTGTGTTTATGTTGTTATTTTACTTTGTTCATATTATTATTGTTATTATATCTAAAGTATTATTATGTGTATATATATATATATATTTTTTTCAAAGCATATAAGCTCACTTGCAATTTATTTATTTTCATGCAAAGTAATTTATTTATTTCTTCCAGTGCAATTTATTTACTTGTTGTTGTTTTAAGATTAGTCTCTAGTTTTCGACTTGTCCTCATCAAGTCAAAAGAAATTTTTGTTTCTTTTATTTTATTTTTTTCTTTTGGGACTAGTCTACTTCTTAGTCCCGGGAGCATTGAAGAAGCTAAGACTCCCAATACTTGACTTTATTTTTTTTATTTATGTTATTTTTGCTTGTTATTATTTCTCATAATCATGCCCATTAAAATTTTATCCAAATTTTTCAAGCTCCATTTATATTTGATAAAAAATGAGATTTTATCACCTAAGAATAGTTTTACATGAAATATAAAATCTATGGTTAAACCAAAGTAAAATTCTTTTCCAAGCTTTAGGAAGAATTCACTACAATATTAAAAGCTACTTTTGTTTTCAAAAAGCTTTTTAAATCCTTTCTATGTTCTTGTTTTCTTAAAAAAGATGACTTTGATACTTAAATAATTTTCATAATATAAGGAAATCCCTTAAAACGAAAATAAGTTTCCAAAACCAAGATTTTTTTTTTAATAGTCAAAGAAAATAAATAAAAAAAGTAGCACTAATATTAAGAATTTAGAAAAAAAGAAATTTATTTTATCAAAAAGTCATTTAGAAAAATAATAAGATGAACATAAAGTAATTCTTTGAAAAAAAGGAAATCAAAATATTCATTTTAAAGGATTTACAAGATGGATTTCTTGTAAACTATAGCTTTCTAAATTCTTAATTAGCATTGTTTTACCAAGAAACATGGTTGGACAACAAACACTTAAGCTTGAATAAAATATGAGCTAAGTATCTATAAAAAAAAAAAAAAAGAATTTTTCAACTATATAGATAACTAAATATTTATCAAACAATTTTTGAATGATTTAATGATTGAAACAAATTGCTTTTAGGTTAGAGAAAATTCGTGGTGAATCTGATCACCACTATTTCAGAGCTTAAATGACTTAGTTTGAGAAAAATAGTTTTAGAAAAGATAGATCTTTTCAAGTAGGTAGAAATCAGTATATTTCTGAGTTAAAATGACTAAGTTATGGCTATTTTAAATTAAAGTCTTCCTTTGTACGAACTTTGATGTTCTCATGATATTTTTTTGTCAAAATTCAAGAAAGTCATCAAGAAATACTCATTTTGGGTATTTTTCTTGACTAGGTGATCTCGAGGAAGGATATCCATACCCCGAGGACTATTTCAACTAAGTGGATTGTGTGAACGACTCATCCGTTTAGAGATGTGTCGACATGGCATCGTGAGTTTATTTCCATAAAGTGCTTTACTTGATTGTGCTTGTAGTTTAGTCGCATTAGAATTAAGAAAAGACAAATTGATATGTATGCAAAAAATTTGTTGAAAGGATCCTAAGGATATCGAGGCCGGAATTGATTAAACCATTGTTTTTAGTATAGCACTTGATTTGTATGAAATTCTATAATCACCTTAAATTTGATAATAATGATGCTATGATATTATAAATAAATTGATTCATGCATACCATAAGAGAGTCACATTGCATTGGGTTATTATCCTTGGGTGAGAAGGATGGTAGGTCAGGTTGAAAGCAACTTGACGGTTATAATGGAAAGCGATTGCTTGACGACATGGAGTTAGATGCTTAGCGGAAAGTCTGAAAGCATGACTCAATTCAAGTAGACTTAATATGCTTGGCGGTATTGATCGAAAGCATAACTTTTTAACTAAAACTACTTGTTTTGAGGTTACATATCACCAAAACCTGAATGGAGGGAGTAAATCCATTCAACATATAGTTCCCGAAAAACTATATGCCTTGCTTGCCCACGTGTATATTGCATTTCATTTGTCTGCTTAAATAACTTGTTTGAATTTCATTACATAAGAAGTTATTTATGGAAATAGTTCTCACTAAGCTTATTAGCTTATACCCCTATAGATATCTTTTGCAGTTTACCTATTTATGGACCCTGCAGCCAGGTACTTTTCTTTTGGTTAAGGAAATTCTAGATAAAGTTTAGTATTTGATAAGACATAGACTTCATAGAAATATTCTTGTAATAGATTATAGTTATTTGTGACTGGGGAGTACCTCTAAGATTTGTAAGACTGTTGTTTTGAACACATGAATATTATGAATCTTCTTTTCTTAATTTGTTATTATATCTTCTTAAGCTTCATAATTCCATGTATGGTCCTCTAAATTTGTGAGAGCACGCCTTTCACTTAATATCGAAGCGAGAATGACTAAGGTTGTTATACTTAAGCTTTAATATTGAGTGTGGCGGACTGTTACGTTTAGGATGCCCCTTGGGGCATGACATGCACACTATCTTAGAGTTTTCAGGTTAGGAAAGTGAAGGTTTGAAGAATCGATTTTGGTTGCATAATAGAGATTCTGTTAGAAAAGTTGATTTCAAAAACATGGTGCTCGTTTTTGAAAACAATGATATTTAATTGGCGTAAACTTCTAAATTTCATGTTACTTTTCTTTGCATAAAAGAAAAGAAATATGGTGTAACTTGGAATTGCAATTTTAGCATTTAATAAAAGAAACTTTATTAAGAGAAAGGATAGCATGCCATGCTTTAAAACTTATAGCGAATACCTTGCAAAGTAATCTTTGGTACTTCGGAAAAGAGTTAATTATAAAAAATGAAAATCAAAACCTTTATTGTATATAAAACAAACATATTATGATATAAAAAACATTAATTTATATACAATCAAAAACATTATTATTTCATGACAAAAATTAAAAATGAGATTTAGGTCTCAAACTTGCAGAAGCAAACTTTAAATTATTAACTAGAGTCTTGCTTCTTCTTATATTATTTCTAAATCATTTTCACTTAACCGAAGCATTAAAGATGTTAATTCTTTAAAAATTTTAACTCAAGCTTTGGTAAAAACTAGAGGATTACAAATTGTCATTTTTCTTGGTCTTTGTCTTTAGATAGACCACTACTCACTCCATCTCCATTTTCCTCCCACTTTGCTCATCCACTTCACCCACACACTCACCCATACACTTCTACCTTCAATTACACCATCGAGACCTTCCATTTCCATCACTAATAGTGGAGCTAGGCCTTAAGATTTCCAGAAGACATTCTTGTGAATTTTAGGTGTTTTCTTCTTTTTATCTTTTATAATGGATTGTACTCATCTCTTAATCTTCAATGAAATTATGTTTTTAAGTATGAGTTAAAGTGTTTCAGTGGGATTGTGTGATGGGTTAATGGATTTCTTGAGTAGTTGATTAGTTTTTACAATGGGCCTTGTTGATTTGGAATTTTGGTTATTCCTATTTCAATGTTCATAAGATAATTTGTTTATGAATCTCTAATAATTAGGGTTTGAGATACTTGAGAGAGATTCAAAAACCTGATTGAAATTGAAAATATGATTTCAAGATTAACATGGACATGTGCAATTTTGGTTCAAGGTGTAGAACTTACGTTCATAATGCAATTGAAATTATGGTTTAGGACACAGATACATGCTTGAGCCATGAGTTCAATTAGGGTAACATGACTTGTGAGAGGAGCGTGTTATTTACCTGTTGATTATAAATGGATTACTCAGAAGAATATCCATGTTATAATTAGAATTTTGCAACTCAAGAGGAAAGCAAGTTCTTGTAAGTTTAATCATAATCCAAATAAACAAACTTGATTATAACTACAACACAATGAATGAAAATCCCGTATAAGCCATTACATAATCCAACACTTGTGTATTGAAGGAATCTTTTAGAGTAATATTAGTGATAGTGTAGTTTTTAGAGTAATTTTAGAAGTAATGTAAGTAATTTAGAAATTTGAAAAACCTTGTATTGAATTGTCTAGCTTAGAGTAGGATAACTATAGTCTAGTATTAGTCACAAGCTCCCTATGGATCATGACCTTGAATACTCGTGTTAAACTATACTTGCACAATCGGTATATTTACCGATGGCTTTCACACGTAAATTGATTTTAATTAAAAATATGCATTTATAGTTATCTGATAAATGTAAAAACAATAAAAGCATTAAAAACCACTTCAAGCACAAATTAATGTTTAAATGATGCGATTTCAACAAACTAAGCTATACAAGAATAATATAAGAGTAAATTATAATAAATAAAGGAGATAAGGATAAAGAAATAAGCAGTGATTTAACGTGGAATTTGGACCACAACCTATGCTCCATGATCACAAATGTCTCCAAACAAAGACCTCACATAACACTTTATTAATCAACTTAAATATTTGCTCCTAAGGAGCTACACCATAACACCCCATAATGATTTCACTCTAGTTGTGCCTTCTTGCAAAATTAAATCACAACTTTCACTTTCACTAAATCACTTAATAATACTTGGGTAGTGCCTTACAAAAGATTAGTAAGTAATATAGCAAATGGCATTGCTCACCTATCTCTAACACAAGAAGTAGCAAATGATGTGCAAGAGATAAATATAATAACAAGAGTGACATAATGGATTGCAAGTTTTTGAATTTGACCAACATCTTTAATTTTGTCCTCTAACCTTTATTTATGAGTTTTTTACGATATGTGATATTCGTCATTTTCTCTTAAATTTTCCCTTGCATTGAATGATCACTAATTTTATGTTACCCAGTATCTAGTCCCCACAAGTTACTGTCAAGGCACCATATGAAAAGCTCTAACCATCCCCTTATGTTTAACTCATTGTTTGCACCCATTTGCACAAAATAAGCTTATTGGTAGACCATGGCTCGATGATTAGACCTTAAGCATTTTGCACCTGATCAGAAGCTCTCAGATCGCGTGAAACATGGCTGGCATTTAGGCACCAAGCAACCGGATACTAGATGTAGTCTCATGATCAGTCCTTTTGATCTTATTATCATTTGCCATGTCTTAGTGTTTAGATATTAGTTGTATGGCAATGTCTTGCAAAACTTCAACAAACACAAATGCAAAAACAAATACACTACACATTTTAACACATCACATAGCAACAACCATTGTAAAATTAACTCCCCTTTAACCAGCACTTTCTTTTTAAGTATTTGGGTTACGAAATTTTTTTACAATCTGAGTTCAAAAATTGATGCTTAAGTAAAGGGACTAAGGTTATACTCAATAAGTCACTCAATCACATAAGCATGTTAATTATGCAAATATAAATTTTCTCCCCCGACCTCTTCAAAATCACAATATGAGTTTCCAAGTAGTAAAGAGAGAGGAAATTGGGTGAAAAATGACCAAAGTATTGGCTTAAGCTGACACATGTGCTATCATGAAATGCAAGCACATGTTGCACATAACAAATTAGGCCAAAAAAGGTATTTCTCACATCATCATGCTTCATTTGTCTTGAAATTTCAAAGCACACAAAAGAGAAACTCATCAAAGATAAAATAGCTTAAAGGATGCACAACAGTAGATGTAGGGATGCAACCGAGGCGGGTTTGGGATGGGTTTCACAAACTTGAATCTAATACCTTATAAAGTTCCCAAAACTCGTCCCATTCTGTAAGGACCCTCCATTTTTACCCCTATATTTGATATAGGAGATAACGGATCCCCAACCACATATAACCCCTAAGATTATATGTAAGGTTGCCTAAAGAGATAGTTTGAGTAATTGTTTATCTAATTCTATAAGATAATATTCAACAAACAACATAGATATTAGCAGCGGAAATAACTCTACTTCTAAATAGCTACATACATACATATATACATATTACATCCAAGGGCTTTTTATAAGCCTTAAGCAAAACTCTCAAAACAAAACTCTACTAACACAACATTTACACCATCAACCAAAAATGAATCTCATCTAATCTATTACAATTATAGGGTCCATAGAGTCCATGGTCATCTCTAATCCTCCAACCCATCAAGAAAATCCTCGAAGTCAGTTCCGTACCCCATACTCGTATAGAACTCATCGGGATCATCACCTGAAATAGATAAAATATGAGCCAAAGGCCCAGTACACAAGTAACGAATACAAATGCGAAGTGAATCACACATTCTTAGGCTAGATGCATTATGCAACAATCGCTTATTCATTAATAAGTCTTTAATTAATAAGACAACACGGGAGTATTCAAACTCCGGACAACAAGGTTCTAGTATTACGTCCGCCTCCCTGAGTGGTCCCTACTGTTCATACAGACTAGGCAGCCCCACCTTCCGGCGTAGCCCGTAATACTAGGGGTTCCTGAGTAACGCATCACGACGCTCAGGGGGTTGATATGAGCAGCTCGGATACTCATATCTCCTAAACCATTCTAACCGTTAACGAGAAAGAACCCTGCCCCCAATCTGAGCAGGGTGCCGCTCTCCGAACCAGATTCAACGGCAACATCGACAATCAACACATAAATAACAATAGTATTCTCTTATTTTTAGGTGGTTTACTTGATGCCTACCCTAGCAAAGAGTCAAGCAAGTCACTGTGTACCTGATATAGCTCGGGAATTAACGGAGTCGACTGGGCGAGGATCTAACACTGTTTAAATCAATAATAAATTCACACTTAGCTTAAACTCTAATTGATTAGTTCAAAACATGAATTCATCCAAGAAATCCAAATAAATTTATTCAAAATCAAAATAAAGCATTTAAGCACCCTATTATACCCTAGATCACTTAATAAATACATAATCACTCAAATAACAAACTTTGGAAAATTTTAGAAAAAGTTTTTTAAAATTCAAAAGCTCAGGGGATACGCCGGCACTCAACGCCGGCGGCGTTGAGCCAGCGTTCAATGTCCTGAAAATTCACACTGCCAACGCTGGCAGTGTTCAAGGGTACGCCGTCAGCCTTCACTCCCTACGCCGGCGGCCTTTAGCCGGCGTTGAATCCAAAACCCTAAGTTTCAAAAACATCCAGAGAAGTGCAAGCCGGCCGCTTACTTATGTACGCGGGCAGCTTTGACACATACGCCGGCGGCGTTGATTTCAAACAGCCGGCGTACAATATAGATGAAAGAACGCCGGCTCACTAGTCAAGCGAAAGCCGGCGGCGTTCGGTCGGCCTTAAGAAATTTGGTTCTGTGGCCTTTCAACACCGCCTCTACGCCGGCGGCGTAGAAGCTTAAATTGCCGGCGTACGTTCTGAAGAACAGACGCTGGCAAAATCTTAGCATAAAAGCCGGCGGCGTAACAACGGCGTTAGGAAAATTGGTTCTGTGGGCTTTCTACACCGCCTCTACGCCGGCGGCGTAAAATCCCCAGATGCCGGCGTACGTTCAAAATCTAGCCTATACGAAAATGGTTTTTGAAATCCCCTGTTTTATACATTTTGATCAAGTCTCAAAACTTTTCCAAACTTAGTCTAAACTTTCTAAAGTTTGTTATAATATTTCAAATACTATCCTAACAACATGAATTCCACCTCTAATCATCAAATCACCAATCATACTTCAAATTCACATATCAACTACTCATTCTTCAATTTTTCTATAACACTCATACCCACACTTCCATATTCCTATGAATGCAAACTACCACTCATTAAGCACATAATCCCATTCAAACTACCATTCATGCACCAACTCAATCTCATACCAAACATCACCTCAAATTCACAATCTATTCTAACAATTACAACAACACATTATAAAACATGAAATGAAAGATAAAAGTTGCTTTAAACTTACATAGTGAATCTTGGCTTAGGATTTTATTCAACTCCTTAAGCTTGTAGTAAACCTTGGTTTAGGGTTTAAGGTCTTGGATTGAGAAAAGAAGAAAGAAAGAAAAAAAATGAAATTCGTATGGAAATTTGGGGCGCCAAAAGGAAGGGTTAATTTGTCCAATTGAAGTCAAATGTCATCCAAATCTCACCATTAGGGGTATATTGTCCTAGTGTTTAATTTGGAGAAATTTTAAATGCATTTGAGTCAAATTTGAGCTTAAAAAGTGGGTCTACTTTAGCCAAAAAATTCTATCATGTTTTATGCAAATTAAAAAAGCAATTTAATTACATTCTAAACATAATGCATGCATATTAATTTACAAAAAGACACACACTCATTAGGCTATTCACACATTTATTATCTATACAAACATTTATAAACATCCAACAATAATATTAATTAATAATACTAAACACTTATAATTCAACACATTAACTAATTACATTAGCTAATCACACACACACACACACACATATATATATATATATATATCATCCCAATATCATATTAGCATGCAATATAAGGAAGTCATGGCTATTTCACATTCCTAATTAGGTTTTTTTATCCATAAATCTAAAAACCACCCAATAGAACTTATAGGGCACTCGAGCCTGGACCTAAACCTGAACCTAAAACCTGATAAAATATTATAATTTTATTAAATAAATGCTCATATAAGGGTTCTATATATAAGTTTAATATATACAAACATTATAACCCCATTTTTTTATTTTATTGGAAGAAATCCTAATGGGTTTTATATATAAGTTTAATATATATATATATATATTAACAACCATGTGTCCATATATAAGCTAATATATATATTTTTTCTCAATGGGTTTGGGTTCCCAACTAGGGATGCAATCGGGTCGGCCATTAATGGGTTTTTGACCGTCCAACCTGATAAAAACTCTATAGGGTAATAGGGTCGGCTTGGACATAGGTAAAAAAAGCCTTATCAGTACTAGGGTCGAGTTTGGATTCTACTAAAACCTGATGGATATCCACCCAACCCGTTAATCAGTAAAAAAAAATTGTAATGGAAATACATTTACTAAATATAAATATAGTAACGACTAAATTTAAAAAAAGTTGGTAAAGAAAAGGTGAATTGCTATATTATTAGATTATTATTTTATTGGCTTAAGTTTGTTGAATCTATTAAAAAAGAAACAATAAGCAAAGTAGGTTCGAGTTGATAATTGAGCAGATGATCGGGTGAGTAATCGAGTTGATAGTCAGTCGAATAATCGGGCGGGTGGCGGGTTTTAGAGTAAACCCTATAGGGCGAGTTTAGATATAGAAAAAACTTTACAGGGTTATAAGGTCGGGTTTGTATGCCCTATAGTGTAATGGGTTCAGGTTTGGGTTCACATGACTCCACAAAACCCGACCCTGTTACATCCCCATTCCCAACGACATTTATAACCATCCTAGAACCCGACCTAGAACTCAACCAAAAACCCTATAGGATTTTGCTAATTATCCTTAAAACCGTATAGGGTATTTATAAAGTTAGGCATGCTAGGTACCCCACAAGAACTCGCCTGCTTAAGTAGATGTTGTCTAGATGCTACATGTCAGACGTTAAGACGCTAAAAAGCATTTTAACCTAACTCATAAAATGATCAAACTTATGAACCAATGCATAGATCTTCATGATCTCACATTCCATAAATTCATATTGTAATCAAACTCATGTAAGATCATGTCACTCTTATATAATCCATCATATTACTTTTATGTGCATATCAAGGTAAAAAATGTATGAATTTTTTCAAGAATGCACAAACTTACTTAAGCATTTCCTCATGCATGTTTATCATCTAAGTAAGTTTTATATAATAAAGAGGCCTTGTTTAAGCACTATACTCAAGAAAACCTAATTCCATGCATTTGTGACCTCGTTTTAGCACATAGGCTTATTCATGTACAAGGATTACTATGACACAAAATTGCATAAATGAGGCATACCAACACATGAAACCATAATATTCTAGAGTACAAAACAAATAATAAAAGCAAGTGGAGAGATACCATACTTAGTGCCGTTGGAATGCCTTGAGGTACCTACAAAAATAAGTCACGTCTCTTTGGTACTCCTTCATATTAGGATCCATTGCAGTCAATTACAATATAAACTTATCCCTTAGGGACCCATACAAGCTTCTTTTATATGATTCAAAACACTATTGCTTCTTATTTAACAATTATGTGCAACATGACCAACTTTACTGCAATAATTCCAAGTTTCATCAGTAGCTTTCATAAAGTAACTTTATAGAACTTGTTTTTATTATTTCCCATATAGTCAATTCCACTTTGTCCAAACCAATTTTTTTTTTCCAAGAAGCACATTTAAATTGTTTTCACCCTTGGTGAATTTGATTGTAATTTGTTTTGAATCATCTAAGTTACTTTCAATATAGTATTTTCAAATTTTAGCTTTTACCTCTTAAACATGCATAAACTTTGCCTTCACCTTTCAAAGTTTTATTCTCAATTTTAAGCAATTATAATTTTCAAGTTTCACTAGTTTTGCTCAAATCATCATCCTTTTTATTCAATTTTTCAATCTAGCTTTAAATGTTCATTATCTTCAACTAATTTAACATTTTCAAATTTATTTTCAAAATCATCTAATTTCTCCTCAACCTTTTTCCTCATTGATTTAACATGCTACTTATTTTTTTGGTTAATTTCAAAAACCTTACTCATGTTTTTGCCTATTTGCAAACATGTAGCCTATATTAATTTTTGACAACTAGGTAACTTAAGTTTCAAGCAAGTGTCAATATTATTAAACACTATTTGAGAAATACATGTTAGTGTCTTATTGGTCTTAAATTTCACTCAAAGTCAATCTCAATGAGTTGAGCCTACGATTGTACCCGTAGTCTACCCTTTATCATGTTTACGTTATTTCTGATAAAGTTTGTTATGCGAAATCTACCACGTCATTAATAAAATCTTCATTTTTCCATACTTTTTGCTAATAAATAGTAATGTACTGTAATGTAGGAAAAACACTTTACACAGAATTTCATTATAAATATTTCATGTCTTTTTGTAACTAACTAGAGAGAGAATTCTAGTGAGAAAAACTCTGTTCTGCTAAGGTTCAAGCTTCTTGGGTTAATTCTAGAGCTTTCCAAGTTCAATTTGCAAGGATTCGTGTGCTCATAGTTGTTTTCTATCTTCAATTCTCATTATTTCTCTGATTTTATAATATAAATGAATATCATGGAGAAATAATTGTTTTTTTTAGATTATGTGGAACCAAAACTTGATTCATGTGTCACCAAAGCTTGATCCATGTGTCTTCTGTTGTACATTCATTGAATATTGTAGAGTACCTATAATTAATAGCTCAATCTGCATTTTCTTAGGTTTATGTGTGGGTACCATGTGAACTCATGTTGGATTTTAACTAAATAGATTACAAATAATTCTTTTGAATAGATCTAATCTATTAATGAAGATTGTTTATAATATCTAGAGATAGAATGGTGAAATCCTCTATCACTTAGTTAAATATTCATGAAACATGGTTAATTAAAGGATTCTTGTTCTTAATGTGAATCTAAGTTACTAATGCCTAGGAAGAGATTCTGGTTGTACGACTTAGGTTTAGATTTTAATGACACTCGAGAGAGGCATTATATATGTTCATGAATTCGACAATATAAACATATTCAACAAAGAACTCATTGAGTTTGTCTTCTAAGAAATAACATGATAAGAATTGATGAAGCAAGATCTAAGTTATTCTTTGCATTTTGAACATACCTTTTACGAGTTAACCTTAAAGCATGTATATAGTAGTTTAGCACTGTAAATATTTAGTTTGCTTGTGAATATCATGAATCTTTGAATTTTCTTAGGCTAGATAATAGATGAAAGTGAGTGGGATAGATGCTAACGATCCCTTGGAATACGACCTAATTGTTTTATGTTACTTAGGTAGGTGTGCTTGTAAACCCTGAGATTTTTTCATACAAGTAGAAATAGATAGAAATATGAAAATAGAAAATAAAAAGTCAATATTAGACTCAACCAAGACTTTAGAATAAAATCACAAGTAGTTATGAACCTATATATATATATATATATATATCTTAAAACCCTAAAACAAAGTTCTATAAATAGTAACAGATACCAAAGTTAATATTTCATAGCTGTTATCGAAAAACTCAAAGTATATAAATAATTTAAATAAGATTTTAAGAGTATTAGAAAGTAAACAATCAATAAACCTTATAGTTAGAAAATGATAATTTAAGGATGAACTATCTTTTTTATAAATATATAATAAGAATAAAAACAGATTCATAACACATAATCTAGACTCCAAATAAATATTTGGATCATACCATTGATCTAGTTAGTAAATTCTAAAGTTATTAGAGATTGAAACGAAAATTAGCCTATTAAGCTTAGAATACCCTAATCGGGTGAGATAAAATTCTAAAAATAATTAATAGCATAAATTTCAAACTCAAAGTTGAACTCAATAATAACCTAAAAAAATTATGGAAGCTTTAACTAAATTTTTGGAGATAGAACTCTCTAATAACTGTCATATTTATACTCGTTTAACTTAAATAAACTACTCTAAAACTTAAACAACTAACTAAATAAGTAATATTATAACAATAATAATACAATTTGATGGAAATGGAGGAACAACGTGTGGCCAAGATCTTCTAAAAATTTACACCAACTAAAATTTGAGGTAACTTGGGTCAAAAAAGGCATTAAAAGTCAAAGAAAATGTTGCAAAAGTCAATCAAAACATCCTAAGCCAACCACTAATAAATGCAGCACACAAAGGAGGAACAAGGTTCTTTAGCCAAGAGGAATTCGGAGGAAAAGGAGCTGCAATTTCTATTTCCTTATATATAAACACTATAATAAACAGTAAGGAAATAAAGCAATAAATACTCACCTTGAAATAGCTAAATCCTCTACCTCCTTTCACCGTGAAACAACAACTCAAATATCAAAACACAACTCCATTAATTAACTTCAACAAGACAACTACAAATTTAGGAAAATCATCAAATAAAAGTAAGTGCAAAATTCGGTTTTGGTTAGTTTATAATTTGAACATTAGTTTAAACAATGTTATTGTTACCCCTAGGTTCATATCAAGCATTGGGGGAAGATTTAACACCTTCAAATCAGTTCAAATAAGGTAATATCTAATCTTAAAACTACATTAAAGCATTATCATATATGAAGAAATTAAGAAATCACAAGTATGAGAATTATAAGTTGTTATACATGCTGTTATGTCATGAGAAATGACTGTAGACCACATGAAAACACTTATAAGTAGTTTAAGAGCAAGTATAATACATATATCTTATAAGAAATATAAGTTTTGAATTGTGAAAAATTGGAGAAGATGATGAACAGTGGCAACACTACCTATACCGGTAGTGTATGCGCTTAAAGCCGGTGACTTACGAGGGTAGGCCAGCGGTGTTGAGATGGCATACATTGGAACAGAAGCTACGTAAAATTCATATTTATATAAAATGAATGAACGCCGACAAATTGGAATTGTAAACCCCTAAAATTTTCCATAATTCTAAAAAAATAATCCTAAAAGTCAAATACTAAAAATGAGACCCTGAAAACCGACTCAAGTTAAGACCAAACTCTAAATAAGATCAAATATGAAAATTCTTAACCTTAAGAAAAAGATAACCATCAAAACAAAATGGAGAATCATACAATCGATTGATTTAACATCCGTACGCCAACCAAATCATCTATTCGATCTCTAACACGCAAATAAAGATGATATATCTAAATGACGCTCGATAAGAAAATACTAAAACCTTAAATCCTTAGGTGAATTTTAGAATTAAAAAATTTAGATTGCCACTAAAAGTCAAACTAAGTCAACTCATAACCCTAGACTTGGTTAAACAATCCTTGGAACTAAAAAATATTAAATAGATCACAAAAAAAAAAAAAACATAAATGTTGAACAAAAAATATAAAACGATCAAAAACCCCAAAGCTTTATGATCTTATTTCACACAATAATTTCACTCAAGTTATGTCTTCTCACAAACTCAATATCTATACAAGACACAACTTTCACTATCACTAAATCACTTAATTACACTTGAATAGTGCCTTCAAAATATTAGCAAATAATATCATAAATGACACTACCCAACTTTTTCTAACACAAGAAGTAGTAAATGTTGTACAAAAGACAAATATAATAATGAGAATGAGACAAGTAGATTAATTGCAAGTTTTTGTGCTTAATCCACATCTGACATTTTGCCTTTGAATCCTTATTTATAGTGTCTTTAAGAAATCTGGTTGTTTCCCATTTTTCTCCCAACTTTACACTTGTTTTAATTGCTAAATTGGCTAGTTTACTACTACTTAGCATTCATACACCATAAGCTATCCTTCGAATGCATGTGGATAACTTCAATTGTCCACTTATTTTAACTCACTGTGCATTCCTTGTTTGCACAAAACAAGCCTATTAATTGGATACCATGCGTTGGCATTCAAACCCTAAGCATTTTGCATTTAGTTGGAAACTGTTGGATAATGTGAAATATAGTTACCCCTAGATGCCAACCCTTAGTGCCCAGATGCTAGCTACAACCTTATGATTAGTCCTTCAAAAAATGCTAGTAATAGGTTACCATGCCCTAGCATTTGAATGCCGACATACCTTTTATCATTAGCTAAACATGATTGTAAAGTGAAAATTGCCATCCAACAATAATTGAAGATGGAATTTGTTCACTCACTTTATATTTCTTGAAATTGTTCTTTAAATTTGAAACCACTAATTAACTTGATCCTAAATAAGAAAACATACTTTTTGATAGGTTATTTTCCAAAGATTAAGAATAACTTAAGGAAGTTCTAACTCACCAAAAAGTGTCTGAGAACACTGTTAAAACTGTCAAATATAGAGAATTTTGAGCAATTGAAAATGTTATTAGAGAAACATTTTTCTTTATCTATACAATAGTATTCCTACCTAAATAAGGAATATATGAAAGAGGAGACTACCAATCCCTTTAATTAGTTTATCAGCTCCTTTAATTTAGGTTTGACTATTTAATAAATTACATTAACTAAATTAGTAGATTGACAACTTATTCTTCTGACATCCCCCCTCAAATTGATGTTGCTAAGTCTACAAGCATCAATTTGCCAACGAGAAAACTATGGCATTGACGTGTCATGGATTTGGTGAAGATATTAGCCAGTTGTAGATTGGTACAAACATGAGGCAAAGCAATAACTTGATGGTCATAGGCCTCTCGGATGAAATGATAGTCAACCTCTATATGTTTGGTACGGTCATGGTAGACGAGATTGGTAGTAATTTGAATAGCACTAGTGTTGTCAACATGCAATGGAGTTAGTTGAAGTTGTGGCAGTAAGAAGACTACGTAACCAAATGATCTCAGAATAAGCAGTAGACATGGCATGGTATTCTGGCTCAATGGATGACTTGGATACATAGTCTTGTTTTTTGCATCTCCAAGAGATAAGAGCATCACCAAGAAACATACACCAACCAGTAGTGGATTTCCTCGTGTCTGGGTAACCAGCCCAGTTTGCATCACTATAGGCTTGTAATTGAGGCAAAGAACTAGTAGTAAAAAATAGGTCACGATTAAGCATGCCGAAGAGATACCGAATGACATACCGGACATAGGTGAAGATGTCGAGGAGACTGCATGAACTTACTAACAGTGTGAAAAGCATAGAAATGTCTGATCGAGTAATGGTTAGATAAATAAGACTACCAACCAGTTACAATATAAAGTAGGATCTTTAAGAAGCTCCCTTTCATCACGTCGATATTTTACATTAACTTCTATTGGTGTGTCAATAGAAGTACCACCTGTAAGTCCTGCCAACTAAACTAGATCCGAGTATATTTGTGTTGATTCAAGAAAATACCTTAAGGACAATGATGAATTTCTAACCCCAAGAAGTAGGTAAGTTAGCCAAGGTCTTTTATGTGGAAAGTGAAGTGCAGCATTTTTTGAAGCTTAAAGATGGCCTCTAAATCAAAACTAGTGATGACAATATCATCCACATAAACAAGAAGAACAACCATGCCTTTGGATGTCCGTTAGAGAAACATAGAAGAGTCATATTGGCTTTCAGTAAAAGAAAAACCAAGAAGAGTGGATTTAAACTTTCCAAACCATAAACGCAGTGCCTGCTTCAAGCCATATAAGGAGCGTTTTAGTTTGCAAACATCATTAGGAGAGGAAGTAGGCATACTAGATGGAAGTTTTATGTACACTTCTTCCTTGAGATCACCATATAGAAACACATTCTTAACATCCATTTGAAGTAAAGGCCATGACTGAGATGCTACAAGTGCTAGAATGGTCTGCACTATGGTCATTTTAGCTACTGGTGCAAAGATCTCTTTGTAGTCTAGACCATACTCTTACTTATTCCCAAGAACTACTAACCAAGCCTTGTAATGATCTATAGATCCATCAGAATGAAGTTTTATGGAAAACACAAATTTGCTACCAAGTGATTTGATAGATGGAGGTTGTGGTACAACATCCCAGGTTTGGTTTCCTTCAAGCAAGAAGTTCTGTTTCAATAGCTTTACACTAACACTCATGATCCATTGCCTGCTTATAAGATGTGGGAATAGGTATAAAGACAAAGTGACTGCCAAAGATATAAGATTAGGAAAGCCATACATATCCAGTGGTTTACTAACTCGAGTACATGTCTGGAAATGATAGAATCAGTTGATGCGAGAGGATTAGTAGCAAAGAAAGGAGCTTGAGGGGGGTGCATAAGAAGTGTCTTGATCTATAGTAGAATTAGTAAATATAGGCAACATAGAAAATGAAGGAGAAAGAGGTCCTGGTGATTGGAAAAAAAATAATGATTTAAAAAAAAAATACATTTCTAGAAATGTGAACACGACTTAAATTAAGATCATAACAATGAAACCCTTTGTGATGCACAGAATATCCTAGAAAAGCACATTTAACCGATTTGGCTATGAGTTTTGTGCGCTCTTGTGTAGGAAGATAACATAACATACACAACCAAAGGTACAAAGATTAAAGTAATGGGAGGAATGACCAAGTAACCTATGGAAAGGAGAGACATGATTCAATGAAGGAGAAGGTAACTTGTTGATGAGATAGATAGCAGTAGAGAGAGCTTCACACTAAAACCAAGCAGGCATTGAGGATTCTAATAAAAGGGTTTGAATAACATCAAGTAGGTGACCGTTTTTCCTTTCGGCTATTCCATTTTGCTATGGGGCTTTAGGACATGATCTTTGAGAGATTATTCCATTAGCTTGTATGAAATCTTGAAGCAAATGGGACATATATTCACCCTCATTGTCAGAACGTAAAGTTTTAATTTAGGTAGAAAATTGGGTTTGAACATGGGCATGAAAAAGCTTAAACGCAAAAAGTACTTCATCTTTAGAATGCAAGAAATAAATACAAGTGAAGCGACTATAGTCATCAATAAAAGTGACAAAGTACTTGTAATTAGCATGAGATATAATTGGTGCCATACCCCACAACTCACTATGTATCATTTCCAAAAGTTAGATAAGATTAAGCATGTGAGTAGCAAATGGCAAAGTTTTACTCTTACCAAGATTATAAGAATCACAATCAAATTAAACATCATTAATAGAAACATGCTTTTTATTCCCAAGTAAACCAGAATTTAGCAAAGTATGGAGTACATTAGAATTTGGCTATCTAAGACTTTGTACCATGCTCAATCAACATGAGCAAGATTACAAGTGACAAAAGGAAAAGAAAGACACGAGGATAAAGGAAATTAGAGAGGAAAAACATCCTACTTTAGGCCCCCTTGCAATCATCTTCCCTAACTGTTGATCCTACACAACACAACTAGATTTAGAAAATTCTACTATACAATTATTGTCAATTAATTGGCCAACTAAAACAGGGTTAGTGGTAAGGCTTAGAGAAATAAAAACATCAATTAAAGTAGGAGAAATATCATTAGTGGCTGTAATGGGTGGTAAAATGCCATCAGTACTATGAATCTCAAGGTTTCTAGAATATTTCTTTACATTAGTTAGGATTTGATCATTATTTGTCATATGATTTGTTGCCCTGGAATCACAAAATCAAGTGGATGAAGTACATGAAGGTTTACCCGATAGTCCTAAAGTAGAGAAGGCAAAGAAAATCATTTGTTGAACCATCTCAAGCATTAGAGTTTGAGTAGGAGTAGAAGCATTTTGTATTAATAATGTAGCATCCGTTGAACCACCAGTGCTAAAAGGGCCAATCAAGGTAATAAATGCTCTTTCATATCTCTAAGGAGGTCGGATTAGGCATTCCTTGAAAATATGGCCATAGTTTTTGCAATAGTTGCAAAGTTTTATGGACAAATGACCAAATCCTTTGCGGCAAAAGCATTGAACAACCTTCGTGTCCTTATCTCTTGGCTTCCCTTGTGCTGCGTAAGCTATTGGCACTCATTTGGATCTTCATTGTTCCATGGTTACTTGAGTGAGAATTCGTTGTTCCTTCGTAGTAGCTCATTAAGGCATATATCCAGGGAGGGAATAGGATCTCGGTTCATAAGACTAAATCTAGTACCCTCAAATTCATATCTCAATTTCATGAGAAATTGATCATTTTTTACAATTTCATGAATAGATTGGATGGCATCAAAACCTTCAGGAGGTAAGGTAGCATAGATTATATCAGTATATTCGGCCCAAAGATTCATTAAGCTAGAATAAAAATAAGAAATAGAGAGATTATCTTGATGAATCATGGACAATTCATGTTCAAGTTGGAATCTACGAGCTGCATTTTGTTAGCTGCAGATTTTCTTTAGGTAATTCCACATCTTAGCTACAGTCTTGGAGGATCAAAGATTTAAAACAATGTTAGGTTCTACGTATCCTATAATCCATATCATGATTTGTGCATCCTTGACCTCCCATTTGGTATATTTATCCACACCTTGCTCAAGAGCAAGTTTTCTACCATCAACATGATCCCATAGATCTCTTCCTTTGACATATATCTTGAATTGGATTGCCCAGACTGAGTAGGTTTTGCCATTAAAATGGATCAAGAAAGACTCTTTATCGAAAGACATGAGGCTACTAGAGAACTATGAATTAGGAACAACAAACTAGGAAAAAAAAATTTAAACTATGACTATGTAAAGAGTATAGCTCTGATGCCATGTCAAATATAGAGAAATTTTAGCAATTGAAATCGTTTCTATTAGAGAAACATTTTTCTATATATATACAATAGAAATCCTGCCTAAATAAGGAATATACAAAAGAGGAGATCTGTCAATCCCTTTAATTAGGTTGTCAGCTTCTTTAATTTATATTTGACTATCTAATAAATTACATTAATTTACATGACTATCTAATAAATTACATTAATTGTATATAAATTACATTAACTAAATTAGCAGATTGACAATTAAATCTTCTGACAAAAACTTGTTGCCCTTCAACTTTGTTGTAATCAAGAGTTTGAAACTGAAGTCTCTCATTATACCCTTCACCAACAATAGAAAAACGATTAGATAAGAAAAGAACCACTTTTTAATCTAATTCTAAGAAAGAAAGGCTTGGATTAAGGGTTAGTTATGGTTGTAGGGAGAGAAAATTGTAAGAGGATGTTACATTTCAAGATCAAAATAAAAAAAAAATTATGAAAACAACATAGATGGTTATAGGACTAGATTAGCTAAAGTGGTTCAACTAATGAGTAGTCGAAATAGTAAACTAATAGTTACATAGCATAAATAACTAGATTTGTTGAGATCTATTAAGATCTTACTCGTGCATGTAATGATTATAAATATAGTAGAAAGAAGGTGAAAATTAGTTTTTGGCACCAAAACATTGGTGTCCTTATGACTCTTAAGAGTATAATGAACTTGAATACACCATTCTAGCATCACCTGCATAAATATGAGAGGGATCGATTAGAGAGCTCTAGAGAGAAATCAAAGCAAAGCATATGTAGGGTTTATGCATCACCTTAGATAATAGAGGTGGCAAAGAAAGAGTAAACAAGACAGTGAAAGAGCTTTTATATCATAGCTTGGGTTGGGCCAAAAGTATTAAGGATCCATCATTTGGTGTTCTCATCTTCTTGTTTAAGTCTTAGAGATTCGTGATTCTTGCATTGTGGCAAATGGCTCTTGAAATAAGAAGTTTATCGTTAGAAGAAAGGTTAGAGAAATTACCATCCAATATCAATCAAGAAATGGATAAAAATCTGGTTGCATTCATGGAGGAAGTAAAACAAATGATAAGTGTCGAAAGACCCTAATCATTCACATTGTTTTGATATTATATTATATAGATTTTATGTGAATTATCAAAGAAAAGGACACTTACTTTGTTAAAATGTTAATTTCAGAATAAAGGAAAATATTGAGCTTAATGAAAACACTTTGATGAGTTAAAAGAGATTTTGACGAAGAAATAGACAAAGTGAAAATTTACAACATACATGATCTTTCTGCATAAGCTATATAGAATATTGGTGTAGAAGATGAAACATGACCAATAAGTGATTTCAAAGTACATAAGGAGTTACATAACTTATGTAGAATGGTTGTGTAGGAGGACAAAAATGATCAAAAGCATTTTAAAACCTGCACGGTCTCCTTACATAGGCTATGATTGGGGTCGTGCAGAGTCATTTTGAGCAAAAATCATGGGTTTTCATTCTATGCAACCATCCTACACGACTGTGTAGGATTGTTGTGCAGAACTTTTTTCATCCTTATCTATAAATAGCTACCTTTACTCATCATTTATGATATGTATCTTAATTCTTACAAATCTTAGAGAGAAAAGTAAGTACTTTAGAGTGGAGAAACATAAGAGCTCATCCAAAATCACAAGACATCAATTTAAGGGGGTTTTATCATGATTTCTTCTTATTTTTCTATATATCATAAATGTAAATCTTTATCTTTGGTAAAACATATCTCTACACCATAGGTTTTGAGAAACCTTAACTATAATATAAAGATTTGGTTGTTTCATTAATGGAAGTTTATGTATTCTTGAATTTATTCATGTGTGTTTATTGCTTTTTTATTTAATATGTGTAGTATTAGATAGATGCATGATTCTTACTAATTAGGTCAAAGATTGATTAATGAGATAGATCTAGCATGAATAGAGAAGTTTAAATGTGGATCTAGATATAGACTACACAAATTTTCTACATAAAGATTTAATCTTTGTTATGAATATTAAACTATAATGCAATTTTATGATGAAAGACATTTCCATTAATCACGTAGGGTTAAAAATTAACATTCTTGAAAGAGATGTTAATTAAATATAGAGTTCCTACAATTCAAGAAGCTAAATGAATCATTAATGATATTTTATAAGGAATGAATTATAGGGTTAGCATGAATCAAGATCTAGGTATGCTTTGTGATTAATATTTTTAGATGCATGACTCTCATATTGCTAGGGTTAGTTAAGTAATTAATTCTTAGAAATGTCATTATCATTCGAACTATATCATCTAGATGGTAGAATTACGGTAATTATTAGTAATTAAAGGTCCTAATGGAATGGCCCATGTACTTACAGTGGTACTACAATTGATAAACACTTGCCTAAAGATCAGTTGCAAAGTAAGAATAGGGTTTTAAATTTAATTTGATTGATTGCGATTGGTCAACACATCTAAAACTATCGGCATTGGTTTGTTGACTATTGGGAATCAAACATAGTCATTATCATCACAACAATCTGGTGGAGTTGAATCATCACTTTCTAATGAGGATACTTCAAATTCCAATCTTAAGGGCATCAAGCTTGAGATTCTCAAGTTTAATGGGGATGCAATGGGATGGTTATTTAGACAAAGCACTTCTTGAATTTTCACAAAGTGCCCATTGAAGATAGAATTACTATAGCTGCATTTAGATTAGAGGAAAAGGCGTTAGAATGGTATCAGTAGTTAGAAAATAATAAGAAAATCACTACTTGGGATGCATTTAAGGGAGCAGTAGAGGTAGATTCGCACATTCTACATATGATGTCATGCCAGGACAATTATCCAAACTTTTACAAACATCTCCTGTAGAAGATTATAAATGCAAATTTGAGGCACTTTCTAACAATTGTTGGACTTTTAGATAGTTTATTACTAAGTTGTTTCATTTCGGGTCTTAAATCCTATTTGAAATGGGAATTGAAAATTACACTCAAAGATATGTTGCAGGCCATTTCTTTGGTTAAGTTCCATAAGACCAAATTTCTTAACTAACATTTTTTCAAAATCTCAAACACATTTCCAAACATTCATACACATACCCTAAACACTCAAACACAGACAGTAAACATAACCTTATAATAAATCTTCATCATCCACACTTCAATTTTCCATACCTTTGATCTAAACCAATAATTCTAAATCAGATACCAAATCTACAATTCCAATCAAGAAACTATCTCCTGAAGAAATGACTATTCGAAGAGAAAAAGCCTTGTGTTATAATTATGATGAAAAAATTCACAAAAATCAAAAGTGCAAATGCAAATTCTTGCTCATGTTAGTGAATGATAGTGATGAGAAGCACTATGTTGATGCTATAAACCCCTAAAAATTTCATAATTCTTAGAAAATAATCCTAAGAGTCAAACACCAAAATCAAAACCCTAAAAAATCGAACCAAGTTAAAACTTAATTCTAAATACGATAAAAAAATGAGATTTCTTAATCTTGAGAAAAATAGAACCCTAGAAAACAAAATAGAAAATCCAACTATCGGTTGAATTAACATCCATACGCTAATCAAATCATCTACGCGATTCCTAAAATGCAAATCAAAATGATATATCCAAATAACGCTCGACAACGAAATGCTAAGATCTCAAAACCCTCGGTGAATTTTAGAATCAGAAATTTCAATTTTTACCAAAAGTCAAACTAAGTCAGCTCATAACCTTAGACTCGATTAAACGATCCCGAGAACTGAAAACTATTAAATAATCAAAAATAAAATGAGATAAACCATAGATATCGAACTAAAAATATAATACGGTCAAAACTCCAAAATTATATCTTACGAATAACTAAACAAAACCGAAAGTCAAACCGAAACCCTAAAAGTCAACAACGCTTACAACAAACCCTAGTGTTTGAGATCCGGCAATCCCGCGCTCTTAAACCCTTAACAACTAAATGAAAATAATTGTTGATAATAGTTCGTAATAATATAGAGAAGCTTAAAAATATCATATTTGCAAATTTCTAGTGTCTTTTGGATCCGAATGGGATCAATTTTCAAAAATCGTGCCCTGGTACATCGGACGCAAAAATATTCGTTAACACCAATAGACTCGTAAAAATATAAGGTTTTCAAAATATCAGTTTTAGAATTTTCGTAACTAAAAATTACAGACATCACATTTATGCGTATTTTTATTACTACCAATATTTTAATTGTCTAATTTACTATTCATAGTACTTTTCTATTATTCATTACTATTCCTCTACTCTACTTTTTCTTACTACCTATTCTTACACCTGCATACCTATTTCTTACAATTTTCTTTTCCCATAAAAATTCTATACCACATATTATCAAACTTCTCTTACACTTTTCTTCTAAAATTAATTTTTAATCACTCCTCTCTCTCTCCTCCCATGCTTGCGTCGTCCACCTTCTCTCCCTCTTCTCTCAATTATTTTGTTTTTCAATTAATTTAATTACATCTAATTTTCACTCTAAAATTCTATAAATAACCCCTTCCTCCTTCATTCTTTCACACAATTTATTTCACTACCAAAACTCTCCCAAAATCTCTCCACAAATCCTCTCTTCAAAATTTCGCTCTACCAAAACTCTCTTAAACCAATTCTTCACAAAAATCATTCCTTTACACAAATTATCTACTACATATCACCACTCACATAATACCCCATTCATCTACCATCTTCATACCCATAAACACTTTAGGTAAACTTCTTCCAACTATTTATTTACTCATATCAAGTAACTTAACATGACTATGGTGTTGTTTTGAAACTCATATAAGTAGTAAAAGTAACAACATGTTCATGTTTTGTTCTTGCACATGAACTTCCTATTTTATTATGTTGTTATGTTAATTTTATTATTGTAATTTCTTATTCGTATCTAACTAAATATATTTATGTATTTATATATAATCTTTAGAGCATATAAGCTCACTTGTTATTTATTTAATTTCATGCTTTGCAATTAATTTATTTCATGCTATTTCTTTAAGACTAGTCTTTCTAGTCTTAGACTTGTCCATATCAAGTCAAAACAATATTTTCTTTATTTTCTTTTTTCTTTTTTGGGACTAGTCTATTCTTAGTCCCGAGATGCCTTGATGAAGCTAAGGCTCCCAATACTTGACCGGGATACCTTGATGAAGCTAAGGTTCTCATACTTGATATTTTTATTATCTTACTTATTACTATTTGTTTCTAGTATTTTCTCATATTCTTATTATTTTACATGCTCATAATACTTGCATCTACATAATGATATTGTCTCAACTAATTTAAAAGTAGAATTTTACTTTATTAAAGAACTTAAAACAAAATTTTCTATTATGTGACTTATCACAAAATAATAGGTTATTATCAACAATATAGAAATGGAGTAATACAAGTTTTCTCAAAGTTTTCTCAAATAACAAAAATAGCTTTACCAAGAAACATAAGAAATAAATACTTTCTTTGTATATTATGGTAATCTAAGTTTTAGTAAAATAATTTGTTAATATTCAAAGTTTTCACAAAAAACTTAAGATTAAACTCTTTTTCACTCCATAACAAAACTAAGAAACAAACTAGTTTTCAAAATTAAGATGAATTCAACCCATAAAGTTATAGACCCACTTAGGAAAGTAATGATTTTCAAGTTTCTAAAGAAGAAACTTATTTTCAAAGAATATAAATAAGATAAGATTAAAAACAAAGGATTTTATCAATAAAGATGATTCTTTTCAAAGGAAATAGAAGAACAAGTTTTAGAAAACAAAAACTTGTATTTTAAATAATAAATATAAGAAGACAAGACTCATTTTTTAAAACCATTCTAAATACAAATTTACATAAAAAAAAGGTTTTCAACAACTTAATACACTTTTGATAAACTTTGATCTTTTATCACTAGAAGTAAAATTTATAAAAGACTAAGGTTAAAGGAAAATTTACTTGTTTTGGAAAAAGAAATGAAGAAAATAAACTAAGAATAACTCATTTATAATAACCTATATGAAAATATAAAGTTTCTTCAAAATACTTGAAAAGAAATTTGTCAAAGTTAAAGTTTTAACAACTCAAAATAAATTGTTTTATGAAATAAATTGTTGAGACACTACCATTATAAATTTTGCATATAAAGTGAGCTTATATATACTAAAGAGATTTATCAATCATATATATATATATATAATATATATATACTAAAGGATTTTTAAATAAAGTTGAGTTAGAAAATAGTTTTCGCAAAACCTAGAAATATTCATTTTAAATCTGTGCCCTACGTTTTTGGAACCCAAATGACCTTATATAACAAAAATAACCTTAGAAATGGTTATACCTTTTCGAATAGGTAGAAAATGGTATATTATATGAAATTCCGAGTTAAAATGAGCAAGTTATGGCCATTTTAAATTGAAATTTCATTCTATACAAATTTGACGAACATAGTGAAATAGAATTAGAAAGTTTAAAATAGAATTCTACGAAATATTCATCCTGGGTATTTCTTTTGTTTAAGTGACGAAGGATACGAGATTACCTTTCCTGAGGATTACTACGACTAAAAAGATCACAAAATGGACGAGTGAGTTATTCCTCTTAATTTCGTTTCCTTGTGTGTGCTTGTAAAGTAGTGCCATAGTATACTAAGAAAAGATAAAAATGGATATATGAGGAATTCGGGGATATGTATATATATCTGATTCTATGTTTATGCGTGAAATGAGAATTAAGAATATTACAACTTCAAATTGTTTGTTTAAGTGTTTTTATTTACTTACTTGTATGATTGCTTATTATTTGCTAAATTGATTGATCGCCTCCTAATAAACCTTAATAAGGTTTGGCTTAAGAAAAATAAAACGCTCACGCATAGCATCCATTGAGTCACATCACTTTCGGAACGCTGCTACTCCTATGCATAGAGTTGGATTGGCTGTTATCGTGCTGTAACACAGGCCATGTCCCTTTCTAAAAAATCCAAATCACCAGGGGAATGCAACTCTAGGTTCGGAGCAGAGCCAATCCGAACGTTTTGGGTAGGGACCTGGGGACTAGTAGTAGAAGATCAAGGATCTTCATCACCGATTCCCTAACCTTCGATACGGAAGGGTAAATCTGTTCTATATATAGTTCCGGATAACTATATAATTTGCGTAATCACGTGAATGTTGCATTGTATACATAGCATATGTGTGAAAATTTAAATGAACTTATTTGAAAACATGGTGCAAATGAAAAAGAATACCTCACTAAGCTAGTTGTAGCTTATACCCCTATAGATTTTATTGAAACAGGTATAGCCATGGCTTAAATTGAGGATCATGACATTAAGGAAGTCATGGAAGGATGTTAAGCTTCTATGAAGGCAAAGATGAAGTTATTTTGTAAAGTTCCTTATATGTAATGTATGTTACGTTAGTATTTTAGAAATTCTAAAAAGTGTATTTATTTTGATTTGAAGACAATAGAGGGATACACCCTAAGAATTGTAATTTACCATGTTTATGTTTTATGATAAGTATTCTTCTTACCTTGTTACTTAATTATTATCAATATAAATTGCGCTACTCTGATGCATTCCCTTGGTTATGATGTATGCCTTGTACATGATATGGAAGTCTTTGCGTGACTGAGGTTGTCATTCCTAAGCTTTAGTATTGTGTACGGTGGGCAGCCACGTTTAGGGTACCTCTCGGGGTGTGACAGATGCATCTAAGATGGAGGGACAAATGTAGTATGATACGAATGACAAATGTTAGGATGCAACAACTATTAGCTATCATGCCCTATCAGGAATGCAAATTTCAAAGACATTGCCATGTATAAGATATGTTAACAATCACATAATGTCTATTTTAGTGGATAGTAGTAGCACACATAATTTCTTGCAACCAAAGTTAGCCAAATATTTAGATTTAACTATGGTTCCAATACATTCTTTTCATGTTATGATTGGTGATGGTTCTAAATTGATTTATGAGGGGAAATGTATGGATATACTTGTGATGGTTTAAAATTTGGCTTTTCTTGTCACTTTTCATATATTGCCTATTCAAGGAGTTGGCATGGTACTTGGAGTTCAGTGATTACAAAGTTTTAGACCTATAACCATTGATTATAATGAATTATCTATGGATTTCATGTGTCAAGGTTTTGGGGTATCTCTATAAGGGATTATATATCGGTAATAGCAATTTCTCATACATAGTTATGAAAGATGTTTTAGATAGATGCTATTGTTTATTGTAACCAATTTTTGGGTTAGACACACTACAAGAAAAATAGGCTTTAGCTACGTTTAATAAATGTCATTGCATATAGAATAACTATGGCCAATTATTTTATTCCACATTGAATAAATGTGGCTAATATACGATACAAAAGGTATGTCACATTAGTTTGGTGATGTTTAAAAGATAGACAAACTAGAAAAAGTAAGGGTGCCAATTTGAATGCAAGATGCCTCATTTAAATATGGCTAATAGTAATATGATAGGCCACCTTTTTATGTGACTAAAAGTCATGGCACATTTTTTCCTATTTTTTTAAACATGGCTAATATTATTCCTTCCATTTTTAAACGTGATTGATCACACGCATTTGAGATGGTTAAATGTTACTATATAATTAACTTAGCCATGTGTAAATATGGCTATTGTACTAAATTTGATGCATAGGTATTACCATTATACCAAATTAATGTTGAGTAAATGTGGCTAATGAATTAATTTGGCTACATTTAAATGTGATAGTTTTATATATATTAGTAGTGTATTAATGTGGCAATTCAATTGAATTTGCATTTTCAAATGTGGTTGTTCGACTAAATTACAAATACTTATTCTTCAAACATCCTTATGTGATGTATGAACCTGTCGTGGTAATATAACATATATAAATGTCTAATCACATATAATTGAATTTGCACTCTTACGCTTGGAAGTAATAAGTTTGTATAACATAGTTTAGAAATGAAACAAGACAAAAGACACTTGATTTTGAATAAAATTTGTACAAACAAACAAGAATATGGTACATTATTGTCTGGCATACAAACATAAACATAACTTGTAAATTTAATTAGTTTGAACATGGTGAAAATCATCATCTTATGCGATTGGAGACATTTTCGAATTGGTTGGAAAATCCCTATTCATCTCCTCATTTTTCTTCTTCACTTCCTCCAATATCTTCATTATCAGACGAAATTAGGAAGGAACTTGTCCGTTTAGATTTCTTGCAACACGAAATTGGGAAGGAACCTTTGGGTCTAGTTAGCATCACCAATTCTTTACCACTTTCTTTTAATTTTACATCGATGATTTTTATGGAGACTGCCCATCCATTTGTCTACAGCCTAGAAATTGTCACCATTTTTCATGATATCATTAATATTCAACCAATTCTACATCAAGCATGTTAATGAAATGAGAAATGAGCGACAATATCTCTATTTACTTGATTAAATTACAAGCAAAAGTAGTATGTTTCAGTAGGAAATATAACTCAAAATTGAAAAAAAAAAAGTCTAGATCCGTTTGTGCTTAAACAAGTGAAAAATAGAAAATACAGCCTAAAGGGGCATTATGTTATTCACATTCTGCGCTTTTAGTTAATGTTACTTTGATTTATGAATTATAAGAATTTATGCCTTGGTTGTGTTATTGATATGTTTGAATTCCTAATGCAGCTTAGTTTAAGGACCAAATGTTAGTTTACAGTATGAAGCAAATGTGCATAATAAACAAGGAAGCTTAAGCAGAAATAAAAATATTTTTAATTATTTTTATAATAGGTTTTCTAACTACTCACATGTGATATACTCATATCTTTTTTGAAGATATCAAACCTTACAAGTAGGAGAAAGCATATCTACTTTGATACACATAAAAAAAAGACCAGAAAAAGTAACAAAACAAAAAAAAGAACGAATAAACAAATTTATTTTAATTTTCCTACAAATGATTAATCACAAACTCATTGTTTCTCATATATGCCAAAATCAACATGAATTCAAATAGCATTTTGTGAACTATGTGTCAAACTAATGGTTGTTTTGATCTTTGTTCATCTTTAACGATAATGAATGAAAATCCTATAGAATCATATGCTAATTTTGTGCATCTTTAACTATACACAAATAATCAATTCCTCATGGGACCGATGCACGGACACGATAATAACTTACATTAAGTAGCAAATGAACATCTAAAATATTTCCAAGCAAATTCAAATCTCATTGCAAAGAACAATCTTGCTAACACAAGTAACTTCATTTAGCCTTAAGTACTTGCTATAAATCAAGAATAAATCTAAACATGTTTTGAAAATCTAAATAAACATATTTAGATCAAATAGCGGAAGCAAAATGGATCGAGAAGAATACCTTCAACTATTTCGATTGTAAATCGCTCGCGTTAAAAGCTTACACCTTATGGAGTTTTATTTTCTATTTTGGCTTTTCTAAACCCTTACTCTCTCACAATTCGATGGTGTAATTTTCTAAATGGAGGAGTAGGCTTAGTGACCCAAATCAGAGAGTATCACATCCTATATATAGATCTCTGCCTAACACAGATTTCATCGGATGTGTGCAGGGCATGTGCATGAGATTTTCTCACGATTTAGTTGCTGAAGATATGGTTTGGTCTTTTGCTAAAATGGACCACAATTGGAAACTGATTTCCCAATAAAAATAGCAAAGATTTCAACCAAAATCCATTTTAACAAACATAGGAAAAATATTCCTAGAATAACGAGAAATTCCAATAATCTCCCACTTAGTCCATTTAACACAACATCAAACATAACAAGAAACAAAATATATGAATCATGGCAATAGGTCTTTTTATATTGAGGATTATCTTCCATGTATTACAATATATCAAGTCACTCAATACTAGCCCTTAAACTTAATGAATAAACCATATGTTTATTCTAGGTCCAAACAAAATGATATATCTCAAAATAAACAAATAAATATGTGCATAAAAACCATATGAGAAAACATCAAATTGAATAAGAGTTCCATTGAAATAATAAATGTATGTGAAAATCACATCACGGAACCAAGTCCCATCCGTATTACATGATCCTTAAAGTTCTTTGGTGGCATGCATTTAGTCAAAGGATAAGCAATCATCAACTCACTGTTAGCGTGCTCAATGACCACTTTCTTTTCCTTAACACATTCTTTTGTGGCTAAATATTTGATGTCGATGTGCTTACTTCAACTCCCACTCTTATTGTTCTTAGCCATAAATACTGCAGTTGAGTTGTTATAGTACATTCTCAACGGCTTAGAAATAGAATTCGCAACTTTAAGCCCATAAATGAAACTCTTTAACCACACACCATGTGAGGTGGCCTCAAAACAGAACTCTTGTAGTAGTTAAGTTCTGCTTTGCACTTCTCCAAGATATAGTTTCATCAGCTAGAATGAAAATATAACTAGATGTTGATTTTCATGAATCAATGTAGCCAGTGTAGTCTAAATTAGAGTAGCCCATCACCTCCAAATTATTAGTTTGTTTGTACATGAGAAGTAGTCTTTTGTCCCCTAACGATACCTCATAACATTCTTTGTAGCTTTCTAATGGTCAACACCTGAGTTACTTTGATATCTGTCTAACATTCCAACAGCATATGCGATGTCAAGTTTGGTGCGGACCTAAGCATACATAAGGCTTCCAATAGCTGAAGCATAGGGAATGTTCTTCATTTGTTCTCGTTCAAAATCATCTTTTGGGTACTGACTCGAATCGAATCTGTTACCTTCACAATGGTTGCTACACTTGGTAAACAATCCTTCGTGTGAAATCTCTCTAAAAACTTGTTGATATAGGTCTCTTAAGACAAGTTTAAAATGCATCGAGATCTTTCTCTATGAATCTTAATGCCAGTGACATAGGATGCCTCACTCATACGTTTCATATGAAAGTTCTTTGGAGAAATTGCTTCACCTCATATAGCAAACGTTTATCATTATTTGCAAGCAAAATATCATCTAACTATAACATAAGAAAACGAGTCATACTCCACTACCTTCTGGTATATATATTGATCCATCACGTTCTTCAAAAAACAACGAAGTGATGACCCAAGGAATTTTAAATACCACTACTAGGAGGCTTGTTTTAATCCATATATGGATTTATGAAGCTGTTAGACTATATGCTCATCGTCACTATAGAAGAATCCTTAAGGTTGTTTCATGCAAACCTCTTCTTCTAGATCACCATTGAGGAATGTCATTTTCTCATCCATTTGATGTAACTCAAAATCAAAATGGCTACCAATGCCATAATTACACAGAGAGAATCTTTCCTAGATACAGCAGAAAACGTCTCCAAGTAGTCAATTCCTTCCCTCTGTTTGAACCTTTTAGCAATGAGTCTTGCCTTATGTCTCTCAATGTTGCCTTGTGAGTCTTTCTTTATCTTAAAGACCCATTTACATCCAATGGGTTTTACACCATTAGGTAAATTAACGAGATCCCAGACTCGGTTAGATGCCATAGAATTCATCTCATCTTTCATGGGTACCATAGGTTCAATTCCTTAGAACTCACGGCCTGTGAAAACATTTCAGGATCATTTTCAGCTCCAATGTTATAGTTTGATTCTTATTGATACACTACATAATCACTAGGAATTGCTGATTTTCTAACTCTAGTAGATCTCCTCAATGTTGGACCATCATCATCTCGAGGAACTTGTTGCTTAACCTATTGTTCAACTGGTTTCTCAACAATTTCTTTTTGTTCCTCATTTACAACTTGATCCACTGGATCGATGTTAGCAGGTTGTGGAACTTCAGTAGTTAGTTATCTAATGCCCATTTCAACTTGTGGGTGTAAATGACAATTAATCTATCACTTGAACCAGAGGGTTGAGCTTCATAATGGTCCTTTTCAAAAACTATGTCTTGAAATTCACCACTCCCATTGATCAATTTATTCTCAAGAAATTTTGCATTTCTTGATTCCATAATCCTAGTTTTGTGAGATAGATAATGGAATCTATACCCTTTGGACCTTTCATCATATCCAATGAAATACCAACTAATGGTCTTAGGGTCTAGCTTCTTCTATTGTGGGTTATAAATTCTCACTTCAGACGGACATCTCAAATGCTTATATGCCTCAAACTCAGTTTCCAACCCTTGAATAACTTAAAAGGTGTCTTTGGGATAGCCTTAGTTGGAACTCAGTTTAATATATAGGTAGTCGTCTTTAGTGCTTCATTCCATAGGAACTGAGGAAGTTTTGTGTTACTTCTCATACTTCTTACCATGCCCATTAAAGTTTGGTTTCTTTTTTCTGCTACACCATTCTGATCTAGAGAACCAAACATAGTATATTGGGCAACAATCCCATGTTCCTGAAGAAACTTCATAAATATACAAGGTGCTTATCCACTTTCTATGTATCTACCATAGTACTCTCCACCACTATCTGAGCTCACATTCTTAATCTATTTTCCACAATGATTCTCCACTTCAACCTTAAAAACTTTAAAGACATCCAAGGTTTCATCCTTGGAATGAAGTAAGTAGAGATACATATATGGTGAAAAATCACCTATGAAGGTGATTAAGTATTTTAGACCATTTGCAGCCATGTTTGACAACAAATATCTATATGTATGATTTCTAATAGATTTGTGCTCCTTTATGCACCCTTTCTAGACTTTTTAGTTTCCTTACACTTAATGTAATCCATACGTCTCAAAATAAGCAAAATCCAAATACTAAGTACTCCTTCATTTACCAATCTTTTAATTCTCTCAATGGAGATGTGTCCCAATCTTTGGTGCGATAACATAGAGAATTCCTCATACATCATTTTAACCTAGCAATAACATGCATAGAATTATAAGTAGCATCGTTTTTTAATTGAATGGAGTGAAGACCATCAGGTAACGTTCCATAACCAATAACTTTAGATTTATTAGATAAATAAAACCAGAATCTGAAAAATTAAAGAAAAAACCTAAAGGTACAAGTCTTGAAACAGAAATCAAATTCTTAGAGAGATTTGGAACATAAAAGGTCTTTTCCAAATGCAAAATAAAACCACTACTTAAAACTAAATTGCAAGTGGCAATGGCTTTCATATGTGAACTCATCTTGATTCCTAAATAGATATGTTGTTCACTTCCCACTGGCTTCCTTAGGTTTTGCATACACTGTAAGGTATTAGAAGCATGGATTGTAGAACCAGAATCAATCCATGATGTGTTATGATTAACTTGTGACCATATTAATTCACAACAAACAAACATAAGTGTTTCTTCATGTGCCCCTTCTTCTTGTAGAAGAAACACTTTGACTCTTTTTTTTATGACTGACTGAGGAGGAATCTTGCCTTTTCTCTTATTCTTAGCATCATCCTACCTTTTCTTTCTTAGAACAACTAAGTTCACTCTTTCACACTCTTCCATTATCAACCTTTCCTCTTCTTGCACACACATGGTCAATAGTTCATTAATCAACAACTTATTCCTTATGTGTGTTATAAGAGATTTTGAAAGGACCATATTGTTGGGACAGAGTGCACAGAATGTAGTGCACTAGAAAGATTCCAAAATGGTAACCTCTAAGGCTTCCAGCCGAGCGACTATGTCCCTCATGCGCATGATATGATCACGCACTCCTCTTATCTCAGTGAGCCTCATGGATGACAACTGAATAATTAAGGTTTGGCAAGGGCCTTGTTAGATGTAGCAAATTGCTCATCAATGGCTTTCAAAAGATCCTTGACATTATCATGCTATTCAACAAAACCACAGATACTGACAGATATTTTGGTTTTTATGAACATCACAGAGAGACGATTAGATCTCTCCCATTTTTCATAAAGAGCAATAGCATCTGGAGTGCCGGTTTTAGTAATATTCGGTGGTTCATCTTTCCTAATAGCATAATCTATATCCATTTGCCCAAATGGAGGAGAATTCTCTCCTTCCACACCTTGTAGTTGTCAACCCTTAATTCGGGAATCTCACATTTAATATCAGAAATGTTTGCAGTTTGAATAGTTGCAAAGTTTAGACATACATACTTATTATTCATAATTTGAGACCAATAAAAAATCATTTTTTACCAATGTAAATCATGTTTTCTTTAATCCATGAATCTAGTGACATAAAACTTGCTTGGGCTAAAGTCCTACTCAATTAGATTTATCTATAACCTTGTGATAAAACTATTGAATTATGTTCCTTTTCTTAATTCATGTGGGTAGATTAAGAAATATAATCCGATATTTTATCCTATAGAGACAATTTTATTATATCGCATATGATTAACTACAATTAATGTTTTAATGTGATCTTAAAACTAAATATATAATCCTAATCAATTAGAGATGCTATGGTTACTCCCAATTAATTAAAATTATATTGATCACCAAACATTAATTCTTAATAAAGAGCTAAATGGTTGCATAACTTCCCAAATAATGCAAATGACTTGAATAACTATGCACAAATGTTGTTTCACATAATATTGCATGTATAATAACCTTAAATTCATACTTACATATTTTAAGAGATAAACAAATAATATGTGTATACAATTATTCAATAGTTAAAACATTATATTTCTTTAATCATTAATTTTAAAATGCATAAATTATTCAACTTAATATTGCTTTTTAAATAAATACCAAAATTAAACATACAATCTATAATATAAAGATAAATAAATTATAAAGAAGGGCAAGTTTGTCATTTGATATAAAATAAGAGGGTTTTATGATCAACCCTAAAGTACATAAAAGGATTATTAAGAAGGGTCAAAGTGTCAAAGGATATTAAATAAGAATGTTTTATGGTCAAAGTTTGAATATAATTGTATTGTGTTCACATGACAAAGACTTGATTAAGAATGGATTTTAGCTGCTTAAATTGGACATGAACCTAGTGTTTTTTCCTAAGCTAGGGTTGCGTTTTCTAAAGCCAACTCCCTCTATAAATAGACCCTAGACCCCCCACGACCTTTTCACATTTGTTCCTCAACAAAACCCTAGGTAAGTAGGTCTTTCTCTGGTCTTTTTCAATCATTCTCTTTAGTTCGATCTTTTTAATACGAGTTGTTCTATGGATTTGAAGGAGATTCAAGATTTGTGGCGAAACACTAGAGTGATTGGAGATCTAGGAGACTCTGATTCAAAGGCCAAAGGTAAATCCTTTCTTAGGGTTTTATAATTCATTCGATTTGAGGATTATAGGTTTATTATTTCGATTTATTATCGAAATTTAGGAGAATTATGGATTAGGGTTCTTATTCCAATTTGAGATCTACAAGTTCTAGGTACGTAAGAATCCAGTTTATATTGTTGTTCAAAGAAATTTATCTGTTGTTGTATTTTTAATTGTTAATTGGAGACTTTACGTATATGTATTGAAGGAAGTTGTGGAGAGATTAACAGGTTTTGGAGAAAACTGTGTTGAACGGTTTCTTTGAATTGTGAACAAAAGAGATAGATGTGTTAATTACTTTTTGTAGATTTATATTTAGGGTTATAGATTCTTTCAGCGAGATTATGAAATTAAGGAATTAGGATTTAATTGTGTATTATTGTTGATCAGGGATATCGAAGAGATTAGGGTTCCTTTCTTGAAGAAGTTTTGTTGGTAGATTTGAGTTGGAAGCAATACCAGGTACGACCATTCCTTGTTTACTGTATGTGCTTGTAGCTTTAGATTTGTTTGCTATAAGTGATGTAGGATCAGAATTCTAAATTGACTCAATTCTATATGACAATAAGAAATTATGTTTGCTGCTTGTGTTTGGCTTTAGTTAGTAAAGACCACGCAGAGTGTGATACTAACGAGGCACCCTGATGATCTATGTGTGAGATTGTCTCAAGTGGACTCGTGCATAGAAATGATTTAGTAGATTAGGTTTTGGTAGAGGTCGCAGTGTGTGGATGATTCTCCAACACCAATATATGTATATAATTACCTATTTTCAAAAGTTGGTTGATTTTCAGGAGTTTGAGTTACTCCAAGTTTGGAACTACGAATTCATAGTTCTGAACTGTGTTGTTTGGCTGGCTTAATAAAGATAATAATTTGATTGATTGCATT
Organism: Combretum micranthum; assembly: GCA_024138025.1. NCBI lineage: Eukaryota > Viridiplantae > Streptophyta > Magnoliopsida > Myrtales > Combretaceae > Combretum > Combretum micranthum. The sequence goes on along the minus strand of JAMXBD010000433.1, from coordinate 55,982 downwards.
AGAATAAGTTGCATTTGATATGCATATATATATATATATATATTGCGTGTGCATATGCATTTGTTTTGTGGATTAGCGTACTAGGTGTTTTTGCTCATTCCATTCATTTTTCAGGAACATGAGAAGATAAGATGATTTATGATCATACTAGATATGGACATCTTTATAGATCATGGCAATGGCGATAGTGAACTTGACTTTCCTGCTAAGGATTAATAGAGGTTAATTTTGGATACTTAGAGATAGGAAGACAATTTAATAATCTATGAAGTTTAATTTGAAACTATTATTAGTTTGATTAAGATTTTATTTACTTTATGAGTTTAAGATTTCTTTATAGGATTTTTCAGTTAAGTTATAAGTCAGGATGATGTTAGCTTTGATTTATGCTAACAAGTTAATTCAATAGTATCATTTATATGATAAATTGTTTACTAGGAACCCTTTATATGTGAGTATTGGAGTTGTATTTTTGATAAAATATGTGGATTAGTATTTCATAGCCTTGGAGTGTTCTTTGAAAGAGAATGACACTTGGCGGGTTGTAATGTCTTTATTATAGGGCGTTACAGCTTAATTGGTATCAGAGCAATAAGGTTATAATCTATTAAATTTAAATTTTGACTCCTTAGGATGGTGAGTAATGATGAGAGGGGTAGAATACATTAGGGTTCTTGATCTTATCTAGATTAGTGTTGTTTTCATCCTATAGTTATAGAGTTTTGATCCTTAAGTTGGATTACCCTTTATTTTGTGGAGATATTTGTTTGTGTTAATAAGATCATATCTTATAGTACCATAATGTTTAGATCCTTTTGGGTGGTTATACCTTAAGATATCTAGCATCCTTACCTAAGACAGGGAGAAGAGGTCGATCTTTTATCAAGACAAATCAACTGTTCAAGGTATAAAAAGGAAGTGTAGTAGATATTATGGACCGTTTGATATCAAGGATTTCAAGTAGCTTAAGAATGCCTGCTTTTCAAGTGTCAAGGTTGGGCAGTAACAGGTTTTGGAAAAGTTGTTCCTTAGGTTTTTTTTCAAGTGTAGATAATATGGATATCGACCCAAAGAATGAAAAGAGCCTGGAGGCCAAGTGCTTCTTAGGATTGTGATAGGTGCAAGTTTTCAAGCATATTTGAGAAGTTTGTAGTTTTGTTATGAGAAGGCAGTTAAGAGTGTGCTTGCAGATAGCTTTAGGATATGGAGCAATGTTGACTTGGATTTGTAAAGAATTTGGATATAAAAAAAGGAAGGTGACGTTTTACCTACGAATATTATAGTAATGGATATCATAGGAGTAGACTGGTTCAGGAAACATAATGCTGTATTTGGATCTAGTCGTGGAGTTTAGTTTATCGGATGGAGATCGTTTTGCGTATAAGCTTGAAGTGCAAGGACCTTCAATGTAGCTTACACATGAGTTGTAGGAAAAGTCAATTTTAGTAAAGGGCAGTTTTGACAATAGGAGATGAATTAAAGACCAATCCTATGAAGATACAAATCATGAGAGAATATCTTGATTTAATTCCACAAGATTTACAGGGTTATAGCTTGAAAAAAAAAAGAAATAGAGTTTCGTATTGATCTGGTGCGAGGTACTTTATCTAAGTCCAAAATACCGTATCGTATGGCTCCAACGGAATTGGGGAATTAAAAGTTCAACGGGAGGACTTGCTTGAGAAGAAGTTCTTTAAACCAATCGTATCACCTTAAGGAGTTCCAATGAGTTTATAAAAGAAAGATGGGAACATGAGGTTATGTATAGATTATAAAGAGTTAAACCAAGTAATGATTAAGAATAAGTACCCATTGTAGTAGTGCAAGTATTTTCTAAGATCGATTTAAGGTCAAGATATCACTAGCTGTGGATTTAAGCTATCGATATTTTCAAGACAGTTGTCAGGACCAGATACGGGCATTATGAATTCGTGGTTATGCTTTTCGATCTTACAAATGCCCTAGTTATATCTATGGATCTTATGAAAAGGGTCTTTAAAGAGTAAATGAATTCGGCTGTAATAGTGTATATTGATGATGTTTTCATGTATTCAAAGATTAAAGGAGAACATAAAGAACATTTGAGATTAGTTTTGAGAACATTACAAGAAGAAAATTGGTATGCCAAGCTCACCAAGCATAAGTTTTATTTGGAGCCAGTGTTTATGATAAGATCATATTTTACATAACTTTAACAAGCAATTAGTGATTAATTTGAGTTGAATTTCATAAAAATTTCCACAATCGGTACTTGGATTGTTTAGGTTTATGTTTCAGTTCAAAAGTTATCAAAGGAAAGCATTACAAGGCAATTTGAGTTGAAAGTGAAGAATCTCAGGAGATACGCCGGCTTTTCTGGATCATACGCCGCCAGCATATAGCTGGCTTAGAGGATGATCAACATATTAAAGCTTCAACACTGTCTCTACGCTACCGGTGTTCAACTAGCTTTGACATGGAACAAAATAAAAAAATCAAAGGCCAGCAAATTTGATCTTATACGCCGCCGACCTTGAGGCGGCGTATGCAGAAGATCAGAAGCCAAGAATTTAACACTGGCTCAACACTGTTAGTGTAGAGAGATACTAAGCCAGCTTCTACAATTTGATTCAACACCGGCTTTCTGGGAATCAAAGCCGCCGGCGTTGAGACGGCTTAGAGCGTCCATAGAATTGATTTTTTTAGGGCTATCACCTGCATAACCAGCCTTTGAAGTTTCATTTGAACGCCGGCATTTCAAAACCTTACTCCACCGACATTTAAGCAGCGTAGATCATCCACAGAATACAAACCGTTAACGTTGAAGCCAAAGCTGCCAGTGTACAAGCATTTTAGCAATGTACACCGCCTATAAGCTGCCGGCGTAGAAGTTATAGCTGCCGGCGTATGTGTGGTAACTGCTAAAATTAGATGAAACACCTGAAAGTTTTGTCTATAAATTTAAGGTTTCCTTGTTAAAGATACATTCGAAATTCATTAGAAAAGTAAGCAAAAGAGAGATTTACAAATGTTTGAGTTAGTTTTTCTTTTAGGGTACTAAAACCCTAATATTCTAGCAACTTAGAGGCAATTAGGGTTTAGCTACAGTCAAGAAATGCCCATGTTTATGGGATTATGGATTTAAAGACTCTAGATTATGGAATGAAACTATTGTTAAGGTGTTTTCAATCTCTGTTTATCAATTTTGTTGCTTGATTGTATATTGAGATATTGTTCTTCATCGATTATTATGAATATGTATGAATGGATTTGATGGAATGATACATGAATTATATTGATATTGGAATTGATTAATTGGAATTTAATTATTTCTACTTGTAATCTATTTAATTTGTGCTTGATCAACATAGAGTAGATAGATAGGTTAGAGATACCCGGGCGGGATTCAATAATCCAACAAGTAAAACTTAGGTTTTTGAATGAGATTTGTCATAGGAATATGCAAGCCTGTGATAAAATTTAAGAATTCACTGATCTTTATGCGGTTAGAATTGCAAATTTAGGTCAATTGGCGTGTTTGTTTTGTAATTTTAACTAGAATAGTAATTTTGGTGAGAGCAAATTGCTATTAAACTATTAATCATAGATAAATTACCTTATAGGATAGTTTATGCTATGTAAAATTTTGCTACTCCGACAGGTGAGCAATTCTTAGTGAATTTGATTAAATCCCAAGTAATCAATTTTATTTATCAATTTGAAGCATAAATCATTTCAAATGAGAATATAAATACATTATTCATATATTATTTGTATCTCTTAAACCTATATCTCTCGTTGTTGTTGCTAGAACATACGGTTTTGGTTCTTCACAATCATTTGTAGTCAATTTTAGTTAAATTATCATAGATTAATCAAAAAGCTGAACTTTCAATTGCTTAGATTAGGTAAAAATTCAGTTTCTAGTAATTAGCCATTAGCTCTCTATGGACACGACCTGGACTTTCCAGAAAATACTGCATTGCACCCGGTGATTTTGCTGACCGGTTAAGTATTACATCGTTGCTTGAAATTGAAAATTATTAGTGTGTAATTACTGCTGGTTTCAAATTGACATCGTTGCCGGGAAGCTACGTTTGCTGATATTAGAATAGTGATTAAGCCCTTAGACTAAGCATATAAATTTAGAAAAGACCATAAAAATTTGAAAAAAAAAAAGTTTACCGTGATCCATTTGTTCTTGTATATCAGGTGAACAGGACCAAGACTTGCAATTAGATCATGAGATCGATCAGACTTACCACCGTCAATTGAGAGAAAGATGAACACAAAATACAAGAGCAATGGAAAGAAACCTGCAAGAAAATCCTCCCCCTATTGAAGAGAGACAGAATGAAGATCCTGGAAATGCACGCAATCGGAACCCAGCTGATGAGCAACCAAATTTGTCTGTTCTTGTTATGGCCAATAATAATCTTCCTCAGCCGATTGCAGGAAATGAGATCCATAGACCAATGTGGGAGTACTTTATGCCCACAGTTGATGGAGTTGCACCATCAATTGATTGGCCTGCTATTCAAGCAAACAACTTTGAATTAAAGCCAGCTCTAATACAAATGGTGCAAGGAGATCAATTTGGTGGAGGTAGTTTTGACAACCCACATGACCATCTAAAAAATTTCCTGTAGATCTGTTCTACAATAAAGAGTAATGGGGTTTCCAATGACGCAATTCGCCTTAGATTGTTCCCCTTTTCACTAAGGGATAAGGTGAGAAGTTGGCTCAATTCTCTACCTCCACATTCTCTCATAAATTGGGATCAATTGGCACAACAGTTTCTAGAATAATTCTTTCCTCTCAACAAAATGATCCAAGTGAGGAACGAAATCTTTTCCTTTTTGTAGTATGAAGGCGAAGCCCTGTATGAAGTGTAGGAAAGATTTAAGGAGCTCCTCAGATGTTGCCCACACCATGGAATCTCTCTCCATGATCAGATGAGAATTTTCTACACAGCTCTTGGAGATCAATTGAAAACGATGATTGATGCGACAGGAGGTGAGAGCTTGACGTACAAAAGTGCTATAAAGGTTACGATTTAATCAATGGGTTGGCTAAAACAACTTTTCACTGGCATAGTGAGTGGAATAAGTTAAGACCGGTGGGTGCCATTTATGAATCAGAAACAGTTTCTAAACTTCAACAACAAGTGGCTTCACTCACTGATCAGATGAGACGAATGCAACCTGTGTCAGGAAGGGGATCGAGTTATAAGTCAAGCATGAATATGATTTCTGAAGATGATACTCACATGAGTTATTTGGAGTATCCTGCAGAAGATTCTTATGCTTCACATTCATGTAATGAGTAAGCAAATCATGTGAATCAATATGAGAGAAAAGCTGGGACTTTTCGATGGAGCAATCAGAATGCACCTCGAGCATTGCCGTCGCCACTACCTGTGCATCAACAACAGACAAATCCACAAAAAGAAAAGGATAAAACAGTTGAGCTTTTGCAGGAGATATTAAAAAAGCAAACAAATTAAGATTCAATTATTCAAGATTTGTAAACTCAAATAGCTCAATTGTCTGAAACATCAAGACACCGTCCTCAAGGCACTCTTCCAAGTACTATTGAAAAGAATCCTAAAGAGGAGGTGAAAGTAATCACTCTTAGAAGTGGAAAAGAAGTCATCAAGAGTGGTGCAAGAAGCAGTTCAGAAATGTAAGAAAAAGAAAAGGAAAAGGGCAAAACAATTAATGAATAAGGTAATGGAAGGCATGAGGATAAGGCTGAAAATTCACCTGAAATCAAGTTAGATGTACCATCATCAAGCCATGATAAACGGAAAAGAGAGGTGGAAGAAGATGAGAGATGGAAGCCAAAAGTGAAGCATTACGTTCCACCTATATCTTTTCTTGGAAGGTTGAAGTAGCAGCAACTAGATCATCAATTTTAGAAGTTTCTGGAAGTTTTTAAGAAATTGCACATCAACATTCCATTCATGGATGCGCTTGAATCAATGCCATCTTATGCAAAGTTTATGAAAGATATCCTCACAAAGAAAGACGCCTAGCTGAACATGAGACAGTCATGCTAACCCACAAGTGTACAATTATTCTTTAGAACAAGTTGCCACCAAAATTGAAAGATCCGGGCAGCTTCACTATTCCTTGCATCATTGGCTAATCATATTTGGACAAGGCACTTTGTGATCTTGGTGCAAGTATAAATCTTATGCCTTTGTCAATTTTTAAGAAGTTGGGGCTTGGAGAATGTAAACCGACCACAGTTTCCTTACAACTAGCTGACAAAAGCATTAAACATCCAAGAGGGATAGTGGAGTATGTGTTAGTCAAGGTGGACAAGTTTCTTTTTCCAGTCAATTTTATCGTTATTGATATGGCTGAAGACCGGGAGATTCCATTGATCTTAGGAAGACCTTTCTTGGCTACTGGACAAGCATTAATTGATGTGGCACAAGGAAAATTGATACTTCGGGCTATGGATGAGCAAGTTACTTTTGACGTGTTTCGATCTCTCAGACACTTAGCCGGTAATGATACTTGTTTCCATATTGATACTATTGATCAGCTGGTTCAAGAATATAGTGTGGACACTTCTAAAATGAGTGGGTATTCAAAGCATATGCTTTCACATGATTGGAGTGATGATGAGCTTGATATCGCTCTGAAATTGGAGAAGATGGATTGTTGATACTAGATAATCGGGATAGCACTGATGAAGATATGCATAAAAATCACTTGGTGGATACAGTTTCTGGAGCTTGGATGAGACCACCTCAGTTTGAGCCTTTAGAGGCTAGTTCAAAGAAATTGATTCCATCCATTCAAGAGCCACCTCAACTTGAGTTGAAACAGCTTCCTAATCACCTTAAGTATGTGTTTTGAGGTGATAATGCCACACTCCCGGTTATCATTTCCGTGGAGTTATCATCTAAGCAAGAAAGTAAGTTAATTGAGGTGCTTAGAAGACATAAGGAGGCTATTGGGTGGACAATTGCAGATATTCACGGAATCCATCCATTTGTATGCACTCATCGGATACTTATGGAAGCTGAATGCAAGCCTACAGTTCAACCACAGAGAAGACTTAATCCTACTTTGAAAGAAGTAGTGAAGAAGGAGGTACTTAAGCTACTTGATGTTGGAATTATTTATCCTATCTCCGATAGTAAGTGGGTAAGTCCTACTCAAGTGGTACCTAAGAAGGGAGGTATGACAGTTATGAATAATGACAAGAATGAGTTGATACCAACCCGGACTATGACTGGATGGAGGGTGTGCATCGATTATCGAAAGTTGAATAATGCCACCCGCAAAGATCATTTTCCTCTTCCCTTCATAGACCAAATGCTAGAGAGGTTACCTGGGCATGATTATTACTATTTCTTGGATGGGTATTCAGGCTATAATCAAATTCCAATAGCTCTAGAAGATTAGGAGAAGACTACATTTACCTGTCCATACGGTACGTTTGCATTTAGACGCATGCCTTTTGGTTTATGTAATGCACCATCAACTTTCCAAAGATATATGATGGCATTATTCTCATATATGATTGAGAAATTCATTGAAGTTTTCATGGATGATTTTTCTATATATGGAGCTTCATTTGACAACTGTTTGGAGAATTTGTCATCCGTGCTCAAGAGATGTAAGGACACTCACTTGGTTTTGAATTAGGAGAAGTATCACTTTATAGTGAAAGAAGGAATTGTGCTGGGCCATAAGATCTCAAGAAAGGGAGTAGAAGTAGATAAAGCTAAAGTCGAGGTGATTTCCAAGTTGCCACCACCAGTGAATGTGAAAGGAATACGAAGTTTCCTTGGACATGCAGGATTCTACAGGAGATTTATCAAGGATTTTTCCAAAATTTCACGACCTCTTTGTGCTCTACTAGAGAAAGATACTCCCTTTTCCTTTGACGATGATTGGGTGCAAGCTTTTGAGCATCTGAAGGAAAAATTGACCACTACACTAGTTATTGTAGCACCAATTGGGAGCTACCCTTTAAGCTGATGTGCACAGTGATATGGCAGTTGGTGCAGTACTTGGTCAAAAAGGAACCGAGTTTTTCAGTAATTTACTACGCTAGTAAGATGATGAATGAAGCACAACGAAATTATGCTACCATAGAAAAAGAATTGCTAGCTGTAGTATTTGCTTGTGACTAATTCAGATCATATCTTATCAATTCTAAGGTAATTATTTATACTAACCATTATGTACTTAAGTATTTATTAGCAAAATCAAATGCAAAGCCTAGGCTTATAAGGTGGATATTGCTTTTGCAAGAATTTGATATTGAGATTAGAGATAAGAAGGGAGTGGAAAATGTTGTTGCTGACCATCTTTCGAGGATTGTAAATGAGAAAGATGAGTTGCCTATTAATGAATCATTCCCTGATGAATATCTTTATAAAGTTTCAATTACAAATCTACCTTGGTATGCAGATATAGTGAATTACTTGGTTGCAAGAATTTTGCCTTATAATATTTCTCATCACTAGAAAGGAAAATTTTTATCAGATGTGAAACAATATTTCTGGGATGAACCATTTCTTTTCAAAAGTTGTGCATACCAAGTAATTAAGAGATGTGTACCTGCATCTGAAATTGCCGATATACTTTATCACTGCCATAGTAGAGAAGCTGGTGGTCATTTTGGTACTGAACGAACTGCTGCTAAAGTACTTCAATGTGGATTTTACTGGCCCACTCTGTTCAAAGATTGTAGAGCATATGTGCAAAGTTGTGATCAATGCCAACGAACAAGGAATATTTCCAAGCAGCATCAGATGCCACAGCATGGGATCCTAGTGATAGAAATTTTTTATGTTTGAGGGATAGACTTTATGGGACCATTCTCATCATCCTTCAATAATAAGTATATTCTTGTTATGGTTTATTATGTATCCAAGTGGGTTGAAGCTGTTGCTTTACCTACTAATGATGCACGAGGAGTACTTAAGTTCTTAAAAAGAAATATTTTCACTAGGTTTGGGACACCACGGGCAATTATTAGTGATGGAGAAACTCACTTTTGCAATAAACAATTTGATAGTTTACTTGCAAAGTATGGAGTGAGACATAAGGTGGCCACACCCTATCATCCTCAAACAAGTGGTCAGGTGGAGCTATCTAATAGGGAGCTTAAGCGAATCCTTGAGAAAACAGTCAATTCATCAAGAAAGGATTGGTCACTAAAGCTTGATGATGCACTTTGAGCTTACCGAATTGCTTACAAGTATCCTATTAGAATATCCCCATATCGCATGCTGTATGGAAAAGCTTGTCATCTCCCTGTGGAATTGGAACACAAAGCTTATTGCGCTATAAAATTTTTAAACTTTGATAGGCAAGCTGCTGGGAACCACAGGTTACTCCAATTTAATGAGTTAGATGAATTTCATAATGATGCTTTTGAGAATGCTCATATCTATAAGGAAAAAATCAAGAAGTGGCATGATAAGCAAATCTTATATCGAGACTTCAAGGAAGGGCAAAAAGTTTTACTTTCTAACTCTTGATTAAGGCTTTTTCTTGGTAAGCTAAGGTCTAGATGGTCGGGCCCATTTGAGATCACAAAAGTTTTTCCCTATGGGGTGATTGAGATCAAGAAAGATGGAGAGAGGCCGTTCCAAGTCAATGGTTATCAACTCAAACACTTTTGGGAGAGGAAATTTGTGGAGGCAAGTAAGAAAGACTTAGATCTTCAAGATCCAAGCTGAGTTAAACAAGAAAAGGCGGGTTAAGCGACTTTAAACTAAGCGCTTCTTGGGAGGCAACCCATGTTTAACTTAATAGTAGTATTTTTGTTTTGTTTTTTCTAACTTAGTGTTTAGTGTAGATCATGCAATTGAGCTTTAATTGGGGAGATTCAAATTTCAAAAAGAGAATGAGGAACGATTTGTTCAAATTGAAAAGCTCTAAGGATTTGCAAGGTAAGTATTCTAACGTCTAGAGTACTAAAATATAATTTTTAGGGCTATATATAGTTAGAAAAAAAAGAGAGAAAAATGCTAAACGTCAGCAAAAGAAAATTCAAAGCCACCAGCTTATAGCCAGCGTATGAAATAGAGGCCAAATTCAAGAGAACACCGGCTTAATGTTTTTTACGCCACCAGTGTTTGGGGTGGTGTAATTATCATTCTTAAAGGCTTTTCATCCTGACGAACGCTGGCATCTGGGTTTCAAACGCTGGCATCTGGGTTTCAAACGCTGCCAGCGTTCTATCCGGCGTAGACCTGTACGCTGACTGTGTATAATGCAAAGCCACCGGCCATTTGCTCTCGGCAAGAATTAAAATTTAATACACCAGCACGTACTCCACCGACGTACTCGACAAATTTACCGGTGTATGTTCTGTAATTTCGATTTTTAGCAGGTTTTTTCTCTCTCTCCCTTATTTCTCTCAACTCACTCTCACTCTCGCTCTCATCTCTCTTATTTGCTTGGACTAATTTCACTCGATCAAGTTAGTAAATTCTTTCTCAATTTCAGTTTTTTATGCTTAATGAAGTATGATTATTCTGTTAGAACTCGTATATATGCTTTGAATTGTTAATTGGGATGTGTGTATGTGCGAAATGAGACAATGGCGGATGGAATTACAATTTGATTGCATGGATGAATTGGTGGCTGCTAATAGTTGGGTGATTGATATGGAATGTTGTCTGCTTGTTGGATTGGCTTAAAATTACATTGTTTAATCGAATTGAAAGAATTCATGGATTAGGGTTATTGATGAAGAAATTATATTGAAAAATTCGAAATTGGGGCTTTGATGATTTGATTGAAATTGGATGAACAAAATGAATTAATATGTTGTGATTTAACTTCAATTAGTTCAATTACTCCAATTTGAACTTAGAAATTCGAAAATTGTGGAAAATTTGGAGTTTTGAAAGAGTTCTGAATGACAATTTTTGAAAATCATGACTTACATTTTGTCCCCATGAATTCTGAATTTTTAACGTTCAATTCTAAGCCGGCTAGTCTAAGCTACCAGGTTTGAGTCCATTTTTGCAAGTGTACATTTGTCAAAACCAATTTCATACCATGAGATTCATTATTTGATATGCCTAGTTTTCAAGATTGGATTCAATTCATGTTGTAACATGTATTAGGTATATATTTTGAAATCATTTAATCAAATTGCTCTAGGAGTATTGGAATTAAAATTGTGCTAAGTTTTGTTCTTAAAAGATATTACATGATGCATGAGATTTAGGATTTAGTTCAACCACAATTCTAATATATTTTTTTAATGCAGATATGGCTCCAAAACAGAAGAAGCAACACACTACTAAGCCATCTTCGTCTGGTTCACAGTCCCTAAATGTTCTCTCAAGCTAGCAGTATGCTAAGGAACGAAAGAAGCGCCTCATGAAAATGGATTTCATGAAGTCTCAATATATGGATTGGGAGTTACTTGATGATTTTGGCATTAGAGATCGAGTATTAGCTTTGATTTGAGATCCACCTTGGCTACAGATTTTTAGATAGAGGGAACTGGCTAATAAGAATTTAACTCTTGAAGTTCTCTCCTCATTACAAGCTGAGACTGATGAAGAAAACTCAAAGTTTGTTTTCCAAGCTTGTGGAAAGATCTATGAGATCGGGTTAAAGTCTATGGGCCGAGTTTTAGGCTTATATAGGAGAGAAGCAAAATTCAGAACTTCCAACTTCACTTTGGGGAGGGTTAACTATTCAATAGAATGGATATATCAGATCTTAAGCTTAGGTTCTAGCTTCTTATTATCTATCTTAATGTCTATTTCTACTATCTTTTGTCCTAAAACTTGCTCTCTGATACCAACTTAAACTGTCACACTTGGAACGGTATCCTAAGCGTGGCAGTCCGCCGCACAAAATATTAAAGCTAATGAATGACAATCTTCGTCACGCAGGAGCTTCGATATCACATGCAAGATGTGCTTCCAAGATAGTAGGAGACTCACAGGGGTATTATGTTTAAGAAGATAATAAAAGCATGCAAGAACTTATAAAGGTAAACATGTAATAATCATTAAGATAAAATATTCTTACGACTTCTTAGGTGCATTCCCCCGTACTAAAAGTCTTGCAAATCTAAGCTATGTTAAAATCATACATGAATATAACAAAAGTCTACTATAGAGAATTTTTTCTTAGAAGTCTATACTCAAAAACTAAATATGTAAACTTCTTCCAAAAACTCCTAGTAACTTGGCTCATACCTGACAAAAGGGTTTCATTAGTGCCAACCACAAATAATCAAACTGTAACAAAAAGCTATAGAGGTATAAGCAAAACTAGCTTAGTGAGATAACTCCCTTCTTCAAAGCATTTGCATAAAACATACAAGTATTTTAGACAGTCATCTATGAATGCAGCAATCATATGAGAAATCAAGATACAACGATTAACTGGAAACCATGTATAGCATAGATTTTACGCTCTATATGTCAGGGTTTGGGTGGTTACTGGTCCTTCGACCATCAATATTTGTAGACTTAGCGGCTCCTACTTGCCTAGGTAGACTATCCAGCTATTACCAGCCACCACTATAATTCCTCGTTTCCCCACACGAAGAATAGTATCAAAAAATAAATGTGACTTACAATATGCCATGCATGAATCATTTTTAATATTGGTTTATCCAATTATTTTTTATTTCAAGTTTGTTAGTATTTCTCTTTTGATGTTTTGATGATAACAAAAAGATTAAGTATTACTAATGAATTTTTGAGTATGCAGAAATCTCACATTTAATGTGATAAGTGAAGTAAGAGTTTTCAAGAGCTAAGCAAGAAGTTATGAAACTTTAAAGATAAATCAGAAAGTAGTTCAGAGACAAAATAGAAAGACAAAATAGAATTCAGAAGGAAACTCAGAGAGTGAAACGGCTGAGCGACAAAACAAAACTGCTCAGAAGGTAACTCAGAAGGTAAACTGGGAACAAGAACAGGATTCGCACAAAAAGATCATAGTTCGAATCTTTCAAAATTATTTTATTATTTTGAAGACCCAGCTCCAAAGTTGAGTGTATTTGGGTAATACATTCAAATGTTCCACAAAGTTGGTTAGTATATCCAAGGTGATTCGATTTTTTTTAACGTATAAAAACTCAAAAGCCTATGACAGAAAAATTAAATTAATCAAAGATCAGATTATGTCTGTTATTTATGGCTTGGGTTTATATTCAATGATGTTATAGAATTCGTTTTGTTATCAAGTTTGACAGTCAGATCAAGAAGGAAAGATTCTATCCTATTCTTTTGGGATTTAGAAGATATTTCACGAAGAAGTCTATCTTCAAGACGGTTAAACAACAATATGGATAAACATCATCGTTATCAACAGCAAGATAAGATGTGGATAATCACAGAAGTATATCAAGCACAAAATCAGGAACTACTGGAGATTATCATCTATCCAATTGTTTTGAATTCGAATTCACTAACCGTTTTTCAACCGAAGAAGAAGGAGAATCTTTTAAAGTTAAATATCTCGAAGACATGAAGACAGAGTGTGAAAAAGACGAGAATAATCAAAAGCCTTTGAGAATCTCTTGCAAAATTACTGTCATTCGAAATTTTCCTTGAGCTGAAATTTTAGAAACGATTATTCTTTTGTTTCAAAGCATTGTATATCTTGAATGAGATTTGGGTAGAAGTGAGAGTTACATTTAGTCTCTGTAGATCAGTAAATAGCTTGAGTGAAGCTAGATAGGCTGAGCAGAGTATTTGAAGTTCTTTGTTGAAGAACAAGCTTGTATTCTCTTTTCTTTTGGAAATAGTGGAACATACCGGTGTGGAATACCGGGTCCCCGGCTTGGAGCTGGAAGAGAGGATTGACGCTCGAGGCGGAACCTCTATAAATCGATCTTGCAATCTCTTCTCTACCTTATCTTTTTAATCTCGTGCATATTTTATTGTTTATTCTTGCTGCATTATAAACTCAGAAGACCAGTCAGAGAGTAACTGGAAATTTAAGTTCTACTGAACATTGAACTCAGAAGATCAGTCAGAGAGTAACTGGGAGCAAAATAAATTTTTATTAACATATTTTTTATTATTTGCGAACATTGATCTTGTCTGATATTATTCGAAATTTATCAATATATTTAAAATAGAGTTTTAGAAGCCATTTAATTTGAGTAACTAAGTAGAGTGAATTTGGTTGAATTTTTTAAAAAAAAAAGGTTAAATTTTATTAAATAACCAATTCACCCCCCTCTTGGTTATTCTTTCGGGACCAACAAAGTTAAAGGTGACCAAAATAATATTCATCATACCATTGCAAGAGAACATAAATTATTGATCAAACCTTCTTTCAATATACTTAGCTTCTTATTTAACAACCCCTTCATTCAATCATTCACACAATCATTTATTCATTTATCTTTCCTTAATCTCTAGTGCCACTACTTACAAGCACATTCAAGGAATTGAAATTAGTAAGGGATCAACTCACTTCATGACGATTGCTTCTAGTCAAAATAATCTTCTAGGAAGGCGATATCGGTTCCTTCTTCACCTAAACAAGATGAAATACCCAAAATGAGTTTTTCATAGAATTTCTACTTTAAAGATTCTAAGTCTATCTCTAAATTGTGGTAAAAATTGGATTTGAGGAAGTTCCAACTTAAAATGACCATTACTAGCTCATTTTAACTCGGAATTTTGCATATTATATGTCATTTTCTACCTACTCGAAAAGATCTATCCATTTCTAAGGTTATTTTTACTATGAAAAGTCATTTGGGTCTTAGATCAAAGGGGTACAAATCTACCACGAAAATTCCTTTCTTTAAAAACATCTTGTTTTAATTCTTTCTTCACTCAAAGCTTGTTAAGCAAAACTTAAATATGTATATATTTGAAAAGAATTCCTTTGATACATAATAGGCTCATAATTTATGCATGATGCTATAGGTGTTGTCTCATTTAACTAATTTCCATAAAACAACCTTTTCTAAGTTTTGAAAAATTAGTTTTGTTAAACTTTTCTTTATATGGTTGAAATAACTTATAAATTATTGGATTATCATAATTTAGTATTCTATATTTTTATTTCTTTAGTTTATCAAAAGTGAGTTGGAATAAAGTTTGGTTTTTTTAAGTTATCTATCAATTTTATTTCTAGGATTTGAAAAATAGAGTTTCACAAAAGTTTTCTTTAGTAGTACTTAATGAGTTTATTCCTTGAAAATTTGTTTCTTAGATTGTTGACAAAATTCATTTTTTCTAAGTGGGTTTCTTAAGACTTGTAAGTTGATTTTCTTGAAAACTTGTTTAGCTCTTAGTTTAGGAAGTTGATAAAAATAGTATCAAATTATCATCTATATATAAAAATTTCCTATGTTGTCAAAAAGAAAATATCTTTAAGACTTTGAAGAAACTTCTTTATCAATAGTTTGAAATTTCATGATGAGCTTATATAAACTTTTAAAAAGGAATTTATTTGAAAACATCCTTTTAAGTCTTAGTGAAAAATATTTATTAAGAGATAAAATTTAAGAGTTTAGTCTTTCATTAAAAAGATCTCTTTTTTATGTGGACAACAACATATTAGCCATGCATGAATATGATTATGTAGTTTATAAAAAGATAAAAATATCGCAAGATAAGACAATAGAGAGTATAAAAAACAAATAAGCATAATAATAATAATTGGCAAGTATTGGGAGTCTGAGCTTCTTAAAGGCTTCCTGGGACTAAGAATAGACTAGTTCAAAAAGAAAAAGAAAATTGTTTTGACTTGATGATGACAAGTATAAGACTAGAAAGACTAGTATTAAAATTACTTGAAAGTAAATAAATTGCAATAACAATTGAGCTTATATGCTCTAAAAGATATATATAACTACATAGATATATTTAGTTAGATATAAATATGAACAACGTAAAGAAAAATAGATTTCATGAACAAGAACAAAGTATGAACATATTGTTGCTTTCCTAGCCTCAATGAGTTTAGAAAACACACATTATATTCATACTAAGCAAATGAACATATAGAAAGCTTAGATTATTACCTATGGAAGAAGAGAGAAACAGAGAGAACTTCTGAAGAGATTTTGAGATAGTAATGATAGTGTATGAAAGGTGTAAAGAAAATGGAAGAACAGGGTGGTATTTATAGGAAAAAGTGGAGGAAAATTTGTGTTAATTAAATAAATAAAAATTAAAATAAATATAAGTGAAAGAGGAGAGGGGCTGACACTAATTGAGAGAGAAGGAGGGAGAGATATTTATTTTTTTGTATTTTTGCTAATAAAAAGTAAGATGTCAGAGATGTGAAGTTGTATTGGAAATAAAAATTGTAAGAAAATAGGTGCATAGGTTGTAAGAATATGTTGTAAGAAAAAGTAGAGATAGATGAATAGTATCGAATAGTAATAAATAGTAAACAAGACAATTAAATTACCAATAGTAATAAAAATATGCGTAAAAAGGCTATATTTGATATTCTTAGTTATCGAAAAATTATTAAACTGATATTTTTAAAACCTTATATTTTTACGAGTGTAATATTATATCCATAAATATTTACTATTCCAAGCCTTGGAACATGTTGTTCAAAAACTGTATTTGATCAGGTCCAAAACGAATAGCGGTTTGACTAATCTGATATTTTAAAGCTTTTTTATGTTATTACGAACTATTCTACATACTAATCTTTTACTTACTTACTTAGGGTTACGAACACGGGATTGCCGGATTTACATGTTGTCTAACTAGGGTTTTGTTGACTTTAAGGTTTCTAGTTTACCATCTAACTAAGGTTTAGGCTTAATCGAACGTAAAACTTTAGGGATTTAAAGTGTGTCTTGGCTTCTTATAGTAGGTGTACCAAGGGTTGTCACCAGGGCAATTATATATCTCTCATTTTACTTTTGTTGTTTCTCTTTTATGCAACCAAAGCTAATTCTTTAGTTATCTTTAGTGCTAACATAGTGCTTCTTCGACTCTCCTCAGCTTAAATCATGGAGATGACCTCAATAAGAAAAGGAACATTATATTTACCCAGAATCTGAATTCGAACCTGATCAAAATCTACATTTAGAGCAACAAAAAAATCATAAACTCGGTCTTTCTCAATAAACTTCTTCAAGATCATAGCATCATCGGGGCACTTTGTTTAAAGGACTCAATAGTGGTCAAGTTCTTACTACATATTTTACAACATAATCGCATATTCTGTCACTGTTTTTTTGCCCTGTTTTGCAGTAACTGTCACGCCCCATTAGGTATCCTAAACGCAACAGTCCGCCACATGCCATATAAGGCGTACCTTTACGATAATAGAATATAAGTCCAAATGGAGATAAAATTTTAATTTGGCATGCATTAGCAGTAGGATATAACTCATGAAACATAAATAAACATTACATTTACTAAGGGGCATTCCCCCGCAAAAGAATATTTAATGGTCTTATACAGTCATCCAAAGTCTTAAAAGTTTCCTATAGAAGTCTAAACAGAAATTCAACTTCTAGGGAAACTCCTAGCTCCTGTACCTGCGCAGTCGGGTCATGTTGCCTAAGCCATAAATTGAGTAGCTGCAAAAAGAAGAAATTGTAGGGATGTAAGCTAACTAGCTTAGTGAGTGAATTCTTCCACAATAACATTCATTTCACAACAATTCAAACAAGTGATTTAAATAAGCAAGTGTATGCATCAAACACATGAGAACAACATACATATGACTATCCGGAAATCATATGTGAATGGACTTGCGCCCTCCATCCCGAGTTAGCAGATTAACGAATATTGCTGTACTAGCTTTATGCCATTTATGGTTCACGGGTAACCTACAATTATTTCATTTCTGGATCACGATTAACCAACCAATTTAATCTCATTTATGGATCATGATTAACCAACCAATGCTAATGCTCCTTCCCATTATGATATGCATATGTCAAATTTGACATTAGTCCAAATAGTCGATTAAGTCATTTATTCAGGCGATCAAACAATTTCATCAAACAATACATCATGACTACCACAACCAGAATTTATCACCCGGTTTCGATATTCTTATTTTGAGTTCTCATGTCATCATCAACATACAATTTCCCATTATTCCCCATCATACATATTCAACTCATTTGGCCTACATTCTAGTGCACAATTTACCAAGCACATACAATAAATGAATTGGGAAGAGAAACTCACTCTGCCAGGTTCGCCGGTCTTTAATAGTAATAGTCCGGAGGTAGAGATTCAACGTCCTCGGGTTCGCCTAATCACAAAAGAAATACCCTAATAAGTATTCTATCATCTAAGAATACTAAAACTCTAAAACAACTTAGTGAAATCGAAATTCGCTTCATTTCCGAAGTTCAGATTTAAAATGGCCATAACTTGGTCGTTTTAACTTGGAATTTCGCAAATTTTATGTGGATTTTTATCTACTTCGAAAGAGCTTTCTAAATATGAAGTTTAAATCAAGTTTTGAAAATATCTAAGCCTCATAAATGAAGGATCAGATCTGTCCAGCGGCTATGTTGATTCCGAAAATGCAATTTTTGTGAATGCTCTTGAGATTCCTAAGTGAGAAATGAAACTAAATGCCATGGTAATGAATTTCCCTATCATGAATGTCATGATATGAACTCTTAGGTGTCTAAGATCTTATAAATTTTTAGATTTAAAGAATTTAAATAATCTTTGTCTTAGGACACTATCTCATGCTATAGCTTAACAAATAATTTTACTACACTTGGTCATATTAACTTATTCTAAGGATTTTTCTTAGGAAAATCCTATTTATTTCAAAGAAAATTTGGCCCTTATATTAAATATATCCTAAGGCCTTTATTTCTTTAATAAAATATTCATTTGTAAACTTTTAAGTGAGTCTTATACTAGGGCGGTTCCAAAAATCCAAATTTAGTAAAATTTATTTTTAAGTTGATTCACTTAAGAAAAACGTATTTTATTCTTAGAACTTTAAGTATTTATTTTACCTATACCCTAAAGACTTCATTTATTTAAGAAAATACCATTTTGAAGTTGGAAAACTAGTGTTTTCTAACCATCTATTCATTATTACGAATTTTGCCTACAAGACTTCCAACTCAAAACTTCTATTGGACTTCATCTCTTGTTTTAAATATTTTCTTTGGTAAAAACTCATTTAAACTTATGAAAAATATCATCAAACATTATCTATCACCTAAAGGCTTCATTTTTCTTGTAAAATACATGTTTTGAAGTTGATAAAAGGGTTTTTAAATTAGGTTTCTCAAGTCATCCGAATTTACACTAGCTCATTTCTTGAAAAGTGTTTTCCTTTTTGGTTTCATTAACTCATCTACCTATAGATCTACATACTAGCAAAGTTATTTACTCAAGATAAAAACAATGATGACCATTTATGCACATAAACTCAACATAAAGATGAAATAAAAAATGCCTACATGAATGTGAGTGGTAAAAATGATAATCTACTATCTTAAGTGCTTAAATAGGTTTTGAAAACATAAAAACTACATTTTTATAAAAGATCTTTTGTTCAAAACACTTTTTGATGAATGATCATAAAGCTTATGGCATGAAAGCTCCTTTAAATGCAAGATCTACTTTGTGATGGTTTGGTATTCTTGTATTGATATTTCCTTGTCTCCAGCAAGAGATTATAGGGACATTTAGTTGGAAATATCCAAGAATATCCTTGCCATTACAAGGATCTATGAGTAGAAGGAGTAAAAGTTCTTTTACTTAGAGTAAAATAGGAGACAAATGAAGAAAAAAAGAAAGTTGTGTGGTGTGTGTGTGGGAGCCATGAGTGTCACGACAATAGGGTGGAGAGGGAGAGAATTTGAGAGCTTTTACCTTTTGTAAGGTTTGAAAAATGAGAGAATGAAGTGAGAGAGAGAAAATGTAGTTTATATAGGAAATGAAATTAAGTTAAATGTGATAAACAAAATAAAAAAAATTGCACAAAGGAGCTCCATGGGGGGAATCACGCCAGCCACAATTTCAAGGGGGGGGAGGGAATTGGTTTTTGTGTGACTTGTTTTGATTGATTTGTACATTAATGCCATAACTTGTAATAATAATTAAGAGACAAATAACTCTTGGAAAAGAAAATGAATTCGAGTGATTGAAAGGTTGTAAGAATAGGGTGTACTTTGTGAGTAGTAGGTTGTACTTGTGAATAATAATGAATAGTAATCAAGACAACTTAATTACCGATAGTAAGAAAAATATGAATAAAAAGGCTATAACTGTATTTTTCATAAACCGAAAAATTATGAAATTTATATTTTTGGAATCCTTATTAAATTTCGATTCAAATGAGTATTCACAAGTAAATTTTTTGAAATTCAGGTTCCAGGGCAAGCTTTTCTATATTGGGTCTCGAGAAGACCCGGAATTGAAAATTTCTCAAAATCTGATCTTTTCTTGGTTTGAAATATAATCAAGAACTATATTCAAAATTAAATTTTCTTATAAAAGCTTCTTAGTTGGAAACCGAGGAAAAGCCGGATTTAGGGTTTCTAGTTCTCGCTCCAGTCTTAAGCTATTTCGGTTTAGGGTTTTGATTTCTGGTTCTTGAGTTATCTTAGTTACTTGAAAAACCGGGGTTTACAGCAACCATTTTCACCTTGACTTCATATACTCAAGCATCATTGGCTTTGGAGTACGCTTGATGGAGAGCATCCCAAATATCTTTTGCAAAAGTGAGAAACATGCATGTATCATTAATCTCCAATTTCATCAAACTTCATAACCAAGACATAATCATGGAATCCTCTTCATCTCAGCCTTAAAATTTAGTTCATTAGGTTTAGGTCCTATACTAAGAATAATGGCTAATTTTTCCTTTGCCTTTTTAGATACGTACGAATAAGCGGAGACCATTTCAAATAGTTTTGACCATTGAGTCTATAGGATTGATGTATATTCTGTAATTCACCAATGGGAAGGTGGGGGTTTTGTAGTTTCCTCATTAGATTGAGAAAGGTTATTATTTTAATGCCAAACATGGTAAATTATGAGAAAAAATGGCTCTGAAGGGTGGGACACAAAAAAGGATGAAAAGAATGTTGGCAATGAAGGCCAACAATAAAATCGACAATGAATGTCGAAAAATCACAGAATTTTGAAACCCTAAGACTTTAATACTATGTGAAGTGCACCTTTTAAATTCAAGGTGTATAAACAATTAATTTTATAATATATCAATTATTTATATTTTCACTTAAAAATATAAAAAGTGATAAATAACTTTTAAACTCCTTGATTGTAGATGCATGCTGAACTTATAATATGCACTAAGTTTATAATAAGATTTAGCTACACTAATTTTCAAAATTGGAAAGTTTTATATGCGATCTTGGGTAGAGGCATGAAAAAAAAAAATTAAACCATCTGGGTCCAACCAAATTTAGATTTATTTTTTTTTCAAAATGATTTGGTTTAGTGAAAAGTAAAAGGTGTGTGGTTCGGTTTGATACTTGAAATTAAATTGTTTCACATATTATAAAAAAAAAACCTCAAACATAGTTTTTCATTTAATTATTTTATTAAAATATATTAAATTATCTTATGAAATTTGATTTACATGTATCCTTCATAACAATGAAATTAAATTGTTGTATCATATTTTGATTCTTGTGGTGTGTTTATGAATAAGGTAATTTTAGATTTACTCTCTAGTATTCTAAACATTTTTTTCTATTGTTTTATCGATTAGTTAACTTCTATTATCTAATTACTATTGATTTATGTAAATGATTAGTTACTTATTAATTTATATAATTGATAAAATATTGATTAAAAGTACAATAAACTCAAATTTGTGCATCATATTGAGATTGCATTAAAATTTATTGAGTAGAGTATATCATCGCAGTTCCGGATAAATCGAGGAATGATACTATTATACGATTATAGTTTTATAATACATGAAATTTTTGTCCGCTTTAAATTTTTTGTATTTATTTTGGTAAATAATTAATTTTAAATATTTATTATTTGTATTTGTATTAATGATAAGAAATATGCAACTTAAGCTTATTGATATAATGTCTTTTTTTTAAGGATAAGAAAACAATTTAAATCAGAAACCGAATCATATTGAACCATTTTTATTATTTTTTTATTTTTTTGGTTTGAAAAAGTTACAAATCAAATTGCATGAATAGATTCGAATTCAAAAGAAAAACCAAACCGATTCGATTTGGGGCCTTACGAGTAATTTACTAATTTATATATATTTTAAAAATATAGTTAAATTGCACTTTGTGAGATAAGGAAAAAAAAATTTTGAAAAAAAAATACAAAAATGCCACTAGCGCAAATAGACTAGCTAGACTTGCCTTTTGGAGAGATAAGTTTAAATTTGTAATGAACTCTTTTTGGAAGAGATGAATTGATGTATTAACTTAACTCTTATTTTTAGAAAACGAGTTCACGACAATTTAAATAAACTTATTTCTTTAATAGATGATTTCAATACAATCTAAATTCTTTTGTTTTTTAATAAATAGTTCAAATTGTTTAATTTTGGGATTATTTTTGCTTTGATGATATTTTTATAATTTTTAAAAAATATGATTATTTTTTCCATTTTTGCAGTTCGTACCTCCATGCTATATTTGTAGCAATATAAATTTTGGACTTTTTATTCTTTTTTAAACTATAATATTTTGAGAGTGAAAAATGAATAACAACAGGTTTTGACGGGTATAACACATGTAGTGTTGTTATGTCGCATTTTGGAGTGGTGATATAAATATCTATACTTGTATCGCATCTTCGATGGAGATATAGCGACTTAGGTTAAAAAAAAAAACTGACGGCCCATTTACTTCAACTTTGGAAACAGGCAATGAATAGAAAAGTTATTCCTTGGGAATAATATTACCGGTAATAGAGTAGGAATATTTATTTCTATGTTTACTTTGTCTAAAGTTTTATTACGGAGAATACACATTCTATTGTTTACTTCAACTTATTAATTCTAGCATTAAACTGCTAATAAAGCTAAAAATACCATTATGCCCTTATTGTGGTATTAATTCTAGCATTTAATTAAGAGTAATTTGGACAGGGTATTTAATTTTTTATTGCTTCTGGAGTGGGAATAGAAAAGGAATAAAAAGTTCCACCTGTTAGATGGAACTTTTTATTCCCTCTATAGAAGGAATAAAAAGTGCATGAGAATATTTATTACTGCTCATTTAATGCAAGTAAACAAAGTAATAGAGGCATTCCAGCAATAGAAATTCTATTCCTTCTTTATTACCTCCAAGTAAACGGGCCGTGAGAGTTTTTGCATTGCATAAAGTTTGTGCAATACACTTTATAATGTATCGCATAACTAATAAGCGATACACGTACTATTATACATGTATCGCTCGTTGGTTATACGATACATGTTTATAGTGTATTACACAATCAAAGTGCGATACAGTATAAATTTTAAAAAATTCACATTCTCAAGATGCGATACAATAATATTATTTTTGTTTTTTTTTTTTTTACAATTTGAATTTATAGATTTTTTTTTTTTTTTTTAATTTTTAAGCAACATTGGACATACCTTTTGATCTCTCTTCCATCGGAGGAACAGAAGGTGCGACCTTGACGAAGAGAGAC
Organism: Combretum micranthum; assembly: GCA_024138025.1. NCBI lineage: Eukaryota > Viridiplantae > Streptophyta > Magnoliopsida > Myrtales > Combretaceae > Combretum > Combretum micranthum. The sequence continues at coordinate 32,413 of JAMXBD010000433.1, read as the reverse complement.
AGAGGAAGTACCCACACCACTGTCTGTACTGTGCATACCTCTCTCCTCCTCCTCCTCCTCCTCTCGTGATCCATCGATCTCCATCCATTTAACTATAAACGGAACCCTAACCCTAACCCTAACCCTGATCTTTCCAATGGAAGACTATCCAGAAGAACTCCGAACACCACCACCACCCCTAATCTCTCTCATTGGATGTTCACACCACCATTCCACTATTTGCACTCACCTCCATTCTCAGCAACCTCCTATCAATGCCCTCGCATTACCTGATCTCTCTAAGATCTCTGTTATCTTCCCTTCAACCCCTAAGCATTCTTCTCCTACCTCCTCCCAGTCTCCATCTCCTCCTGGCGGCATCATTAAGCGCGATTGGTTGCTCAAGCATCGTACTAGAGTCCCTTCTGCTCTCGCTTTCTTGTTCCCTTCCGATCATGTCTCCGGTGATCCCTCTCAGTGGCTTCAGCTCTGCAATGATCTCGATATTGTCAAGTATGATAATTTTCCGTCATTTAAATTTTTTTTTTTTGCAGTTTTTATGTTTCCAATTGCGAAATTAGGTCATTGAAAATGTTAAGTATTTATGGATTTTGAGCTCGATTAGAAGAAATTGGAGGATTCTGCATGTGAATGACTCGAATCGTGGAAGTGGAAAGTTTCCAACTTTTTTTGGGAATCTTGAGTTGTATTCTTCTTTTTTTTTTTTTTTTTGAAATATGATTAGTTTGAATGAGTTAATTGACATGTCGCAATTTCTGGATTGAATTTATGTGGAAATGCAAACTAAATTATGTCTAGTAATGGTTATTTTTGTTAGGCTTAGTTTAATGGACGTTTGGAAGTTAGGATTAGATTCCTATTTGATTCGAAGTATTTTTGTATGTGGATTATGGCATGTTGATGAAGTGCTATTGTTTTGTAGAGCTGTCATTCGGCCGTGGAATGTAAAATTGGTTCTGGTTGTTGTTCAATCGTCTCCAAATGGTATGTAGTCTATATCGAGTTCAATTACCAGTAAATATTTTTGTATGATAACTAACAGACTTGAGGGATTTTGGTTATTCTTACAAAAACATTGTTGATATGATGTCAGTGATGTAGAAAATTGGGTTTCAACTTGATTAGATTCATTATCATCCTAGTAGTCTTTTTAGCACAATGCATTATGATGTCAAGGATATCTAGTTTTCAGTTATTATCAATATTCTGATCTTTGTGAAATGGGCACTTATAGAATGCTGAAATCAGGAGGGAATCAGTTCAAGATCCAGAAAAAAATTCTTCTAATCTCTTTTTTTCTCTTAGATTCTAAATTAAAAGCAAATAATGGTCAGCAACTGCTTATGCACACCTGTATGTTAAAACCTTCTTTGGGTAATTTCAGGTTTTCCAGATTTATATATGGATGGAACTATATAGTGGAGAGACCTTTTTGCTAAGTAGAATACTAACTACTTATTCACTTTACTGTGATAGCAACTCTATTACAACCTTATTTTTTATAAACAGCTATTACAGTGTTTAGTTGATTGTAAAAGTAATTTTATAAAGAATCTCTATTTCGAAAAGTATTGAATGATCATTTTTTAATCAATCCTATGAGTGACAAAATATTGAATAGTTATTATTTACTCAATGCTATGAACTAGCCATTCTTTACTTGACTCTATGAATGACAATCCAATGTTGGAATTGTCTTTTTTCCAAATTTTTTTCATTTAAATAAAAATTATAAATGGAGATCTTATTATAGGTCTATTACATTCTTTAGTAATAGCAATTCCATTATAGTGTTATTTATTTAGCCAAGTGAACGGGTAGTTGATGCTCTTTGATGGGCTGTGACATGGCAAAAGGTGCCTAGTCTTGCATGTGTTTCTTGACATTCATTCAATCTTGCTGACTTCATTATTTACACTCTAATGTTGTAAGCAGTCTGCCTCACCCAAAAAAATTGTTGTAAGCAGTCTGTCATTTCCCAGAAAGTGTTTTCACCCCCTATCTGAGTTGCTAGTTATGTTTTGATTAATAGAGCTTCTGACTTTTTAATGGGGAAAATTTGGCCAATATGCCCAAAGAAACAGTCTAAATGGCGTCTTCAGTTTGATTTATCAACTTATTTTTTAACAGCAGTTATCCGGCACCTTTAGAACAAGGCGAGAGATTCATTTTTGGCAATAATTTTTAGGAGATATAAGGGCAATTATCTTGTTATTGTAGAGCTAGATATAAAGGCAATTATCTTGTCATTATAGAGCTAGATGCTTATGTCCTGTGTTCTTTTCAGTTCTCAGTTAAACATTTACTCTATCAATGCCCCAATTTGTTGTATCAATCATTTGATACAGATGACATTAATGAGGATCGGATGATTGCTTTACGCAAGCGTGCTGAGGTAGACTTGAAGTATATCGTTGTCTTTTCCCCTGATGATACTATGGAACTGAAAAGTTCACTCAACAGGCATGTTTAATTCTTCTGTCTGTGCTCTAGATCCTTAATTTTGAAAAAAATGAAGATCAGTTCTCTTCTTGCAGGTTGGGAACTTTATTTTCAGAGCTGGCAATAATATATTATAGAGAAGAAAAGACGAATCAAAACACGGGTTGAAAAGAAGAGTTTTAATTCTATTGAATTGAATATACGCTACTGTTTCAAAGTGAGTACTATTGGTCCCCCCACCCCCTCAACACCCAAAATGTGTTTTATAAAGTTAAAAATTTCCTGTATTTGATCTTGAATTTTCAGTATATATTATATATTCAGACTCCTATGCAATCTTGGGAACAAGCCCTGTTAGGCCATGAACATTTTGATCAAATACTTATCAATTTGCTCACCCATTTAATATATAAGGTCAAACATCCAAATATCTCAAACCTTTTTATATAACCTTAGATATACAGGTTCAAATGCTTTCCCCTTCTCATTGATATGTGTCTATAGTGTCTTTCTTTGGACTTTTAGTTATGCTTCTTGTAGAGTTGGTAGGTAAAGTTGGTAGGTAGAGTTATACCTCTTATACGTATATAAATACATATGTACTGTGTAAATATTTCATCAATCAAAATATCAAAAATATACTTTTTACTCCTTTATTTCACATGGTATCAGAGCCTAAACACAAACCCTAGTTTTCGCCCCCCCCAAAAAAAAAAAAAAAAAACCCTAATTTTCGCGGCTGTTTCTGTCCAGATCTTTTCTTACCGAAGTTGGATTTCACATCTGATTTTGTCGTCGTGTTCCTCTCTTCTCCGACGACCAAACCCAGGAAGCTCGCCGCCGGAAACGCCGCCACTCGCCGCCGACGTCGTCTGCTGTTGATTTCTGTTGTCGCCGCCACGCGCCACCGTTGTAGTCACGCGCCTGTTCCCTCGGTCGCGACCGTCCCATCCTTCGGTTCCGACCTGTTTTTAGCAGCCAACAGCCGCGCGTCACTGTTCACGTGCCGCTGTCCGCTGTTGATTTATCCTTCTCTAGGTTATTCTCCATGGTTGCTGATTCTTTTCCCTTGAAAACTAGTCCTTTTTCAAGTGTCTTATCTCCATCTCCTGCCATTGCAACTGAGAAATTGCTGGGAAATTCAAATTACATATCTTGGTCTAAGGTGTGAACTTATGGTGCATCGGTCAAGGTTTACAAGACCATTTGACCACTACATTGGATGATGTAATGAAGGATCCGAAGAAGGATAATGATCAATGGATAAGAGTTTGCTCTTTTACTAAGTCTTTTGTGGCAGTCCATCGATCCATCTCTTCATCCAATTTACAGCCATTATCAACTTGCTATGATGTTTGGACTCAGGCAAAGAGACTTTATACAAATGATATTCAGCGTTTGTACTCAGTCATATCTAATCTGCTTAATCTGAGACAAACAGGTATGTCAATTACTGATTTTCTTGGCAGATGGGCATCTCTAAAAGCTGAGTACAATTCTTTACTTCCTCCCGGTCAGTCTCTCCAAGATGATTTAGCTCAAAGAGACAATTTTTCATGGTTTGCATCCTTGCTACACTTGGTCCTGATCTTACTTCCATTCGTGATCAGATATTGGCTAGTCCTATTCCATCTATGGATGAAGTTTTTCTCGACTTCTTCGTACCTCATCAATTCCTAATGCACCTGTACTGGTTTTTCTTCTGGATAATTCAGCTCTAGTTTCTCAAAGTACTTCTCAAAATCACATGACTAACAGAGAAGGACCAGGTGAGATCGTGGGAGTGTTAAGGGAACTCGTCCTAGGTGTACCTACTTCTGCCATCGTTGGGGTCATACCAGGGAAAATGTTTCAAATTGCATGGACGTCCTCCACGAGCTAATATCATTCAGAATACCAATCCTGCCTCTTCGACTGCACAACATCCTGAATCTCTACTTCTCACTGGAGCTGATCTTGAGAATTATTTACAGTATCAGGCTTCACAGCAGTCTTCATCTTCTACTGCTTCCTTTGCTCACACTGGTAATTCTGTTGCATGTCTCACTCAGTCTTCTACTTTAGGTCCATGGGTGATTGATTCTGGTGCTTCTGAACACATTTCTGGTAATCCTCATTTGTTTTCTCATTTCTTAAAATCTACACCATTATCTTCTGTTACTGTAGCAAATGGTTCACATGTAGTACCTGAAGCTGTGGGAAGTGCACAACCCTTACCATCTGTGCCTTTGAAACATGTTCTTTACATTCCACATTGTCCGTTTAATCTTATCTCTGTTAGTAAAGTCACCCGTGCTCTAAACTGCTCTATTAAATTTGATCCTCATTCTGTTGTTTTTCAGGATCTCAGTACGGGACAGACGATTGGCACAGGATGTGAGTCACAGGGGCTTTACTACCTCACCAACCCTCTGGCTTCTCATCTGGCATGTTCTTACAGTCTCTCCAACTCTTCTCCACAATCGTTTGGGTCATCCCAGTCTCTCAAAATTTCAGAAGATGGTTCCTCATTTTTCTCAATTGTCTTCTTTGGATTGTGAGTCTTGTCAACTTGGGAAACAGTCTAGAACTTCGTTTCCTAAGAGGGTCAATAATCGGGCTGCCTCTCCTTTTGCTGTAGTTCATTCTGATATTTGGGGTCCTAGTCGAGTCGTGTCTGTTTTGGGTCATCAATACTTTGTCACTTTTATTGATGACTATTCGCGCTGTACTTGGTTATATTTAATGAAAAGTCGTTCGAGATATTTTCAATTTTTGAATCATTTTGTGCTGAACTTAAAACACAATTCAATGCTTCTATACAAATTTTGCGCAGTGATAATGCTCCTGAATACTTTTCTGCTCAATTTACTGAGTTTCTATCTCTCATGGCATTTTACATCAGTCCTCTTGTGCTTACACACCTCAACAGAATGGAGTTGCTGAGCGTAAAAATAGGCATCTCATTGAAACTGCCGCACACTTCTTCATCACCATGTGCCTACTCGTTTTTGGGCTGATGCTGTTCTCACTGCTTGTTATCTCATTAATAGAATGCCTTCATCTGTTCTTCAGCACAAAATTCCTCACACGATCTTATTTCCAGATCAACCTTTGTATGTGCTTCCTACGTGTTTTTGGTTGTACATGTTTTGTTCACAATATGGCTCCTGGTCAGGATAAGTTATCAGCGCGTTCTATTAAGGCTGTTTTCCTTGGTTACTCCAAACATCAAAAAGGTTACAAGTGTTATTCACCCACTACTCGTCGTTATTATTTGTCCCCTGATGTAACATTTTTTGAATCATCTTCTTTTTATTCCACCTCTTCATCTGAGACTCCTTTGTCGGAGGTTTTACCTATTCCCTCTCAGTTAGTTCTTCCTGAGTCTATCCCGTTGTCTCTGAGTCTATTCCTTCCCCCCCACCATTTCAGGTTTACCATCGACGCTCTCGACGCTTCCTACATCAGATATCCCACCTGTTTCAGAGGCTCCTGTTGACTCATCTTCTATTCCAACGTCTCCACCTACTGAGGACCTACCGGAAAACGATCTTCCTCTTGCCATCAGAAAAGGTAACCGTACTCTAATCCTCACCCACTTTATAATTGTCTTAGCTATCATCGGTTATCTCCATCTTATTGTACCGTTGTTTCATCTCTATCTTCCATTTCTGTTCCTAAGAATGTGAGTGAGGCTCTTTCAGATCCAGGGTGGACACAGGCAATGGTAGATGAGATGACTGCTTTACATGCCAATGGTACTTGGGATTTAGTTCCTTTGCCTCCCGGTAAGTCTCTTGTTGGATGTCGATGGGTTTATGCTATTAAGGTCGGTCCTGATGGTAAAGTTGATCGGCTCAAAGCTCGGTTGGTTGCCAAGGGTTATACTCAGGTGTATGGTTTGGACTATGGTGACACATTCTCTCCGGTTGCTAAGATGTCCTCTGTTCGTTTATTTATCTCCATTGCAGCTATGCGCCATTGGCCCTTGTACCAATTGGATATTAAGAATGCTTTTCTTCATGGTGAACTCCAGGAGGAGATTTATATGGAGCAACCGCCTGGCTTTGTTGCTCAGGGGGAGTCTAATCTGGTATGTAAACTTCGTCGTTCACTTTATGGTTTGAAACAATCTCCACGTGCCTGGTTTAGTCGGTTCAGTACTGTTGTAATGGAGTTTGGAATGATTCGTAGTACATCTGATCACTCAGTTTTCTATAAGCACACATCTGAAGGAAAATGCATATACTTAATAGTGTATGTAGATGATATTGTCATAACTGGTAATGATCAGGATGGTATTACTCAATTGAAGGCACATCTTTTCAAACATTTTCAAACTAAGGATCTTGGCTTGTTGAGATACTTCCTTGGCATAGAAGTTGCTCAATCCAGTTCTGGTATAGTACTCTCTCAAAGAAAATATGTCTTAGATATACTGGAAGAAACAGATGCTTAATTGCAAGCCTGTGGATTCTCCTATGGATCCCAATGTGAAGTTGTTACCAGGACAGGGGAGCCTTTTGAAGATCCAGGGAGATATCGTCGTTTGGTTGGAAGACTCAATTATCTTACTATTACTCGACCTGATATATCTTTTGCAGTTAGTGTTGTCAGTCAGTTTCTTCAGTCTCCTTGCACTAGTCATTGGAATGCAGTGATCAGAATTCTTAGATATGTGAAAAATGCTCCTGGTAAAGGTTTACTATATGAGGATCATGGTCACTCTAAAGTGGTTGGATATTCTGATGCTGATTGGGCAGGTTCTCCATCTGATAGACGATCTACATCTGGGTATTGTATTCTTGTTGGAGGCAACCTGGTATCTTGGAAAAGTAAGAAACAAGATGTTGTTGCTAGATCAAGTGCAGAAGCAGAATATCGTGCCATGGCTTTGCAACTTGTGAATTGATTTGGTTGAAACAGTTGCTTGAGGAGTTAAAATTTTGTGAAACTTCACAAATGGAGCTAATTTGTGATAACCAGGCTGCATTACATATAGCTTCCAATCTAGTCTTTCATGAGAGAACTAAGTACATAGAGATTGATTGTCACTTCATCCGAGAAAAGATCTTATCTGGTTGCATCTTCACTAGTCATGTTAATTCAAATAATAAGTTTGTAGATATATTGACTAAATCTTTAAGAGGTTTTCGTATTGAATATATTTGTAACAAGCTTGGTGCATATGATTTGTATGCTCCAGCTTGAGGAGGAGTGTAGAGTTGGTAGGTAAAGTTGGTAGGTAGAGTTGGTAGAGTTATACCTCTTATACGTATATAAATACATATGTACTGTGTAAATATTTCATCAATCAAAATATCAAAAATATACTTTTTACTGCTTTATTTCATACTTCTAAAAGGGCTTAATTTGTGAAGACAGGTGCAATGCTTTGACCTAAGATATGTGTGTTATCCACACTTTGTTTGGCCCAAAAAGCTCTATTTGTATCACAGTTTCCATGAATTTTTATTAATCCAAGTTTTTTTTTTTTTTCCCCACCCCTTTTGTTTTGCTTTGTTTTTGTTTTCTGCTTAACCTATAAGTGGACAACTTCTAGGTTGCTGTGTATGCAGAATTCCGAAGAGATTGGCTGAAGCTTTGAGATTTTATGAGGAAGCTTATAGCAGTCTTCGAGAGGTATTTTTGAATCTCTTTGTAGTGCTGTCAAGAACTTGGAGTTGGTTGAATTTAATTTTACATGTTGTTTTTTTGCAGTCTTATTAACATATTGGTAGAGGCAATTTTTCATGCTATGGTGGGATTTATTAATTGAGAGGCCATTATGGAAAAACCATATTTTTTTTTAAGTACCCTTTTTTTATAATTTTGTTTTTAAATCATCTGACAGCTTGAACAACAGGTTTAATCTGTTGTCACCTGGCATCAGAAGCGTACAAAAATTGCATGAATGTTTTAAAATTAACAATTGTCTACAAATGAAGATCATTGCCATTGGCTGATTGCAGTAGACAAATCTTTGGCTAGAAGCCTATTACAGAATGTAATTATCAGTAAAATGAGAAAAATGGTTGACTTTGTGTAGATGATTGGAACTTCAACAAGATTGCCTCCAATTCAACGGTTAGTGGAGATAAAAACCGTAGGTGAACAGTTGCACTTTAAGGTATCAACTTTGCTACTGCATGCTGGAAAAACTACAGAAGCAGCTACATGGTTCCGCCCACATTCTTTCTTACAAAAAGCTCGTGGGGGCACCTGAAGTTATTTATCTCCATTGGGAGTGGATGAGCAGACAGTTTCTAGTGTTTGCTGAGTTGCTGGAAAGAAGTTCCTCTACCAGCCAAAACATGTTATCAACAGTTCTAGGTTCTGTCAACGGACCCTTGACAGAGTGGGAATTTCGCCCTGCATATTATTATCAGGTTGGCTTGCTGAAATCGATTCTTTAAATATCATAATCTAAAGAGAATGAAGCCTCTTATTTGAATTACTTTGTGGACTCTGAAATTGATTGATATTGCAGCATACGGGAATGGGTTCTGTGGTCTACTGCAGAATCTAGTCAATTTTGGTGTGACATGCACCTTGGATCTGTTTTAATGTCTAAATGGTTAGAAACCTCCTGAATACTAGACAGGAAGTGCCGATGTGCAGTGTGATTGTAATCTTAATAATGCAGCATGCCCATGGCTCTCCCATTGTGGGCTTTACTCTTCCAGTCTCCTGTTGTTGGTTGTGGTTATTAGACAGTATGGATCTAATGATGATAATAGAGCTGAAAGAATTCACTCATCCATCAGATTTTGTAGGCTCAACTTGCTTGTGATTCCTTCACCAAAATCAACTACTTGGGCCATTTTTAACTTTGCTCAGCACCATACGTTACTGTTGCAGACTGCTTTTTTTAATTCTACTCCTACATTCTTTTGTTCCATCTGGTTAAACCACCATAATATTTGTTTTGTTTCTTGTAACTTGTTTGGGTTTGCTTTATTACGAACAGTTGGCAGCTCAATACTTGAAGAAGAAGCAAGCTTCTCTTGACCTTGCATTGTCAATGTTGGAAAATGATAGTGAGATTGATGGCAGTAATGAATCTGTGGCACCTTCTGTTTATGTGGGACAGTTTGCTCGACTGATTGAGCAAGGAGATGCAGTAACAATGCTTCCGTATGTATGTTTGTTGTTGATTACATTGCATGTGGACATTCTTCATTTCGCTCTAACACTTCCTCATCTACTTGTGCAGCATTACTGATGAAGAGTACACTCGTTATTCTCTTGCTGAAGGGAAAAGGTTCCATGATTCCTATGAAATTATTGCACTGCTAAAAAGGTCTCATGAGTCGTACACTAGCCACAAGGCCCAGCGGATGAGTTCTATTTGTGGGTTGGAGATGGCAAAAGAATATTTTTCTACTGGGGATTTCAGCCACGCAAAACAACTTTTTGACAGTATTGCTACTCTCTATAGACAAGAGGGTTGGGTGACTTTGTTATGGAGGTATTAGGATTCTTACGAGAGTGCTCAAGGGAGCTGGTTCGGTGAAAAGCTTCGTGGAATATTCACTTGAAATGGCTGCCTTGCCTGTGTCTGCTGGTAGTGGTATCCAACCTGATGGATTCAAGGATTGTGGCCCTGCTGGACCTCCAAGTCTACCTCAAAGAGAGAGTATCCATAGGGAGGTTTTGGAGCTTGTTATTAAAGATTCTGAGGTTGGATCGACTGATGAAAGTAATGAACTAAAAGTAACTGGGGAAAACCCACTTCATCTAGAAATTGATCTTGTTAGTCCGCTTAGAATAGTGCTCCTTGGTTCTGTCGCTTTCCATGAGCAAGTAATAAAGCCAGGCATGTCTAGTTCAATAACGGTGTCACTCCTTTCCCAATTGCCCCTCCCTGTCGAAATTGATCAGATAGAAATTCAGTTCAACCAATCAGAATGCAACTTCACAATTGTAAACTCCAAGAAAATTTCTGCTATAGAAGTGGATTCCAGTCAGCAGAACAAGCAAGTAGAAGTTTCTTCTTCTCTGTCCTTGTACCGAACAAATGGTTGCGTTTGACGCATGTTGTGAAGTCAGGTATTTTTATCTTCTATCTTCTTCTTGTTCTTGTTCTTGTTCTTTTTTATTTATTATATTTTTATAACAAACAATACAGCTTAAGGGGTCCGCATGTGCACAAGGTTGCACATATACCTTTTCTGAACCTTTTATTCACTTTCCTTAATTTGTGACACTAAGCCTATTGTCATCTCTGCCAGAACAAAGTGGAAAGCTAGAATGCACATCAGTCATTGTAAAGTTGGGGCCTCATTTCACCATATTCTGCCGAGCTGAAAGCCCTGCATCAATGGATGGCTTGCCTCTTTGGAAATTTGAAGATTGTATGGAGACATATCCCACCAAAGATCCTGCACTAGCATTCACAGGCCAGAAGGCTACCCAGGTTGAAGAGCTGGAACCACAGGTTGAGCTGAGTCTAGGTGCGTCCGGTCCAGCCTTAGTTGGGGAAATCTTCATGGTTCCTGTAACTATTACAGCCAAAGGCCATGATGTTTACAATGGTGAACTGAAGATCAATCTAGTTGATGTTAGAGGAGGTGGGTTGTTTAGCCCTAGGGAAATGGAGTCATCTGCTTCAGATAGTCATCATGTTGAACTGCTTGGTGTTGCTGTATCTGAATTAGAAGATGATTCTCACTCAATCTCTGATAAAATCAACAGAATCCAACAATCCTTTGGATTAGTAGCTGTACCGTTTCTGAAAAATGGAGATTCATGGTCGTGCCAATTGAAGATCAAGTGGTATCGACAGAAACCAGTTATGCTCTATGTATCCCTGGGCTATTTTTCTCATGAGAATGAATCAAGTGCTCAGAAAATACATGTTCATAAAAGCCTAGAGATTGATGGTAAGATTGCAGTTACTATTAACCACTGCTTCTTGCTGCCTTTCCGGCGGGATCCTCTATTACCATCAAGGATGAAGCAGGTTTCTGAATCTGATCAGATCACATCTATACCTATAAATGAGAAAAATGTACTTATTGTCAGTGCTAGAAATTGCGCAGAAGTTCCACTACGAGTAGAATCTTTAACTATTGAAAGGGATGATGATACTGTTGATACCCCATGCTCCATTAGGGGTGGAAGTCAGGATATGAGTTCTGCCCTTCTTGTTCCAGGAGAGGAATTTAAAAAGGTGTTCACTGTCATTCCTAGGGTTAATACTTCCTCACTCTATCTAGGAAATGTGTTCCTGAAATGGAGGAGAAATTTTGGAAACAAGGAGCATAACATGTCTGCAACTAAAAATAGTGTGTTGACACAATATAAGCTCCCTGATGTGAAGATAGAGATGCCCCCAATAATTATCAGCTTGGAATGTCCTCCTTATGCTATTCTTGGAGAGCCTTTTACATATCGTGTGAAAATTCAAAACCAAACACATCTACTCCAAGAGATGAAGTTTTCACTGGCAGATTCTCAAAGTTTCCTTTTGTCTGGATTTCACAGTGGTACAACCTTTGTACTTCCAATGTCAGAGCACATTTTTAGCTATAAGGTTGTGCCGCTGGTCTCAGGTACACAGCAACTACCAAAGATTACTCTCACATCTGCTCGATATTCTTCTGGTTTCCAGCCATCTGATGCTGCCTCTAGTATATTTGTATTCCCTTCTAAACCCTGTTTTAAGGTTGTCATTGAGGGAGACAAAGGAACAGAGAGTGTTGAAGCCAAGTAGCTTGAACTCTTGTGTTTGTTTGGATGGTCATGGAAAGTGGTTACAACCTATGGTGATGGCATCAACACTGTGTTGCAGCTTGTATCTTCAGAGGAGTGATAGATGATGAACCATCAGATATGGTTGCAAATTTTTTCCATCACTCCTCATATAGAGAGCTTAAGCAAGCAAGGTGATTCTTCACAAGGTACATTCTTTTGCCTTTATGTAGAAAAGCTCTCTGAAATTGTGTGGATGTATTTTCCCATATCATCTCCAAAAGTACACTAGTCCTTTGTGTGTGAAATATGGCTTGCTACACTTTGCTCTCTGGTGCCAGTTTTCTACATCTTGAAAGAGACCTCAACAATGGTACCACCGGAAAGAGATTCAAGTGTACTATTAGAAAAATGCCAGAATTTATTTCCCCATGTGATGGAAACTTCAAGGGAGAACTGATGAGAAAATTATGGAACGACACCACTCGGGGAATGAACAAAGATTCTTTTGGTCCTTTCTATATTTTTCTTTTGCAATTTTCAATGATGTAAATTATCATCATATTCTCTTGATCACATCATAGTAAATATTCAATGTTAAATTTATCTTGCTCTATCTTAATTACCTTTGATGGCTAGAATAATTGCGTTTCAGTACGTTATAATGTTTATTCATCATAGAGTATAAATATAACTCAGCGCACATTCATAGTGACTAAGAAAAAAAGTCTATATAATTTATGCAAAGAATGTATACTTGCCTCTGTACGGCATGCATAAGAAGTATATTTGTAAGTGTAAATAAAATATGTACTTTTAGGTAGTGTTTAGTTGGTAACCTTTTGAACTTAAAGATTTTTATGTTATATATTTGATGATATAAAAAATATTAAAAAATGACAAAATAAAATCTTTTAACAAAAATACTAAACTAGCATGGATATTATTATTTTAGTTTCACTATTCTAATCTTACTGCTATAATTGCTACCATCATTGTTGCTACTACTGCCACCGCTACTACCAATACAACATTTGCAACAAATTGCCATCGCCATCATTATGATACTACTGCAAAAACGTCACTATCATTCATGTTGCTGCCACTACTAGCTGTTACACTTGTTATGGCAAATAACATAAAACTTAAAAAAAATGGAGAAAATGAAAAATTCTCCTATTACTTAACGTACCAAATATAATCCAAATAAACTTGCATTGTTTTATTTTCCTTGTACTGTGATATACTTGCTGCTGGCAATTTAGGATGGACGATGTTTAATCCACAACATGATATGGCATGATTATAAATGAGTTTGGGTTTGCAGAACTGACACGGATAATAAATGGGTTAGACTCAGATGTGACATGGTCAAATTCGTGTCCTAGTTATAGATCGATATGCAGACTTATTTACAGACTCCTCCATTAAATAGGTCTCTCAAACAGCTAAGTGCACCCCGCGAATCCATTCAATGTAATATTATTATATTTTATTTTCTCATTTCACATCCTTACCATGCCACATTGCCAGATGACTAGGGTTTATTAAGCTTTTTCTATTTTATTTTATTTTAAAAAACCCTAAGGTTGGTTACACATGTTTGCGTTCTCTCTCCTTCAAATAAAAATCTATAAACGGTCTTTAATTCCTTTTTTCCTTTGCTAGTTCATTAGTTGGACAATCCATTGGGTTCAATTTCTGCTTCCTTTTTTTTTTTTTTTTTTTTTGGGTTTTTCGTTAATTATATTTGATTTTATCATTTACTTCTATTATATTGTGTTCTTACTTCTTCATAGCTTGCCATGTGTTTTTTGAATTTGTTTGTTATTTCTTTCTACTCTGTGCTTACTTCATGGTACCATTTATTTTGGTTTAAATAGTGTTATGTGGTACTTGATGGTTGAAAAGTTCTGGTCTTAAATAGTGTTTAAGTTGTTTTGGTTACATCTTAATTCACTCCTAAACCCTCTTATGATTGCAAAATACTCCTCGCTTAGTGTCATTGTGGGGAGCTCTTTCAATTTCTTTTTGTTGGATAATAAATCCTTCAGATAGTTGGCATATGTGTCAAAGCTTCAACTAGGGTAAGTTAATATTCAATTGCTTAAGTTGTTCAAGAAACTTATCAAAGTGCCTGTCATTCTATTATCTCTTTAATGTAGCGGGGTAAGGGAATGGTAATTTATAGGCTTTATGCAGGATAGTTGTTGGATCCTTTTCCTCACCTTTGGTTTTTTTCTCATCTTTAGCAACTTTCCCTTTCCCCTTAAGTTTGGATTGCGACTCTTCACTACTTACAAGGATCACTACATTCATGTGTGTCTTCAGGGTTTGGTTTGGTGTTTCTAGGCAGCAATCTACTTGGCCCAATTTGGAGAGAAACTTGGCAATTTGACCTACCTATGTCTCTAAATTGTGAAGAGTAGCCTCATGATTTTTTGAAGTTGCTTCTTGATTCTGTAGAGTTTTCAGTGGCTTGGTGATGTTCTTCTAAAGTCTGAATAAATTTGATCACCACCTCTTCAAAATATGACTTCTACTCTTGATGCAAGGGTTGCTAAAATCCCATGGTGGTGGAAATTTGTCTCTAAGCTCTCTAATTGCTCCAAGGAAAAATTCCAATGATTCCTTCACTCCATATTATATGTGTTGTTGTAAGGGTTTTGCTATCTTGTGGGGATGCCAAGATAATCCACATGCTCTGTTTGGTCTCTCTTGTAAGAATAACAATTGGGTCTACAAAATTGGGTTGCAAATTAAGTGTTTATCATCAATTTTTTTTTTTATTTTAAACCTCAAATTGAGCAACTATTATAGTGGCAAAATCCATGCACTAGGCTCTAGAAACTTTTTACTTTGCTCATGGATTACACTATTGATAATTATTAGTTGTTGTCGAGCCTGGATTTTTCCACTAATCTGGTTCATTTCTCATAACCCGATTCACATTAAACCCGAACCCATTTAACATGAATCCTCGACTAGGGGTTGAGAGAAATTTTAATTTTTGAAAACTTTTTAGAGTCACCACCTGATATAAATCGGGAAAAAATAAAAGCTAGGATCAATGGGTCGGTTGATCCTAACTTAGCTACTAGTCTGTGAAAATTTGATTTAAAAATAAAACAAACTTTTTAAACCAGATATCATAGATTCGGGGGCTAACCTATTAAAACCAAATGGTTACCACTTTTGGAATTTCAAATTTATAATTTATCCTTTCATGCTCAAAAACTCAAATAAAATATTATAACAGAAATATTTACAAGTCAAATCATTCATATTTATTTTTTATTATTTTTTTAGAACATGAATATCAATAAAATATCTTAATTTTACAAAAATATTTATTCACAATATTATTAAAAAAATAAAAACATTTTTTCATTTTTTAATGTCGCCCTGCAGGTGCCTACGTACTCGCTAATCGAGATCAGACAAAATGTAGTTCTTTTTAAAAAATTTTAATTTGTTGGTCAATTTTAATTTTTGAACTATTCTCAATTTAAGTTCATTAAATTTTATATTTTTATGAAAATCATTTTTGATGGTCCTATGATCTAATCAATTGATTTTCATTTCATGAAAACATATTTTTCTAAGTCCAAAAATCATTTTTTATTTTATTTTATTTTTTTTTTATTTTGGTTTTGGAAAATCCAATTTTATCATTTTTATTTATTTTGTTCATTTATTATTATTTTTTATTTTTATTTTTTTTATTTTTTTTAAAAAAATCATGACATAAATTCACAACATATTCAGAATATTTCACAATATATTAAAATTATTTTCATGCATTAAATACACATTTCTAAAAGCAATTTATGTATAAATACATACTAAAAATATTCAAAAAATATCAAAAATATCAAAAAAATAAATTTATATAAAAAAAATAATTATTTTGATTTTTCTAGATTTTTCTGTATTTTTCTGAGTTTTTTCTGAATTTTTTACTATTTTTTGCTATTTTTTATTATTTTCTGAAATTAATATATAATAAACTAATAATATAATAATACGGACTTACCTGGGCCGTTGGATGAAGCGATCAGTTCTGGATCGTCTGATCTGAAGACTGATTCTGGGACGTCTGATCTGATTTGACTTGATCTGAAGCGTTGATCGGCTTGATCAAATATGGGCCGTCGGATTTGGATGATCAAATCTGGGCCGCTGATCTGCTGATGAAATCTGAGCCGTCTGATCTGCTTGATCAAATCTGGGCCGTCTGATCTGCTTGATGAAATCTGGGCCGCTGATCTGCTTGATCAAATCTGGACCGTCTGATCTGCTTGATGAAATCTGGGCCGCTGATCTGCTTGATCAAATCTGGACCGTCTGATCTGCTTGATGAAATATGGGCCGCTGATCTGCTTGATGAAATCTGGACCGTCTGATCTGCTTAGTGAAATCTGGGCCGCTGATCTGCTTGATCAAATCTGGACCGTCTGATCTGGATGATTGAATCTGAGCCGTCTCATCGGAGCTGACCGTTGACCGTTGACCGATGACCGTTGACCGATGACCGATCGGGTTGGGTTCGAATCTTCGGGTCGGATCTCGGAGCTCCGACGGGTGAAGAAGACGATTGCGCGATCTTTCGGGGCTGATTCCGGCGGCTCCGGTGGTGGTCGGCGGCTGAGAGTTTGTCGGCCCGACTTCTGATGCGGTGGTGAAGCTTCTGGTGGTGGTGGCGTGCACCAGAACGGCGGCAAGCGGCGGTTCCGGTGGTGGTTGTACGACGGTGAGAATAAAAAAAATTAAAAAAAAATTTGCAGAGCTTAATTTGATCAATTCGAGAAAATCTAAGCACACTAAATCATCCAAATCAAGTTTCTAACATTCCTACAACACTCAATTTGGATTAAATCTGATCCAATCAATTCGAATTTGAAAAATTCGAATTTTTCATCCTAAATTCGAGAACTTCGAATTGATCCTATCGTGTATGTTTCTTGAAAATTGACTTGTGCCTTTTGATCCTTGGACCTCCTATTTATAGGTTGCAAGCTCAATTTTACGTTTCAAACAGTTTCGAAAATGAATCGTTTTTTGCCTCTTGTTTTTCCACGAATTTAACCAAAAATTTGGGCTTGATTCATTCTTAACCGATAAATTGATGATTGATCCTTCATATTCCATGTCAGATTCATCCAATGTGGATAGATTAATTGTCCAATTTCATCAATTTTTGTAACTCCTCATTCATGTGCAATTGAATGCTTTATAAATTGAATTTTGTGACTTTTGGGTTGTTTTTTGCACTAATCTTTCATGTTCTATAACCACTTTGCAATTCCATCATCAATTTTGACAATCAATGATGTCTTGTCAGTTAAAAGTTGATGCAAAGTAAGGCAAAAAGTCACATTGAGGAAGATGCAAAGGCAAAAATAATGAGATGATAAAAAGACAAAATTTTGCCTTTGCTAGGGTTTGAACTTGTGTCATTGAGCTTGGATGTGTGTCTGGATCAATGCATTTAACCAACAGGCCATTTGGTCTGTGCCTTGATCACTTAGCCAACTTCATCAATACTTAATTAAGGCTTTTTTTATTTTAAAATGAGTTTAATTAAATTTTAAGCCTTAATTAATTGGGCAAAAATTGGTGTCTACAGTTGTCATCTCTTCAAACAACTACAAACACTATTATAGCCTTTTTCTATTGAGCATGATACTAGTGACCATGTCAATTATTTGATAATCCTATAAATCAAGCCATTATAGAATGTTTGCACATGTATCCGTGGGGGTAAGTCATGATGTGGACATTTCCTCAATAATTTGTTAAATCTTTTAGAGGTATCATAAAGAGTTTTAGTGTCCAATTAGAAATATGGAGAAATATCAAATCCACACTTGGTGGTTTTTGTAGGTGAAAAATATTTATCTAAAAAGCGTTTCTACAAAGACTTGCCAAATGGTGAGTGGATATCTTGACAGAGAATTTAACAACTGTTTTGCTCTATTGCTAAAAAAAAAAAAAAATGGAGTCAAATAGCATCGTCACTTATTCTATTGATCTTGAAAGTATTAGAAATTTCTAAAATGCTCTAAAGGTAGTTGTTTGGATCCTCATCATGCAACCCATCAAATTGGACCCATTGTTAGACCATCTGGATAATGTCTGGACAGATTTCAAAGTCGTGAGCTATGATGCTCAGTTGAACTATACTTGAGTGAATGTCATCTGAAGAGAGTCTTGTCCATTCAAACATTGTTTCCATGTCCTCATTACTGTTTTATTGCTCACCATGGTCTCTAGAAGATTAGCTAAAGCTTGTACTAATTCTTGAGCTTGTCTTCTTTCATTTTCTCCACAAGCATGGTTGATCTCCAAGTTTAATTCATCCAAGTCCCCAAGATTGACACTGGTCATACATAAAGAAGGAGTCAATAGTGTTATTCTCGCGAAGTTCAAATGGAAAGAAAGAAAGAAGTAAAAAGAAAAGAATGGCTAAATCAATAGGATATATACTATTCTAATGATGTCGATCTCTGATAATAGCTACAAAACTTGATATAGATCGTAGGTAATCAATAATAAGTTAAAAATATTAAACTCAATTCCAATTAGGATTGTCGAGGCAAGTGCACCTATCAATACTATAGTATAGGCATTAAGCATAAATATTATCCCATAGAAATCAATAAGTATTAGTACTTATCCTTATCCTAAGGTTTAATCGATAAAAATAAATTTTAATAAAGTAATTAACATTTATCAATTTATCAAAGTATTAATCACAACCCAAGATTTTTGTTAAGATTTACCAAATTGCAAGAAGCGCTAAACTTTGAGTCCTTGATAAGTTTCTATATGATTAAATGTAATTCAATACCTTTGTTGAGATTATCAAATTCTAATCTAAGGTTAATAAATTGAAACATCCTTTCAGTTAAAACCCTTTAGGATAACATTATCAATCTAGAATTTCTATATTATGTTTCACCCTCATTTCATATATTTATGTTGTCTTATGTCTAAGGTTGCATGCAACTCCTCTAGCTATGCAAATCTATTCACTAAAAAATTTATCGATTAACTAGAGTGAAATCTAATCAAGAATCAATATTACACACTATTGCTTTATGATAACAATAGAGTAACACAATTGGATTCTAGAAAATCAATCAATAACTAGAATTAATGTTAAACAAATCACACAAAAAGGGTTCATCAAAATCTAGATTAAGAGTTTACTCTTTCATAAATTTACAATAACAAAGTAAGGAGTAAAATTAAACATCATTTAAACATTAATCCCTTGTTACAAAAAAATCTTACAAAGTGGTTGAAGCCTGAATCTTGAATGTCTTGGATTTTGAAGAGAAATTCGTGGATTGCTAGATGTGTGTTTGAAAGTTCTGACTTTCCCTTTTAATAGAGCTCCTCCATGACTAAAATTGAAAGCTCTCTCTCTTTACAATAGGAAAGTAAACTTCTTTGAAAGTGAAAACTTGTCTTCTTTGATTTGGCAAGTGGTCCTCAAATTAGGAAAGGAAATCTATAATTTAGGAAAGTTGTTAATCTTTGTGGGTAAGAGTGTTTGCATTCTTAGAACTTTCCTAAATTGGCTTAATATATCTTCTCTTTCCTAAAATATGAGACATCTCTCTTTTAGATGTCCATTTTTTTTTAATTTTAGGGCACTAGTATTTGACACGATGGGGACACGACATGTCCTTTGTTGTATATCTCTCGAGTGGCATAAGTTGGAAGTGACATCATTGAGACAAGTTATGTTGCATGTCATGTAGCTCTTTGGACAATAATCCAAAAATGACAAGGTTGAGGATTTGTTGTGTCCATGTTATGTCACTCAAATCCGCATTGTTTTCTTGACACAACTTTGACACAATTATCCTTATGTCACTTTCATTAATGCTTCATTACTTTATCAAATTACTTTCAAACTGCATCAAACTTGCTCAAATTTTTCTTTTGCTTGGATCAACACTTCGAAAACTTAAAATTAAATTAAAAGCATTTTAAGTATTATTTTCATCAAATTAATTACAAAAATAGCCAATAAAAACATTTTAGCACTTATAATTAAGTGTTAAATAGGATTTATCAAATTTACTTACACTTAAGCATTTGCTTGTCCTATAGGAAATAAATTAAAATAAGAAATAAAATTGACGACAAAAAAAAAAAAAAATCTTGAAATGATCATGCTTTTTAGGAAAACCAACTGACAATTACACTAAGAATTAATAAAGCTCCAAATTCCCACCTTACATCCACTTGAAATTTAGAATTACAACCTCAGTAACTTATCTCATTAATCTTATGATACCCAAGGATATTTGAAAATACTAGAATTCAATGGTTAATCTGAGTAAATCAAAGTTTAATCTCATCATTTAAACTAGGATTTCAAAGTTAAAATCAAGTACAAAACTGACTAGTAAAGTGATACCTGGCTACACGTTGTACACTTAACCAAAATGTATATTTATCACCTTTAAAAACACCATAATTTAAATTTTGTGTATTTTTCATCAATTAATCACCTGAATTGTCTCCTATTTTGAGATAAATATATGAGTTGGGAGTGATTGATTTTTCTTTCTCTTTCTTCTTTTATAATCATCAAGTCAACGTGGCTCCTTTGGCTACTAGACCCCATAGAACCTCTACCTACGTTAACGTGATTAAGTTTAATTTTATTTTTTGGGTTTTCCTCACAATTCATGTAGTGAGCTTTCAATTGATAATCCTAAGCTCATCACTCAAGTTAATAGATATTATTCTCCAAAAGGGCACCTTGTAGGCTAAGTTACTCAAGTTACAAGACCATTGAACAATGCCTTTTGCTTATCTAAATGCCGCTAAAGTGGTTTCCTTAGTCAGTAAGTCCCAAGTCAAATAACCTTAGGTTGCTGGATCCATCATATGAAAAACAACATATAAACAATGCTTGTGAAATATTTATTCGGTTCATGTTCCATATTATAAACTAATGTACTACTTTGTCATAAAAGCCACATTTTTTACAAAAATAAATTTTCTTCAATTATCAGATGCATAACAACTTCCACATAATTATATGTATGTTTTATTGTGTTTATGGATAAAGGTGAAAGTTATCAAAATATATGGATTCATAAATAAGAACGACCAACGTCATACTTTTTAATGGATAAATTATATTAGAAGGTATTAATGTTTGAGGGTAAATTCATTTAAAGTATTAACGTTTCAAGTAGTTGGAAATAGCAATCAATGTTTCGTTAAATGAATCAAATGAGGAATCAACGTTTCACAAAGTTCATTTAAGGTATCAATGTTTGAATTAATTTTCATTTGATTTTGCTTAATTTTGGTCAATGGTTATTTATAGATACCTTATTTGACTTACTTTACAAAATGTTATTCGTCTTTTTAACCATTAAAAATGATACTTTAATTGAATTTACTCTCAAACGTTGATTACTCTATTCAACAACTTGAAATATTGATGCCTTAAATAAACTTATCCTTAAATATTGATACCTTTCAATACAATTTATCCTATTTTATATTACATGCATAATTGTTTTACATAGAAGGGTTTTATTTCCTTTAATATGATAGAGATAGTTACTTTAAATTTTAGATTCACTATAATTCCTCTTGATTTTGCACAAAATTAACCCATTATGTTAGAGAGTTTCCTCTCCTAACCTCAACTCATTAGCACCCTTTTTGTTGCAGGATAAGTTGACTAATGCAAATAAGCAAGGTCTTTAGCATTGTTTTTAATAGGTATTTTATTTACTAATACCTTACTACAGAATGCAATTTCCTTATCACTCCTTGAGTATTTGTTGTTTCCTTTCCTCTACTTCTCTCTAGGCTTTCTTAATCACTTTCCTACATCCATCAATACCCCACCAAAATTGTTTAAATTGAAATAGATTTTGAACCCTTTACCTCATTCCTAACTACCTTTGAAATCAATAGAGAGAGATTTGAACGATGTGCCAATTAATTAGGAATCCAAGTTTTGTTAAGGATAATCAAACCCCGTTCTAGTTTGCATGTCTTTCAAATAGGGTTTCCTCAACCATAATTTTGTTTAATCGTTCATATGATTAGGTGAAAGCTTGACCATGAAATCTAGCATCCATAGGATTACAATCTGATGCCATTTGTATAAAGCTTGTAATTTAACTGTGAAGCTTAATCTTTCCACCTAATTTTTGTTTAAGACTTTATGATTTCATTTAAATCACTCATCAATAGTTAAAGGAGAGAGATCTCTCTATTTGTAATATGACGTCTATCTTAATATTAGTTTATTGAAATAATAAACATTTGCATAGCTCTATGAGGTTTTTTGTAGTTCACCACTTACATTATATGTAATCCTGACTAATTAGATGCTTACAGATTCTTAATGTCTATATTGGCTTTCCCTTCCCCACCATGAAGCTAATCTTCTTGGAAGCCCAATAGCTTCTTCATGCATTGCACAAAATCAAATTTTCTTATCATATAAGTCACCACTTTATTACATCTCATCAATCACATCATTAAGTAAAAAAAAAAAAAGCAAAAAAGAAAACAAATACAATTTATGCGATAAAGAAAAGGTACAATTTATGTCAAATATTGTGCTAATTGTCACATTTGGTAGTTAAACCTTACCTATTTTGTAATTAGTTACCTAAAATTTAAAAGTATCAATTCATTACCTATAATTTTTTTTTTTTAAGATTGTTTAAAATATAAGGTGATGGTGCCTTACTTTGCGGTAAAGTGTGTTGGATTTTGGGCTTGAATTGGATGGCGTATAAAACAACAAAGGGTTAGTGAGCATCAAAGGGTTATTTGGTATAGCCAATCTGATGGTTGAGTTAGTAACATAACAAAGGTATTGAGTGTGTAAAATGTAGAATGTAGGCTAAATATTGCCAAATTGTCTCTAAAGGACATTTTTGAGGAGTATTTATAGCATGCTAGCAATCTTACCAAAATGTGGGAACAGTGGAAATCGTGAAAGTTTCTTAGTAGCCAATAGAATACTAAGACACTTCTTGAAAATATAGGGGAGTACGTTATGGGTCGAGTGAGTTGATCGAAATAGAGATCAATGGTTGAGTGGACCAAGTGCCCTATTAGTTCGATCAATTTTGTAATCAACGACCAAGTGATATATGGAGGTCAACTGAAAGGTATGATGCTGCCCTATGTTGTGGTTATGTTGGGTTGAGCTTGAGGAGCCTTTTATCTAAATGAAATAGAATTTGATGAAACTAAAGTTCACGTCATGATTAAATTACATAAAATATTTTTTAAGGTTGATTATGCTCCAAATGTGAGAGATAAGGTAACGATCTAACCTCTCAAGCTGGTAAGCTCCATGTCTTAGATTTTCGGCTACCTTATCTAGGTCCTCCCAATAAAAAGCTATCTTTCCTTGACCTTCACAAACCTAATGACTTCAAGCCTTCTGCATACTGGGTTATTTAGCTATTTAGCTATAATAGCTAGTGTAAAGCCTTTTAGTCATAATATCACCACTCAGAGCTAATATACAATAGATTTGAATCTTGTTAAGTCACAAACTTCCTTGATGGTATTAAACTAGCTTTCAACCCAATATAGTTATATCTAGATCTTGTATACGCAAAATGGGGAGTTCCAATTTAATAGGATGAACAACGTTAGTACTAAATGCCAATCAATATAGGATTTCCTTAGTTGATGTGTGATGAGTAATGCGGTACCTCTTAGAATGTTAGGCAACTCATATGCTCAAGTCCCTTTTGCAACTTCAACTTTCTTTCTTAAGCTGCTCAAAATAATCTTGTTGTTGGCTTCCACTTGTCCATTTGTTTGGGGTGAGTGACTGAAGTATATCTTTGGTTAATGTGGTGACAAGAACTGAACTCTATAAACTTTTGGTTGTCAAATTGGGTTCCACTATTCATGATCATGATATATGGTACATCGAATCTAGTGATAATGTGGTTTAACACAAAGGATTCAATGTTTCTCTCAATCATCTTGGTAACAACACCTACTTCTACCCAATTGGTAAAATAATCAAACCTTACCATAGCATATCACCTTTGACCAATCACCTTGGGAAAGGCACAAGTATGTCAAGTACCCATTAACAAAAATGCCATGGATTGACAAGGAAGTGTCGTTAACCACACGGGGTGTAAGCAAGTGAAGCATGTCTATGGAATTTCGAGCATGTTTGTTCTAGATCACTAGCATCCTTTTTCATAGCCAATCGAAGGTTCTTGAGACAAAGGGCTTAGACATGCAGGGTTACACTTTTGACATGATTGTTGCATTTTTCCCATGTAACTCTTCTAATGCATTATGGCCTTTGTCATGACATAGGCATTGGAGTAAAGGATATTATGGTCATGCTTGTATAACAAATTTCTAACCATGGTGTGGTTAGTAGCTTTACACATCAATTTCTTAGCTTCATCCAGTTGGCAGAAAGAGAGCCATCCTTAAGATAATTAATAGTGGGATCCATCCAACTAAGCTCATGATTTATTTATTGGATCTCTTGAAATTTTATCCTTTACTCAATACTTCTTTCTAGTAGAAATTCAATGGAAACTTTCTTGTCTAACTAGTCAAGGTTATGGGTCTTGGCCCATGCGAAGTTAGAAAGTTTATTAGTCTCAAAATTCTCGATCCTTGGGATTTTATTAATGAGCTTTCTTACTTAATAAAATTCTAGTGGTTTAATAACAAGTCAATTATTGGGGATATCGCTTAGAGGACTTAGTTACTATATGGTAGGTTTAGTGATTTGATTAAATATAATAAACCTAAAATCATGCTATATGATTTAATAGCTAAATTTTTGTGAGACTTGATATTAAATTTATCAATTAACACTTAAAAGGAAGTAAGTAAACTTTAATAAGAATATGTGATATACATGCATGCATGCATGCATGCATACATACATACAACATACATATAACTTCAATTTGACTAGCAATTAATTGTGGATGAATGAATGAATTGATAACTTAAAGTAATTTCTTTACATAAATTCTTATTCTTAAGTATACCTATCAAATGGTTTGTGACTAATACTTACTTGAGTTTAGGTATGCAATGACTTGCATGATGCTTGCTAGGGTAATCAACCTAAAATAAACTAATACTTAAAGACGACCTAATTGATTGTTTGAGTGTACTATTTATTGTTTAATTTAGTATAGGGAGCAAAACCTTGCACAGCAGTGCCAGCACGGTAGTGAAGGCCCTTAAGCTACCGATGGTGGCTTAGCTAGTGATTGATAGGGCGAATGATATTTGGGTAATGTAGTTTGGACCGAAGAGAAGTAATATGATGCGGTTCATGGCTGTAGGCATTGATTGAGCCACATTATATTTTGAACTGTGATAGGTAAAAATATGTAACAACTATAGCCCCTAAACTAGGCTACTTAGAATTTCTTTCAAGGGATTAGATACCCAAGCTGCTATATCAACCCCTAAACAATTGTTGCTACTTAGAACTCCCAAATTACCATAATGTGTTGTTGAAGTGTGGGTGCTCCACTTTTGCTTTGTTATGCCTAAATTAAAGATGTGATTGTTGGTTGTTGCATTTACATTAGAATAAATGTGCGTGATCATATCTTGTGTGCTTGCATTACTATATATTAGCTTCGACTCATTTCTTTCTTTTTCAAGTGGTGATGATGATTTTGTTATGAATGTTATGATTACATGAGCTATGGTTAGATATTGATGAGGATTGGATGAGATAGGCATTTAAATGCGCTGAATATTATATTGTTATTTTCTGAAATTTTGATATCTATATTGTGAAGTTTTCTTTGTCTTAATAGGGTATTATTTTTAATGATTTGGTTATATGATTTTATTAGATATTGTTGTTTACAAAACTTAAATAAGGCTTTCTTAATCTAAACTTGATTTGGTTATATAATTAAAGGTAGTCTTTGTGTAAACACTTAAATGTTATAGTGGTAGAATTGTTAGCACTCTAAACCTTATTTTTGTTATGCCCTAAAGAGTACCCTAAACATGGCAGTCCGCCACATACAATATCAAAACTTAAGAATGATTGCATTAGTCACGTGAAATTCTCGATATCATATGTAAAGTGTACAACACGGTAATAGGAGACGTTATTAGGAAGTATAGTTTAAGCAAGTAATAATGAACAAACAAGAATCAAGGAATAAAGTTAACTTACAGTAATAATTAAAAGTCTTAAGGGCATTCCCCTACTAATTCTCCAAGGATCATATAGAAATTACTAAGTCATTATAAGAAAACTTAAATACTTTTACCAAAAGATTTAGAGGAAGTTTATTCTAAGTCTTCAAGAAGATTTCCCCCAAAAGCTCCCAAAAAGTTTATTCTAAGTCTTCACATGGATATGTGAAGACCTCAAATATAAGAACAAATGGTCCTGCATGTACAAAAATCTATAGGGGTGTAAGCCCTACAAGCTTAGTGAGAATATTCCCAATTAACATGCTCGAAATAGAGGTATCAACCAAGTTTATCATACAAGCAAGTGAAATGCAACAAACATGTGAGTATACAAAATATATGTTTTTTTTGGGAACCATATGTTGAATGAATTTGCGCCCTTCATTCGGGTTAGGTATTCCGGCCAATTATAGCCAACAATTTTAACAAAACAATTTTTATAGTTCTTACCGGCTACTATTCGCCATAAAAAACATTTAGATCTTACCAGCTCCTACTCGGCACATGCAAATACCATCGATTTAGCAAACTACCACTATGATACTCTTGTCCCACCAATTATATAACAACGAATGCAATAAGGCTCAATTCGTGAAGTGCATGCATCAAAATTTCTTTTAGAATCTAGCCATTTAATTACAATTTCTTGCAAGTGATCAACCAATTTCAGATACTTCAACATACTAGTAGAACATACAATTCATTATAGGCAATTCATGACTCGATATTCTTAAGGTTCTTTCACCAACATTATAAGTCATGTACTTTCCATTTTATCTTTTTCCTATTTTTAGTGCTACTATACTACAAGCACAATCATAAGTATGAAAAATAAGGGAAGTAAACTTACTCGCCATGACTTGAAGGTATTTTCTTAATCGAAATAATCTTCAGGATAGTAAATGTCGTCCTCTTCGTTTCCAAAACAAAGGAAATATCTAAAATGAGTATTTCATGGAATTTCTAATCAAAATTTTAATTCTATCTTGTAGTTGCGATAAATTCATATTGATAGAAATTTCAACTTAAAATGACCATAACTTGCTCATTTTAACTTAGAATTTTGGCATAATATATACCGTTTTCTACCTCATTAGAAAGATTGATCCATTTCTAAGGTTATTTTTGTCATAAAAATTGGTTTGGGTCTCGAAACAGCAAGGTACAGAATCATCACGAAAATCTTAACTTTCAAAACACAATTTTCCAAACTTTTCTCCATCCAAATATTCTTGTACAAAAATATGGATAATTGTATAGTTGAAAAATTCTTTGAATACATATATATAGACTCATATCATATGCATGAATTTAGTGGTGTTACCTCAACAATGATTTTGGTAAAGCAATGTGTCTTAAAATTTGGAAAAAGTTAAGACTTGAAAATTCATTTTAGTTTGTTGGAAAAATTTCTTGAATTATTATAAGTGAATGTCTTCTTCTTTTAACTTCATTTCCTAACTTTTTGGGAATAAATAAAATTTCCAAAATAAATTTTGTCTTTTAAGATTCTTATAAATTTTATTCCTAATGGTTGAAAAATATAGTTTCTCTAAGTATTTCATGGTGGTGACTGAAATTTCTTAAAGTAGTTACTACTGTTTATATGTTCTTAATTTTTCCAAAGTTAGGTCCCTTTTTAAAATAATTGATGATGATCTTTTAAGTTATTTACTAATTTTATTTCCTAAGCAAGACTTGTTTCTAGAAGGTTATTTTTAGATGATCTCGTAAAACATGTCTATTCCTTAGTATTTCAAAGTGTTGGTGAGAACCTCACAAATAAGTTTAAGAAAACCTTTTTCAATCAAAGAATTATCAATATTGAGTTTTAAAGAAACTTTCTTATTTTACTGGTTTGAAAAGAGTGTATGTAATAAACCTATTTTGTTTATTCTTTGATGAAATCTATTATACTATTATTACTAAAAACTTGTGATGGTCTTATTTAAATTTTGGAATAGATTTGTTAAGATAAAATTTTAAGTTTTTGGAAAAATTATTTTCTAAGTGACAAAAAATTTTCTTATTTTATTGGTTTGAAAAGAGTGTATGTGATAAACCTACTTTGTTTATTTTTTGATGAAATCTATTGTACTATTATTACTAAAAACTTGTGATAGTCTTATCTAAATTTTGGAAAAGATTTGTTAAGATAAAATTTTAAGTTTTTATGGAAAAATTATTTCCTAAGTAACAAAATTTTATATTTTAAGAGAGTTTTTATTTTTCTTCATTTAAAAAAACTCCTTTTTTTTTTATTTTTTGAGACAATACAACATGTTCATCACATGTTTATGAATATGTAGTTATGAGAAAGGGAATAATAACACATAATAAGATAAAGAT
Organism: Combretum micranthum; assembly: GCA_024138025.1. Lineage (NCBI taxonomy): Eukaryota > Viridiplantae > Streptophyta > Magnoliopsida > Myrtales > Combretaceae > Combretum > Combretum micranthum. The sequence continues at coordinate 3,706 of JAMXBD010000433.1, read as the reverse complement.
ATATATATATATAGACTAGTCCCAAAAAAAAAAAAGAGAAAAAGAAAGAAAGAAAAAGCATAATAATAATAGCATAATAGTAAAAGCATAATAATAAAAACATAATATTTAACAAGAACAAAACATGAACATAATGTTACTTTCTTAACCTATATGGGTCTTTAGAAAACACACATTATGTTCATGCTAAGTTACATGAACATAAGAAATAATTTATTAACAATCTAGAAATATAAGAATGGATATATGAACAAGAACAAAGTATGAACCTATTGTTGCTTTCTTAACCTCTTATGGTTTTTAGAAAACATACACTAAGCTCATACTAAGTTACATGAACATGAAGAAAGTTTAGGATAATTACCTATTGATTAGAAGAAGAAGGAAATGTGTAGAGAGGATTTTTGTGGAGTGATTTTGGAGAGTTTTGGTATTTAAAAGAAGTGTATGAAAGAATGAAGGGAGATGAGGTATTTATAGAATTTTGTGAAGAGAAATTTGATGTAATAAAATAAATTGAAAAAGAAAAACAAATAGAGAAAGGGAAAGGGGTGAACAATACCTAAGAGAGAGAAAGAGAGAGAGTGAATTTTATTTTGTTTTTTGTATTTTTATTAATAAAAAGTTATTAAGATGTAGATATGAGAGATATGAAGTTGTATTAGAAAAGAAAAAAACAAGAAATAGGTGTATAGATAGTAAGAATAGATAGTAAGAAAAAGTAGAAATAGATGAATAGTAATGAATAATATAATAGGATAATGAATAGTAAACAATACTAATAGTCTATCGATAGTAAAGAAAATACATGTATAAATGTGATATCTGATATTTTTAGCGAACAAAAAAATTATAAAATTAATATTTTTGAAATCCTTGTATTATTACGAATCTAATGGTATCATCAGAATATTTTTACTATTTCTAGTCCTGGACACACTTTTCGAGAGCTAATCTCGTTCGAATTCGAACATATTAAAAATTAACGAATCTGATATTTTTAAACTTTCCTATATTATTACGAACTATTATCCACAATTATCTCAATTTTGTTGCTTAAGGGTTAAAAGTGCGGGATTGCCGCATCTAAACATTAGGGTTTGTTGCAGTCTTTTGTTGACTTTTAGGATTTTCAGTTGACTTCTAATTCTAAGATTTAAACATAAACTTAGCAAAAATTCAAGGGTTTACAACAAATATATATAACATAGCCAAATACAACATTTATACGAAATAAAATAATAAAAATATTCTTTAGACAACAAATGAGATTCTATTAAAATTAAAAATCAACTTCTTCAAAAGGTAAATTTCCCAAAATAAAATTAAAATATGAACAAATATATATAAGAGATAAAATCATAAAATACTTATAAAATTACATATCATAATAAATATTAGAGATAAAATATTATTATAATAATTATATATTAGGAGACATTTAACTGTGTTGCACTTGCTCAAATGCATATGATATTTTCATCCTTCTCCCCTTTATTTATCTACTATTGAATATGAAATAAAAATGTAAAATGTATCAAAACCCATAGAAGATTCTCCATTTTTTATAACATTAGCTACAAGTGCCGAGTAAATTTTCGATTATAATTCAATTAATTTATAAAAAATTAACAATATAAATATATCACTAAAAGAAAAGATACATGAAAAGTAATTTAAAATAAAAGTAATATTGGACAAGTACTATAATAAAAAAAAAGGTAATAAACATTGCGTTATGTATGATTTTTTTTTTGTGAATACAACATTAAAGAAAATATTAAATTTATTTAATTGATTACAATAATTAACAATTTAACAATGAAAGTTGATAAATTAATTACAATATTGTATATATGTTATTATATAATTATATATATATTATGTGTTGGCACTATATGATATTCACTATTATTTTTATTATATATTTATATAACATTTCATAAAATATTAAATTTTTTTAAATGATTACCATAATTAATAATTTAACTATGAAAGTTGATAAATTAAAGTAGTACAGTATATATTTTATTATTTCATTATAAATATATGTGTTGGCACTATATTCTATTAATTATTATTTTATTATATATTTATATAATCTCATATTATGTGAGAAGAGTTGTAATCGTTTAAATTGTGAAAATATAATATTGTGTGAAGAGTTATGTCATTTAATATATTACATTATGTAAACATTGTAACTCTTTTATTGCAATTATTTTATGTAAAACTTAAGGTTACAATCCTTTGTAACTAAATGAACAACATAATTAAAAGTAATTGAATTTAATTAATTGAAAGAAAATCTATAAAATGAAAGATAATGGATCATTAAATAACATTACTAATAAAAAGATATAGATCATAAAAGCTATTATGCTAAAAAGGTATTAAATTCAAAGTATACAAAAATACAATATGTATATGTAAGGACCCCTATCACCCCTAAATTTGAAATAAGCATAACAGTTCCCCAACCACATATAACCTATAAGATTATATGTAAGGTTGCCTGAAGGAATTGTTTGAGTAATTGCTTATCTAATTCCATATAAATAATATAATGAATGCATAATATATATCTACATATATATATATATATATTTTGTTTTCTAAAACCTTAAGTAAGCTATACTACATTCACTATCAACACATTTTGCAAAGAGTACAACTTAACTTCTAAATAGCTAAGTACATAATATATATATATATATTACATCCAAAGGCTTTTACAAGCGTTAACAAAATCTTCAAAACACAACTCAACTAACACTATAATTACATTATCAATCAAAAGGAATCACATTAATCTATTACATTCATGGGATTTCATTGAGTCCATGTCATCTCTAATCCTAATCCTCCAACCCATCAAGAAAATCTTCAAAGTCGGTTCTGTACCCCATACTCGTATAGAACTCATCGGAGTCATCACCTGAAATTGATAAATTATGAGCCAAAGGCCCAGTACACAAGTAACGAATACAAATGCAAAGTGGATCACACAATCTTAAACTAATGCATTATGCAACAACCAATGTTAATTGTTAAGTCTTTAGTTAGTAAAACAACACGGGAGTATTCAAACTCCGACAACAAGGATCTAGTATTACGTCCGCCTCCCTGAGTGGTCCCTACTGTTCATACAGATAGGCAGCCCCACCTTTCCGGCGTAGCCTGTAATACTAGGGGTTCCTGAGTAACGCATCGTGAGCTCAGGGGTTGATATGAGTAGCTCAATACTTATATCTCCTAAACAATTCTATCCGATAATGAGAAAGTACCCTGCCCTCTGAACAGGTGCCGCCTCCGAACCAGATTCAACGGCAAACAAAGACAATCAACACTCATATATCAATAGGATTTTTCTTAATTTAAAGTAGTTTGACTTTGATGCCTATCCTAGCAAAGAAACAAGCAAGTTACTACGTACCTGATATAGCTCAGGAATTAACGGGTTAGCTGGACGAGAATCTATCACTGCTTAAAACAATATTAAATTTCACACTTAGCTTAAGTACTAATTAACTAGTTGAAAATACAATTAATCAAAGAAATTCAAATAAATTAATACAAGGTCATAATAAAGCATTTAAACATCCTATTATATCCTATAACGCTTAACAAATACTTAATTGATCATATAACAAACTTCGAAAATTTGAAGAAAGTTTTTAAAATTCAAAAGCGTAGGGATATGCCG